>CM077152.1:2101275-2465485 GCA_039583875.1 Platanthera guangdongensis | reverse complement strand
ACATCTGTGCCGAAAGGAGGAGGAACAAAGGTCCAGGTACCCCGTTCAGTGAGAGTAGCAATCTCCTCATCCATGACAACTTTCCAATGAGGAATAGTAAGGGCCTCCTGGTAGGAACGGGGGGTGGCAGTGGCCGAGATAGCCAGTGCAAAAGCTCTGCGAGATGGGGTAAGACGATCGTAGGAAACAACTGCAGCAAGCGGTGTGGGTACATGCCCGAACCCCTTTGCGAAGAGCAATCAGGAGATCCAGGTCAGCAGGTGCCTCAGTATCCGGAGTTATCCGTGGTGGAGAGAGCTGACCCGAGAGTAGAGAGAGATGACAGCGGAGTGGAGGAGAAAGCGGAGTAGAGGGTGAAGATGATGGGGATGGTGAAGATGGAGGAGAGGGTGGAGATGACGGAACATCAGTGGGAGCAGAGGGAATGATGATGAGTTGGTATGAGAAGAAGGATCAGGAGGAGGAGAGGAGGAAGTGGGAGAGAAGTAAGATGCATTGGCAAAGAAGGTGACATCCGCAGAGACAAATTGCTTGCGGGTACGGGTACGGGGTCAAAGCAACAATAACATTTCTGAGTGGGAGAGTACCCCAGAAAGACACATTTAGTGGCACGTGGTGAGAGTTTATCACGGGTGGCAGCAGGAGAGTGCACAAAGGCGGTGCACCCAAAGATGTGCAGAGGAAGAGGAAAGGGATCCTTGTCCGGATAAAGAATGGAGAAGGGGTAGCACCGTGGAGAACTGTGAAGGGAAGGCGATTGATGAAATAGCAGGAGAGGAGGACAACATAAGCCCCAATAGGAGCGAGGAACATGCAATTGAGTCAGCATAGTGCGAGCTACATCAAGGAGGTGACGGTTTTTGCGTTCCGCCACCCCATTTTGTTGTGAGGTGTAGACACAGCTTTTTGACGAATAACACCATGGTGAATACAAAAAGAGAAAGAAGTCTTGGCTAAGATACTCCTTAACATTGTCAGAACGAAGATTATAATAGACGTATCGAACTGAGTCTTAACCATAGAATAAAATGAGGTCCAAACAGAGAACAGCTCGGAGCGATCCTTGAGAAGATACACCCACGTACACCGAGAGAAATCATCAATGAAGGTGACAAAATATGAACACCCCGACCGATGGTGAGGGTAGGAGCGGACCCCCATGTCAGAGTGAACGAGGTCGAACGGACGGGAAGAGCCCCCCTTTGTGTTGGGGGAAGGACGAGCGGTGAATGTTTGCCAAGTTGACATGCATCACAGTTTAGAGGAGGATGATGAGGAGGGAGGTGGGGCAGGAGCTGGCGCAGAATTCGGGCAGGAGCATGTCCAAGGCGAAAATGCCATTGGAGAAGATCTGTAGAGGAGGAGGAGAAGGCGGATAGAGCAGAAACGTTTGTCGAGGAAGTAGAGGCCACCACTCTCATCCCCGGTAGCAATCATCCGTTAGAAGTCCGGATCCTGAAAAGCACAAGAGGTAGGGGTGAATATGACAGAACACCGTAGTTTGCTTACATAAAGAAGTAACCGATAATAAATTGCACGGAAACTTGGGCACATAGAGGGTATTAGCCAAGCAGATAGATGAAGTGACTTGAACCATGCCCGTCCCATGGACTGGTGAGGGAGATCCATCCGCAACAATGATTCCGGGGGCAACTGAGCATGTGTTTCAAGAAGAGAGAAACATTGAGGATTGCCTGTCATATGATTTGTTGCACCAGAGTCGATTAAACCATCTTCCGCGAGTAACAACGTGAGCACTACCAGAAGAGGTGACCACCGAGGCGGACAGACTGGAGGAGGAAAAAGCCATGGAAGCAAGAGAGGAGCAAACCGCGACGATAAGAACAAGCCGCGAGAAGAGAAAGAAGCCGAACAGTTAAGCGAAGAAGAGAAGAGAGCACCAAGCCGGCGAACAGAAAACAGGTCGTGCGGCTAGGAAGGCCTCTACCAGAAGTAGAACAAAGCAAAGGGAAAGAAGTCGCACGACTTGAAAAAGTCGGGCGAACAGAGGAGAACAAGTCGCACGGCTAAAGATGAGGCCGGGCGGGGCGACTAGCAAACAGGAGCGGGTAGAAGGCAACAGTCGCGGCGACTAAGAAGTAGATGGCTGCGAATTGAGGAGAGCGCAAAAACAGGTCGCGAAAAAGAAGGAGCAAACCGCGCGGACATAATCAAGCCGCGAAAGCAGTGAGAGCGCACACAATCAGGAGGAATAGATCGAACCTTCCTCTGATACCATGTGGAAACCACCCGTCACCACACATCTTCCCAAAACCCCGAGGTAATGATAAGGTGGGACATGGGTACATAAACACGAAGGACCACCCGCTGCAGGCAATGTGAGACTAATCCATCCACGGGATGGCGGGGATATTCCGCCACACGGGGGCCCACCGGGGTCAACACCCAGACCTGGAACGCGATGGGGAAGCCCAAATATGTGGTCCCACACACACCCAATCCCGCTGGACCTTGGTTCTCAACATACCTGAGGAAAAAGTAACCATTTATGATGACTTAAAATGGGTATATCGGGTCTAGTATGATAAATTATATGAAACTCTGTTCATGATGAGTCTCAAATAAGAGAAACATATAACGATAGAAGCTGTATTTGATTTCACCGGTGCTTATGATCCAATAGAGAACATCTATTTTAAGAAAAAAAGTGCACTTAATTAAGTGCAAAAATGGAAATCCGGATTACAAATAAAGTTATTTTTTTTAAAAAGAAAAGCTAAAGTCTTCTGCAAAGTTTGTGAAGCAAATCTCCCACAGAGTTTAATCACCCAATATAGAATACTGTGTTACAAGGGTAATTTGAGGAGTATAAAGGAAAACAGAAAGGAAATAATTATCATAAGGTTAACCGGTGGAGTTTGAATGTGTGAATTTATTAACCATTAAAGCAGGTTGTAGATTTCGGATGTCTGATTCATATCGGTTTGCGTTTGAAATGTTGAATGTCAGATTGTGGGGGATATATCTAGGATATTTTACAATGTCGGATTTTAATATTTAAATAAATTTATTCATATATATACACATTTTTCTGTAAATATGTATAATTGTGCATATAATGCATGCTTATAAATTACACGATATGCATACACAATGTTTTTTTTAATTACACAAGAAAGAGATGACGACAGTAAATGACATAAAAAACATGAAATGACAGCAAGATGAGAAAATTGTCGAAAGCTAGGTGCAGAGAGATTCACGAAACAAAATATTGTCATTCAATTGCTTAAAATAAATGAAAACTGTATATATTTTAAGTACTCGCTGATATCGGTCTCAAAATATCTTCCGATAATATAAGACGGTATTTTCAAAAATGACATTTTTACTAAGATTGTTATGTCGTGATATTTTCTCACCAAAACCTTTATATCAGACATCATGTCGGACATCTACAACACTGCTTTAAAGATATTAAAAGAGACAAATTGAAGCTTTTTAATGGAACCAATCTGATGTGTGATAATATGGCAAGTCTCATTAAGAAGATTGTCGTAAATATTCTAAAAGTCTAGAAATAGTTCATTTATTAATAATGAGACCTGATTTGGAGTGATGATGTTTAAAAATGTATTAAGGAGAAAATAGGTGTTCTTAAATAGTGACAAAATTGAATAACATCAGGTGTTACGTGGATTATAAGAAAGCTAAAAGTCTTTCCAAAGTGTAGGGAGCAATTGGAAATCTTTATCTTTTGATGATCTGAATGACGGTATTGCTAATCAATGAACGTGAAAAGGAAAGATATACAATATCTAAGGCTAAATGCTATAGCCTTTATGTAGATGAAGAGATAAAAAGCTGATAACAATATTATTTTGAGAGTTTTCATAAAACTTATTTCACTGAATCCTTCGCTTGAAGCCATTAAGAATTGCAACTATTGATCGCCCAGCTTGTCAACCCGCTCTTTTCCTTGGAATACATCCACAATAACACGCACATTCCTCATCGACGAGTTTGCTCATTGCAACAATCTTTGAAAACTTCACGCGCAACCCCTCCTTTCACTCAGGATCGTTGATCCCCCTAGCCGTTCACATCGAACACTATTGCATCATACATTTCTCTACCTTCACTCATCTTCATTCAAGCTTTTCCACAGGCTCCTTCAACATCAATCCCTTATAACACCTACTGTTATTCTATTTCGACCCTCAAACTACATCATTGATTGCTTCAATTCCATTTTTCTTCTGCCTACCAGACTATCCTCCAAAACCAAACCATCACCACTGCCTTTCATCGCAGGTGGAAGCAACACCTAACCTCCTTCACCACTAGTGGGTCCAATTTTTTTGGTAATTCCTTCAAGCTATTAAAAAAGGCAGTAGAAAAGTTGGAATCATCTCATGGTAGAGGATGCAATCGCCAAGACAATACATATAGGTTGAGGTGCAACAACTCACGGTCAAGCGCATGAGCCGACTGACAGATGTCATAGCACTTTGTTGGAACATGGTTTGCACATCCTATTTGACATGCCTGTAGTTTGAGAATAACAAATCTTGACGTGTATTTGATCTATTTTTGCATTTGTTTCTGTGTGCAGGTCAGAACACATCTTGGTACAAGACATGCATATTGCAGCAAGAACTGAGCTAAAACGACAAATTCAATGTGATGACGATCGACGGCCCACACACGTCTATTCCCGCAGAAGGCGGTGATCGGCGACCCATTTGGGCTATCCGAGTCCGCGGATGCGCCCGGATGGTCGTTCCGAGTCCGTTTGCTATATTAGTTTGCTTATTTCGTATTGTATTCAATCCCCGATCGACGTGAACGTTGTTAGCCGTTCATCGGGGTGCCCTAACTTTTATTTTCCTCTCATCCTATATATATTCATGTTTGTGGCTTAATTAGGGATCAAAGTTGCTTTTCTAGCAACCTTCCAGTCCGAATCGTGAATTCCAACAGCTCTTTAACTGTGGCTACCTGCGGCCTCCCTCCCTCCCCTTCCGGTAAGCCCCTCCAGCACGCCAGCCCTTCCTCTCCCCTCCTTGGATCCCGACGACCATCCACGTTCCAACCCAGCCCTCATCCGGCAGCGTGCTCCCCGCATCCAACTCCGTCCCTTCTTCTCTGTGATTCAGCCACCCCCGCCCACTTCTCAACCTCCGCCGCCAACCCCTCCATCCTTCCACGCCAGAAATACCTCTGCACCGCTTACTCAGTCCGCCACCTCCTCTAATACCCTGTTCCCAGCCCGATAGTCACCTTCCGGCCACCCCACTCCGATCTCCCATACCCCCAGCCTCAAACTCCGACGTGCAATTCTCCCGCTCCCCTCCGCCTTCCCGATGTTCCCCACCCAATCAACCAACCTACACCCCCTTCCAACACTTCTACCCGCAATTTCCTCCCCCTCCCTAACCTAAAACTCCATATCTGCAACAAAGCCACAAGCAGCCCACTTGGGGAACCCAAATCTGAGCCGGGAACGACGACGACTCCGTCGACTCCCCATCCCTAATGCCTCTGCCGCATGCACGAGTAAATCTAGGTATGCATGTTTTATCTCTTTTCATTGTTTGTTTTGGTAACGACTCTTGCTTTCAGTATTAATTTTCATACGTATTTGTTACCTTTATTCGTGGTGTAACCTGCGGAGCGCATTCGTCGCACTTGAACGGAACTACGTCTCATCCCGTTGGTTAATTATAACTCCTCTTTACTCTTCATGACTTGTTATCCAATTGTGCAATAGGTAGTTTAGATGCGTTATAAATTTTAATTACTTTTTGATTAGATCTAGAACCGGACTGTTTGCACCATCGCAACTTCATTTGCATGTGTTTTGTAGTCACTTGCATTGTATCTTGAGTTAGGGCTCTGGTCATCCGCCAACTGTTGACTCGTGCTGCATGAGTTGGTATCAAAGCGAGGTTTTGTTAGCGCCGCATCATATATACGCAATAGTGGAGTCTATAGGTAGTATCTCATGACATATTTTTATGATGATCATCCAAATTCTCATTCCGCTCATTCTAGATATCGTGTCGACCCTTCTCCACGATTTGCTAGAGACGATCGCTATGATTCCAGCATTTCATGTTATCGTCACTATATAACGCCACCACTTGATGTTGGTAGAGTTGAGGATCTTCATAGAGCCCCTCTGGAGATATCATCGTACTATTTTGATGATCACTCTCGCTCGTTGCCACGTGCTCGCAGGGATCACATTCACCCTCTGAAACACCGCGAGTCCATTAGGGACGAGCATTTTGATGACTATCCGGATCCCTATAGTGGTTACCACTCTGTGAGTAACTTCACGCATTTGGATCCCCCCATTGTTCCACCAGTAGAGACACATGAAGCCGAATTTTAGCGATTGGTTCTTGAATAATTTGATCGCGTACATGCTCAAATGGATTGCTTGAAATCTGCATTCGGGGAAACTTATAGGGCGACACATCAGGATTTAGGTCAAACCATCAGAGCGTGTAGTACTCGTATAGACACGAGTTATTCACCTTCTAATTTTGGTACTCCTCTTGATGAGCCTCCATGCCCACGCGATTTAGAGGCAGAGTCTGGCCCTGACCTTTTGTTACAGTTAGAGGGCGCCGTTAGCAGGTCTAGCGAGTGTGGTCTTGCGAGTGAGGCCGAGCGATCCAGTGATACAATGATGATCTATCCATCTTCTATACCTTATGCTGGCCTTGTTACCTCCTTGGTTACAGACCCCTATCTTGACACCTTGCTGGCTAACCCCCACTTGAGTCATGGCGTGACAGTGAGCCTCGGGCCTAGTGTCGATAGCTTGGTGGTCTCCCCTGCTTTTGGGAACACTACCCTTGTTAGTGGTACCCACTTGGAGGATCAAGATTCTATTATTGGGTCCTTTAATGATCCCCCGCACAAGCCTCCGGATGACCCCCCCCCCCCTGTGAGATTGACGTCCCGATGTGCGAGTCATCCGTCAGCGTTGGCTTATTGACATCTCTCCAATTCTCGTCCCTTATTTTGCTTTGGAGAGAGGATCTTGAGCGTAACAATGAGTATGTAGGGCATTTCCTAAGCATACTTCAGCGCCCTCCCACTGTACTGAGAATTGAGTGTATGACTCACCCCACCCGTGATGAGTTCTAAGACATACCGCCTGCTGACCCACCGAATGAGTTCTCTCCTATCAACGACACTCGTCTCACTCGAGTGTCACATCCTAGTATTGATGTCTCTGCCGCTCACTCAGGTGACCGTCGCCTTCGCGATGAATTTTCTTACATACCTCCTGGTGAGCCGCCTGATGCGTCACATTCCTTGAGAGATATTAGGGACCATTTGAGTTCGTATTGGAGTGTTGGCATCTCACACGGTCATTCTGACAGCCATCACACACTCACTGAGTTTTGCTACTCTCCTCCCGACGAACCCCTCGATAAACCACCTCTTTCAAGGAAACTTCGCCACATAAAGCTTGTTGAATGTCAGTGTGCCGTGCCTGCCGTGTTTCTCACGTGTCATTCGTGCGAGCATGTCATCTTTTTGGTTCATCATCTGCATAAGTCTGTCGAGTTGTTCATTCAGCTCATACATGCACTTCATGTTATCATTTGGGTTCATCATTCACATCATTAGTCTGTTGAGTAGTCTGTTTATCATATACACGCACTACATGAGCCAGTTCGGAGAAAGATCGCAGCTAGTAATAAAATTTATAAAGCTTAGGCTGATCTGCATTGGAGGGAACATGTTTTTGACGATGGAGAACAAGTTGTGATCCTCCTTGGACCTGAGAGGCTCCCACAGGGGGCAGCGAAGAAGTTAAGTGCACGTCGAATGAGCTCCTATACAGTCACTCCACGGATTGATGCAAACGCTTATGATGTTGATATTCCACTAGTAATGGGAATTCACCGGGTGTTCAATGTGGAGTATTTAACGCCTTACTACGAGGAGCGAGTGTATGTGGACCCATTGTTTCCAGCCACCCCTGAGCCACAACTTGCCCCACCCCTCCCAAGCACTTCTCCTCCTACCATGCTCAGGCAGTCGCGGACGGTTGAGAACCGCTCGAAGGACCACACCACCCCGCCGACAGTTCCACCAACACCACTTTCAGACGGAGATACATTGCTTTGACTGTCGCCTACGCCTACCGGAGATGCACTATAGATCATCGGTCATGACTTCACTATGATGGGCGGTCGGATGGTTCTGCGATACTTGGTTCATTGGCTCGCCCGCCTGGTTTCTGACGATACTTGGATTTCTGCTGAGGAGCTCGAGAGACTCGCCCCGGACTTACGCCGAGAGTACGACTGTCTTCTCTCACCAAAGATGAGTGCTTTCAAGTCGGGGAGAGTTGACGGCGATTGACGACCCACACATGTCTATTCCCGCAGAAGTAGATGATCAACGACCCATTTTTAGCGATCCGAGTCCGCAAATGTGTCCGGTTGGTCATTCCAAGTCTGTTTGTTATATTAGTTTATTTATTTCGTATTATATTTATCCCCCAATCCGCGCGAATGTTATTAGCCGTTCCATCGGGGTGCCCTATCTTTTATTTCCCTCTCACCTTATATATATTCATATTTGTGGCTGAATTAGGGATCATAGTTGCTTTTCTAGCAACCGACCTGTCCGGATTGTGGATTCCAACGGCTCTTCAACTGCGACTACCTGCGACCTCTCTCCCTCCCCTTCCGGTAAGTCCCTCCAGCCCGCCAGCCCTTCCCCTCCCTTCCTTGGATTCCGGCGACCACCCACGTCCCAACCCAGCCCTCCTCCGGCAGCCCGCTCCCCGCATCCAGCTCTGCCCCCTCTCTTCTTTGTGATTCGGCCACCCCCCAGCCCACTTCTCAGCCTCCGCCGCCAAACCCTCCATCCTCCCACGCTGGAAAGACCTCTGCACCGCTTCCTCAACTCGCCACCTCCTCTAATACCTTGTTCCCTGCCCAGTAGTCACCTTTTGGCCACCCCACTCCAATTTCCCATACCCCCAGCCCCAACCTCTGCCGTGCAACTCTCCCGCTCCCCTCCTCCGTCCCGATTTCCCCCACCCAATCAGCCAACCCGCACCCCCTTCCAACACTTCTACACGCAATTTCCTCCCCCTTCCTAACCTAAGACTGCAGATCTACAACAAAGCCAAAAGCAACCCACTTGGGGAACCCAACCCCGAGCCAGGAACGACGACTCCGCCGTCGAATCCCCATTCCTAATCTCGCCGCGGCATGCACAAGTAAATCTAAGCATGGTTGTTTTATCTCTTTCCATTGTTTGCTTTGGTAACGACTCTTGCTTTGGGTATTACTTTTCATAAGTATTTGTTATCTTTATTTGTGGTGTTACTTGCGGAGCGCATTCGGCGCACTTGAACGGAACTGCGCCTCATCTCGTTGGTTAATTATAACTGCTCTTTACTCTTCATAGCTTGTTATCCTATTGTGCAATTGGTAGTTTAGATGCGTTATAAATTTTAATTATTTGTTGATTAGATCTGGAATCAGTCTGTTTGCACCATCGCAACTTCATTTGCATGTGTTGTGTAGTCACTTGCATTGTATCTTGAGTTAGGCTTCGGCCGTCCGCCAGACTCGTGTTGCATCACAATGCCTCGCTTATTCCCTTCCTCTTTTGTTGGATTGTGAGTTCATCAGTCTCCAGTGTTTTTGCTAATTGTGCTATGTCAACAAAGGTAGAATATGCCTCCATGATAAGGACTTAGCGGAGAGTCCTAGAGTCCTCTAAAGAAGCGATTTGTTCAGTCGTGATCACTGAGAGTGTAGTTTCCAACAAAATGAGCAAGTTGTCAGAACTCCTTTTGATACTGTTGTACAATGCGATCCTCTTATCCGAGTGGAGGAAACACTCTTGAAGTTCAACCCGATCAGTATAGGGTATGATGTGGTCCAGGAAGGTATCTGAAAACTCATCCCAGTTGATTTCACTAGTGGGACATCTCATTAATGTATTCTGTGTGGCAGGTTCTCCATCAGCGTGAGGGTTAAGGTTACCACCATGTCTAGGGGACATCCCATCCCATTCAGGAGTTTTTCAATTATATCTATTCATTTTTCAGTGTGCATGGAGGATTCCGTGCCCTTGGAGGAGGAGCTAATCCTCAAAAGATGCTTAAACAATCTATACATGGGCTCATAGTCTGACACTGCTGCGAGGTCAAGGAGGCTCGAATGTATCCAATAGAGAGGATAATATCTTCCCCAACCTAGTCTGATTGAATGGGGCACCATTATAAGCAGGAGGGGATCTGGGCACCCCTACATCTATGGGAAGGGGGATCTGGTTCCTTGGACCCGTTTGGTGGCCAAAATCTTCGGAACCTGATTTGGAAAAGTGAACATGTGCTAGAAGAAGCTGAAACTGCTCCAGGTAATTGTCCACAGAGCTTGTCTTGCGTAGAGTTGTGAGGGAACTAAGGGGATTATTGTGGATGAGGTAGACCAAAGTGCAGGTTGCAGAGTCGCTTGAAGTCGTCCCATGTCAGATTCGGCTGATCAGTGAGGAGACGAGTGACCCAAAGTAAAATCGAGTCGAGAAGATGTAAGGAGGCCATAAGAAGTCGTTCAACCGCCAGAGTTTGTTGGTGGCCGAAGAATTGCTCTCACCCGATAAGCTAGCTCAAGGGATCAGTTTTACATTGTAGGTGGAGATTTCTAGTAGGGTATAGCGCGATAAAATAGCAGCGTTAGGGCGTAAAAGGGGAGGATGAGCGGCAGAAGAGGGACTTGACTGCTACTTGCGTGATTCGTCGGTGGGGTGGTAACAACAGGCGGTGCGGTTATGAGTTCATCAAGCTTCGTGGTGAGGATTGTCATGTCGTCCTGATGACATGCTTCTACTTCTTGAAGACATGCATCCATGACAAATATAACTGAGTGGAGCCGGTTCATGGCCTCCAAGAAATTGTGGGAGTCTTCCATATGATGATCGGAGCAAGAGAGAGTAGGTGACAAGGCAGTTTGATTGCGCTGAGATAGATGATTGGGAATGACCATGAGAGCCGCACCGTCTTCCAATGATGACAAAAACAAGTACTCCAATCTTACTACGCGGGAAGCAACAGAGGGATAAGGTAATTTCCTGTTGTCGACACTAAAGTGCCTGTTTGCTGCTCTGGACTGATAGAGTGGGTTTAATAAGGACTGTTGGGGCAAAACATGCGTGGAGAAGGTCAAACCGAATCACTCTTTACGCGAGCGAGAATAAAAACCAATGGTGATGGCGCGGGGCTCAAAACCGCAGACGCGCGTGGCGGTGTGGAGTTCGATGACCGGAAGGCTTGTATTGGTGAAAACGCAAACCACACTACCGGATGGACTTTGAGTGCAGATTCGACGACACATGGAGATGTGGGTAGTGATGCGGGTGTGCTGAAGTTGAGCGAGGGTGGTGACGATGCTGGAGGAGTTGGTTGGTGCTGATGCAAAAGACAAATGGTGTCTTTAGCTCGATGAAACGATCTCGGCGGTTGGATGCGATGTAGAAGAGCAGGAGTCGACCTGAGAGTAAAAGTACAATCTCTGCTGGATGTGGAGCAGGGTGCAGTCGCTGCTGTTGGCGTCATAAGAGAAGCGGTTGCTCGGTTCCGTCGTCGATTTGAGTAGAACAATGACATGCGCAGCGTGTTGTCAGAAAGGGAAACATTGTCTGATGGTGACAATAATGTGGAAGAGTACCGAGAGCTCTGATACCAAAGTTGTTATGGGACTACTCAGAGCGGTGACCGGAGTAGTGGTTGGAGGTGGAGACAATGGTGGTGGATACAACGGAGTCTTAACCGCGACTGTCTAAGCGAGGTTACTCGTTAGAGGAGAGAGCCACTAATGATCTCACACAATAGATAAGAAACATAACTTCTTCTTACTTACCCATACAACCTAACATATGTCTTTATATGGGCTTACAACATATTAAAAGACCAACAACAATATTGACACCTATTACTAGGTCAGGTGCTTGATGCCCCTACATAATGATAACACATATATGACACATATATAATAGAGATAATCATAATCAACTAGATAAACGGTGCGCATCGCATGACATGATCCACCACACTCAACCAACTTTCACATGCTATACACTCCTTTCGACAATTATTGTGTGGCATCGATCCTTGTTCCCATCTACTAGGCCCCTCACTCCATCAACTCCTGTTGTCTTAGGCTCCGTTTGGCACGGTGATGGCGGGCGTAAACGCATGAGTTAAACCGTCATTCGTTAAGGATTATCTAACAAACATCATCTGTTTGAACATAAAAGTGGATGAAATTTCTTAGGTGCGTGTTAACAAATGACAATTTAACCCTCATGTTCATGACCGCCACCACGTTGCCAAACAGAGCCTTAATTCAGCAGGCTCTCCCCAGTCACTGATCCCTTATATCCTAATATTCAATGAGCCGTTCTCAACCAACAATTATGTACTACATCCCTTACTATCTAGTCTCATCACTCCCTCCCTGCACAAGCGACGAGCAACTTGCAGCAATCACCTTTGACACTTGTACAACTCCATATCCGGCGAGTGGGGTCGACAAGAGTCAGTCCAAGTCCCAGGCGAGTCGAGAGAGGGGCGCGAGCCCAACAACCTCGTCGACTCGCCCAGGCAAGGCGGAATGAAGGTTGGGCGAGTGGAGCAGGTCGGGCTTGCACTCGCCCAGGGCCATAAAGAGGTAGCGAGTGCCAGCTCCATCGAGCACTTGCCGCCGCAGGCGAGTGGGGATTATTAAGGACCACTCGCCCAGTGACCTGTGTTGTATTTTTACCATTCCACCGCCGCTAGCCTGCCCATAATCTTTTAAGACAGCGGAGTTACGTTGTTGACAGACCAACTTGGACTGCACATAACTGTTCAAAACAGCGGAGGTGAGCTATTGACAAACCAATTTCTAAAAACTATAAATAGACCCAAGCGGGTACCTTAGAAAAGAAGCTTCCAAGCATTCCAACTTGTTCATTCTCTAATCTTCTAGTGCTTTCTGAGGTGCCCTTACCTCAGCACAGGCTAAAGAGGAGAAGCGCTCTAAAATCTTCCGGTGTGTGGTGGGACCTCCGTGCTGGAGCCTTGGGTCGGTTCTGGTTTTAAGTCTTTGGTTGTGCAAGCTCGCTAGGGAGAAGTAAGTGTGCGATCACCCCTTACCCAAGGGTTCGAACTCCACAAGAAGCCAGTTTTCGGTTTCAACATTTTGGTGCGGTGAGCGTGGAGAGGGTTCAGCAGCGAAAATCTTTAGTGAGCTCGATGACTGGAGGAGAAGGACAAGGTTCGGGCAGGGCCGACTCGCCACCCCCTCCCCCTCTCGCCACCCTCGGGTTGTTCGAGGATTTCCATCAGGAGGTGCTTTGCCTTGTCAAGTTTGCACTAGACATACACGCCGAGTGCTCGATGCCAGCGATCCCAGTTGTCGCGGCCCCAACCCTGGGCGAGAACGCCCCCGATAGGCAACCTGGGAAGGAGGTAGTAGAAGAGGGGAGGGAGAGAGATCTGCCGGGGCGAGTTTTATTCCCCGGCTCGACAAGTGGAGGCCGGATCGGCGAGATAGATGTGCGAGATCCCTCAGCTCACCCAGCAAGGGGAGACAACCCCTTCAGCGAGTTGGTTTCATCCGCCCCAGTTCCAAAGTGATTTCAAGAGCCGGAGATGTCCTACTACACCGGGAAGGACGATGCGGTTCAACACATCCAGTGGTTTGAGGATGTGGTTTCGATCCGGCAGATGTCGGATGCGTTCAAGTGCAGGCTCTTCGCCATCACCCTCAAGGAAAAGACAAGAGACTGGTTCCACTAGCTGCCGAACAGTTCCATCTACTGTTTCGAGGAACTACGCCGGAGGTTCATGCTGAGGTTCACCACTTCCAAGAAGAGGAAGAAAGAGTTCGAGTCTCTGTTCCACATCAAGCAGAGGGTGAACGAGACTCTAGGGAGTTATATGGACCGGTTCCAGGAGGAGGTCCTCCAGGTCCAGGAGATGATAGGGCACACCCGAATGATGACCTTCACCTTGGGGCTGCAGCAGGGCTTCTTCAGGATGGAGCTGAAGAGGGTGCCCCCTCTCTCCTATGAGGAGCTGATGGAGAGGGCAACCAGGGAGGTCGACTGGGAGGCGTCGAACCCGGACTTTGTCCGGAAGCTGGGCAGGTGGGCCACAGAGGAGCCGAGAGGTGGCAAGGGCTAAGAGGTGCGAAGGCCCGAGCCTAGGCAGAGGGAGCAGCAGCGACAGCCGAGGTGGGGGCGCCAGGAGCTGAACAATCGGCTTGGCTGGAGGCAGCCAGAGTGGCAGGACCAGGGCCATCGAAGAGGTTTCCGTGGAGTAGACAATCGCCAGGGGGGCCAAGGTCAGTTCAACCCTCCAGGATGAAGGCAGGGTCAGTGGCCTCCTCTCCCTGATCAACGTCAGGCCATGACGATAACCCAGAGGAGGAGGAGGGGCTAGCAGAGGAGAAGGCGAGAAGTCAGTGTGGAGTTGCCCTATTGCGACTTCCACCAGGAAGAGGGCCATGCCACAACCACGTGCCCGAAGTTCCTCGAGATGAGGGGGAACAGGGAGCAGCAACAACAACCCCGCCAGGAGGTGCGGATTGAGGAAGTCCTGCCCAGGGTAGAGGAGGACAGGTGTGAGGACCGGGCTGATGTCGGAGCTCGAGGTGGGATGAGGGTAATCCACTGGGTGGTGGGGGCCGAGGCCGCTCGGAAAGCGAGCCTTCACACCATGTACCGTCAGAGCGTTGGCTCCACGTCCCAAACCCCACCCCGGATGAGCAGATCATCTTGTCAAGGAAAGATATGCTGGATCATGATGATCCTTTCTGTGACGCGTTGGTCATCCAAACCTCGGTCGAGAATTTCACTGTCTCCCGGATTCTCATCGACAACGGGAGCTCGGTCAACGTCATCTTCAAAAAGGCGTTTGACGCTATGAAGGTGGAGGCCCGGAGGGTGTTGGCCTCGGATGGACCTCTGTTCGGGTTCTCGGGAGAGAGGAAGGAGGTGGAAGGAATGAGACTCCATGTCGTCCTGGGGGGCAGTCCAGGAACTGCAGATTCGTCATCGTGGACGCCCCTAGTATTTACAACCCCATTTTCGGACGGCCCCTCATCAGCGCCTTCCGATGCGTACCCTCCTTCTTCCATCAGTGCTTGAAGTTCAATGCCGAGGGAATCTAGGTCAGGGTCCGAGGAGATCCCAAAGTGGCAAGGGAGTGTTATGTCACTGCGGTGAACTCCATCTCTTGGCAGGGTGGGGTCGAAGAGATGGAGAGGAGGATGAAAGAGCTGTCCAAGCAGAGGGCTGGAGTAGAGGCAGAGGGGATGGAAGTGGAGGAGATCCGCACCCAGGCGGAGGTGTCAAAAGGAGTTCTGGAGGATTCGGTCGAGGTAATGGCCGTGGAGGATGCTGAGGAGGAGGAGGTTCCAGTCCCAGGTGGGGGGGGGGATACCAGCGAGTGGGAGGAGCAGTCCCGGCTGGAGGTTGCGAAAGCGGTGGCAGAGATGGAGGTTCTCACCCGTAAGGGCCGGGTGGAGAAGGTGCACATCAGCGGAGGGATGAGCCCGGAGGACCAGGGGAGGATGCTGGAGTGCATCAAGAAGAACGTCGACATCTTTGCATGGTGCGCGACCGACATGCCAGAGATTAATGCGGATGTTGCCTGCCACCGTCTCAACCATGATCCAGAGACCTGCCTCATTCAGCAAAAGAAGAGGTCCATCACAGACAAGCTAGCCGAGCCCATCAGAGAGGTGATGGTCAAGCTCCTCAAGGCTGGGTTCGTGTCCGAAATCCAATACTCGGGCTGGGTTTCCAACGTTGTAATGACAAAAAAAAGGAGATGGCCGGTGGAGGATGTGTGTTGATTTTTATTTGTTAAATAAATCATGTCCTAAAGATTGTCACCCCTTGCCTCGGATCGGCGCGCTGGTTGACTCAGCTGTACAACCTCGGGCTCGCGAGAGGCCCTCAGGGTGCGAACAACAGAGGCTGGCGAGAGGTCCTGGATAGGCGAGCGAGACCATGTGGTCCACTCGCAGGAAGCGGGACCATGTGGTCCACTCGCAGGAGGCGGGATGGGTGGTCTCTGCAGTGGGCGAGACGCCCTTTTGGGACGCGAGTAGGCCCTTAACTGCGAGAGGGCCCCCATAGCGAAGGATGCCTGCGAGACGGCCAGGAGGGCTCGTCTCGCCGCTGGGTGCTTCCCTACTCGCCATATAGAAATAAGGCCGTTTTTACATTTCTATACCCATGAGGGAGTTTACTCTTCTACCCCGGGTAATTTTACCCTTTTGCCCTTGGTGGTCTGCATATAACTATTCAGAACATCGGAGTTTGACTGTTGGCAGACCCAACCAGGGGTATTTTGGTAATTTCAGGTTGGTTCAGTTTGGTTATTGACAGTTCAAACTCAGAAAAATATAAATAGGCCCATAGGAGTTCTTCAGAAGCACATTTTTCTCGGGGGATTTGAAGAGTTTTCCTGTGCTTTCTGAGGAGACCCAACTCAGCTTTTGGCTTTGTAGGGGAAGCTCTCAGAGATCTTCTGGATAAGCGGTGGGACCTCCCTGCTGTGGCTTTGGGTCGGTTTCTAGTCCTCCACAACCAGTCGGAGGTCAGAGCTTGGGACGAGTAGGTGTTGGCTACGCCCCTATTTTCGAACTTTCGTTAAAGTCAAATTTTGGCTTCAACAGTTCTTGTGCGGTGAGCGTGAAAGGTAGCCGATAAAAGAAAGTTTTGAGTTTGGTCCGATGGCAGGAGGTGAAGGTAAAGGATCTGGTTCAGGAGGTTCCCCTCCTGGGGAGAGGAGGCGACAAGGAAGATGCTGGAGGACTTCAGGCGAGAGGTCTTGCAGACCATTAGCTTGGCCTTCTCGGCAAGGAGCGAGTGGGCAACGCCTCAAGTCCCAGTGGAGGCGGTCCAGCTCTTGGGCGAGAACGCTCCTGGGCAGCGCCCTGGGAAGGAGGTCCCGACGGAGGTTGGCGAGAGGGACGTGGCCGCGCGAGAGCTCTTCCCAGGCCAGCACCCCGGGAAGGAGGTTCCGATAGAAGTTGGCGAGAGGGAGGCGGCTGTGCGAGAGCTCTTCCCTGGGCATGGTCTCGCGGATCGGGCCAGCCAGCCGAGGCCGCAAGACGTTCCCTCTCGGCAGGCAGGAGGCGAGAGCCCTTTCAGTGAGCTCATCATCTCGGCCCCGGTGCCGGAGGGGTTCCGGGAGCCCGACATGTCCTACTACTCGGGGAAGGATGACCTAGTACATCACGTGCAGTGGTTTGAAAATGTTGTTTCGATAAGGCAGATGACGGATGCCTTCAAGTTCCAGCTGTTTGCCATCACGTTGAAGGAGAAGGCGCGAGACTGGTTCCACCAGTTGCCGGCAAGTTCGATCTACAGTTTTGAGGACCTGCGTCGAGGGTTCCTGTTGAGGTTCTCGACATCGAAGATGAAAGATATATTACCTAAAACACCTAGAGGGGGGGGGGGTGAATAGGTGACCTAATCCTTTTTGAAACTTTAATGGCAGCAAACAGTTATATCACAGAATCTACTCTACTTTTGCACAACAATCACACAGCATACTCAGTAAATCACAACACAGCACAGCAGACACAGAGTTTTATAGTGGTTCCCCAAGATTGGGGTACATCCACTTTCCCCCTTCGCCTATCTAGCAGTGTACTAGATTCGGCCAAACTTCACCACTGTCTCAGAACCCAAATTGGTTCCTACACCTCAGGCCCAAGGCCCTACAACTCAGCTTTATCCCAAAGCCTACACTCAGCCACAAAGGCCTACACTCAGCCAATCAAGGCCTACACTCAGCCAACAAGGCCTACACTCAGCCAACAAGGCCTACACTCAGAGATTTCAATCTCCTACACTCAGGCTCTCAAGTCCTACCCTCAGCCTTTATAATTACAGGCTTACAATTCACTCAGATCCAAAGGATCCTACAAGATAAAATGATTTTACAAATATTAACTCAACAACCCAAAGACAAGAGAGGGAGGTTGTGAGTTTCTTGATGAGTTCTTGGAAGAACTCAGCTGGATCCAATCTGACTTAGCTTTCTTCAAAACTTCTTGAAAGTAGAACTGAATAAGAATGAATCCTCCTGCAGTTGATCCTTGATCTCTGCTTCTTAAGATCCAGAATATATCTGAACCCTTCTTCTCAGCCTAGTTTCAGAGGCTGATTTCTTGGATGGAGCCCTCTCTCTCCAACTTCTTAGATCTGCACTTGAACAGCTAGATCTTCTTGATTTGATACTATGGGTACCACTTCAATAACTACTTGAACAATAATCTGAACAACAGTTTCTGTAAACTGTATGAGCCTATTTATAGGCCTTCTTCATGGTAACCGGCTGGTCCGGTCCATAACTGAAATCTGACATCTCTGACAGGTGCTGTAGACCGGCTGGAACGGCAGCTGTCAAGTCATCCAGTCAATTCTTGAAAGTTCTCTAACTGTCTGAAAGTGTCGAGACTTTCTGTCTTTAAGTGTCGACACTTATAGACCAAGTGTCGACACCAGTTGTGTAAGTGTCGACACAAGTCTACAAGGTGTCGACACAACTCTTTGTGTTGTAGATACTATGTCTCGACACAGATTCTTCTGTATGTGTCGACACTGGAATTGAGTGTCGACACAAGTACTTGATCTTCTATCTTTTGATGAATTCTTCTAAGTGTCGACACATCTCATTTGTGTCGACCCAACTTCTTGTGTTGAATCTGTTAAGTGTCGACACTGCTTCTTGGTGTCGACACATAGTCTTCTATGTTGATACTTGCTGAGTGTCGACACAGCTCCTTGTGTCGACACTTGATTCTTCTGTTTGAGACTTCAGCTGAGTGTCGACACATTCCCTTAGTGTCGACACTTGTACTTAGAATAATTTGATGATCTTGCTGTTCTTTGCTAAGTGTCGACACAGCTCCATGTGTCGACACTTTCTTTAAGTGTAAAGTCTTCAGCTGAGTGTCGACACATTGTTCTAGGTGTCGACACTTACTTCATGTGTTGACTCTTCTGTTGAGTGTCGACACATTGTTCTGAGTGTCGACACTTTAACTTAGTCTCTGCAGACTTTTGCTGAGTGTCGACACAGCTCTAAGTGTCGACACTTTCTGGTGTAGACACAGCTTCACTGGGTGTCGACACAGCTCAACTTCATCAGCAACTGACACATGTAGTTCTCCCCCTGGACAACAGCTACTGTCTTCTACTTGCTGTCTTGCAGCAGGTATTTCTTCTATGGTAAGCTTGTCCATCTTCTTTGTTAAACCTGTGGGGCTGCATACACTACTAGACAACTCATTATTAATAAGTTTAGTCTCATCAAAAATTACATGCACAGATTCTTCTACAACTTGTGTAGTCAAGTTGTAGACTCTGTAAGCTTTACTGTTATTGTTGTACCCAACAAAAATTCTCTCTTGGGACTTGGCAGCAAACTTAGTCAAGTAAGACTTCCCATTGTTAAGTATGAAGCATTTGCAACCAAAGATCCTGAAGTAGGATAGGTTTGGTTTCCTGCCTTTCACAACTTCATAGGAGGTCTTGTTGAGCCCTTTAGTGATGGTAGCCCTATTTATAACATGACATGCAGTGTTAACTGCTTCAGCCCAGAAATACTCTGGCAGTGATGTATCACTTAGTAAAGTCCTACCAGCCTCTATCAAGGTCTTATTCTTCCTCTCAGCAATGCCATTTTGCTGAGGTGTTCTAGGTGAAGAGAATTCTTGAAATATCCCAAATTCTTCACATAGTTTTGTCATGCTTTCAGACTGGAATTCAGTACCATGGTCACTTCTAATCTTGACCACTGTACTGTCTAGTTTATTCTGAATTTGCTTGACAAAGCTATAGAAGACACTAGGTGTTTCAGATTTCTGTCTTAAGAAGAACACCCAGGAAAACCTTGAGTAGTCATCTACAACTACAAGGGTATAGACCTTCCTACCTAAGCTATGAACTGGCATTGGACCAAAAAGATCCATATGCAAGAGGTATAAACACCTCACAACATCTTTGTTTTCTATGCTTCTAAAGGTGGATTTAGTCTGCTTGCCCTTTTGACAAGCTGAGCAAATACCATCTTTAACACACTTAACTTGAGGAGCATTCCTCACTAACTCTTTGCTAAAGAGTTTGCTAATAGTCTTGTAGTTAAGATGGGCAAGCCTCTTGTGCCATTTGACACATTGAGAGACTGTCTCATCAGCTACAAGACACACTGGAGAACCATTGTTCTCAATCATAATGTCTAGGCAGTAGACATTCCTTTTCCTATAACCTGTCAATATGATCTATTGATCACTTGACCTCTTGATATGACAACCATTTTTAACAAATGAGATGTCATACCCTACATCACTTAATTGACTTATACTTATTAGGTTGTGTTTCAACCTTTTAACATAAGACACTTGAGTAATGGTAACCAATTTAGTAGAAATGTTACCAAATCCTTTGATGATTCCTTTTTCAGAAACACCAAAGGTGACTTTTGGACCATCTTTTATTGGAATGTAGTCCCTTAGTAATCCTCTAGTTCCAGTCATATGTCTGGAACATCCACTGTCCAAGTACCATGTTGGGGTATGACCACTTGGACTCACCTGCAAAACAGATTAATGAACCTTAGAACCCAAAGAATTCTTGGGTCCTTGGTACTTGTTAGTTTGCAATCTGACAAAGCTACCTACTGGCTTTCCAACAGGTAGTTTGGTACTCACTTTGGCATTAGCATTGTGCCAACAGTCCATTGCAAAATGACCAACTTTGCCACAACACCAACATTCAAACTTATTGTACCTTTGCTTAGGTACTGTCTTTGCTGTCTTATCTACAGCAGACTTGTTGAATGTTGGAGCTTTGCCCTTGGACTTGGACTTGGACTTTGCAGGTTTAATAAAACCCAATCCAGCCTTGCCCTTATGATGAACAAATTCATCAATTAAAGGTAGCACTGACTTAGGTTTAGAAAACCTAGCAACAAGCTCTCTCTCTTTCTGAAGATTAATCTCCAGACTCTTGATTTGATCATTCTTAAATGTGATAGTCTCCATCTGAATCACTGTTATGTGTTTCAGCCTGGCTACTCATTAAGCTTTTGATCAAATTGCTTCTCAGAATCTGTTGCAGCAGCTTTAAGATCAGCAATTTCCTTTGCCTGACTTTTGGCTAGGGACTTGCTTTTCTTGTAAGCTTGCAACAGTACCTTATATTCATCTATAAGCTGATGAATATCTTCCTCAGACTCAGATACACTTTCATCACTTGATGAAAATGAATCTGATTCTGTACTAGAACAAGAAACTGAACTTAGAGTTGAACTTTGTACCTTACTGGGTCCTGGCTGCTCCAGGATTTTGTCACTCTCAGTCAATGTCATCAGTACTTGACACTGACAGTCTTCTTGTTCATAAATAGACTCCATGATCTGCATGAATTCTTCTTCTTCTTCAGCAAACAGCCCTATGTATGCCTCAGCATCAGACTCAGTTTCTGAAGAAGAGGTATCTGATAGAGTCTTCTCCTTCTTGGCAACAAAAGACTTTTCTTTCTTGCCTTTGAAATAAGTCTTTTTCCTGTCACTAGACTCTTTTCTCTTTTCAGGACAATCTGCAATAACATGGCCTTGTCTATTGCAGCAATAGCACACTATCTTAGAACCAGTTGCCTTGCTAGATTTTGTCCTCTTCCTGTCCTTCTTTGAAGCCTTTTTATCCTGATAAAAATCTTCTTTTCCTTTTGAAGTAGAGAGTCTTGTCCTCCACTGTTTCTTCTTCAAGAATTTCTGAAAGTGTCTAGTGAAGGCAGCAAAGTCTTCATCACTTTCACTGCTTTCAGATTTTGTGCTGACTGACTCATCTGACTCTGATTCAACTACCTTTGGAGGTGGAGTTGGTGACTTATTCCTGCACTTTCTGGAGGCTTCTGTCTTGAAGGCTACTGTTCTTTTCTTGTGTTCAGTTCTTGTTGATTTCTCCTCCTCTTTCCTCACTGTCAATTGTATTTCATATGACAACAATTTGCCAAACAGTGTAGGAGGAGGAATTTCCCCCAACTTAGCCATTTCTCTTATGACACATATCTTGGTGTCCCAATCTTTGGTTAGGGACCGTAGGAACTTGTCATTTAGTTCATAGTTACTGAACTCTCTTCCATAAGACATGAGTTCATTCACTATTCTGTAGAACTTCTTATAGCACTCAGTTATGCTATCACCCTTTCCTTGTCTAAAACTTTCATACTCCTGATTTAGCAAAGATTTTCTATCTTGTCTAACTTCTTCAGATCCTTCCATATACACAATAAGAGTGTCCTACATCTCTTTGGCTGTCTTACAGTGTATAAGATTCTGAAATGTTGCATCATCTATGACACTCACTATAATATTTTGTGCCCTCTTGTCCATGGTGGCTAGGACAATCTCATCCTTAGTCATCTCAGAGAAATCCTTTGGGGTTCTCTGATTTGCATCTAGAACTGATATCTTCATGGGCACATAAGACCCTTCCTTTACTGTGATGTATATCCTAGGGTCTGAGGCCTCCATAAACAGCCTTACCCTTTCCTTCCAGATCCCAAAGATCTCTTTCCTGCATATGGGTAATTTCATGGAACCCAATTCCTTGTGAGTTTCATAGGAACTCATGGTTCTTGATTTTCTTGAATCTGTATCTTGACTTAGACTGAATCTGCCAATCAGGATCTCCTCAGACTGTTAGTCCTTTTTGAGGAACCTCCCTCTGATACCACTTGAAAGATATAGTACCTAAAACACCTAGAGGGGGGGGGGTGAATAGGTGACCTAATCCTTTTTGAAACTTTAATGGCAGCAAACAGTTATATCACAGAATCTACTCTACTTTTGCACAGCAATCACATAACATACTCAGCAAATCACAACACAGCACAGCAGACACAGAGTTTTATAGTGGTTCCCCAAGATTTGGGTACATCCACTTTCCCCCTTCGCCTATCTAGTAGTGTACTAGATTCGGCCAAACTTCACCACTGTCTCAGAACCCAAATTGGTTCCTACACCTCAGGCCCAAGGCCCTACAACTCAGCTTTATCCCAAAGCCTACACTCAGCCACAAAGGCCTACACTCAGTCAATCAAGGCCTACACTCAGCCAACAAGGCCTACACTCAGAGATTTCAATCTCCTACACTCAGGCTCTCAAGCCCTACCCTCAGTCTTTATAATTACAGGCTTACAATTCACTCAGATCCAAAGGATCCTACAAGATAAAATGATTTTACAAATATTAACTCAACAACCCAAAGACAAGAGAGGGAGGTTGTGAGTTTCTTGATGAGTTCTTGGAAGAACTCAGCTGGATCCAATCTGACTTAGCTTTCTTCAAAGCTTCTTGAAAGTAGAATTGAATAAGAATGAATCTTCCTGCAGTTGATCCTTGATCTCTGCTTCTTAAGATCCAGAATATATCTGAACCCTTCTTCTCAGCCTAGTTCCAGAGGCTGATTTCTTGGATGAAGCCCTCTCTCTCCAACTTCTTAGATCTGCACTTGAACAGCTAGATCTTCTTGATTTGATACTATGTGTACCATTTCAATAACTACTTGAACAATAATCTGAACAACAGTTTCTGTAAACTGTATGAGCCTATTTATAGGCCTTCTTCATGGTAACCGGCTGGTCCGGTCCATAACTGAAATCTGACATCTCTGACAGGTGCTGTAAACCGGCTGGAACGGCAGCTGTCAAGTCATCCAGTCAATTCTTGAAAGTTCTCTAACTGTCTGAAAGTGTCGAGACTTTCTGTCTTTAAGTGTCGACACTTATAGACCAAGTGTCGACACCAGTTGTATAAGTGTCGACACAAGTCTACAAGGTGTCGACACAACTCCTTGTGTTGTAGATATTATGTCTCGACACAGATTCTTCTGCATGTGTCGACACTGGAATTGAGTGTCGACACAAGTACTTGATCTTCTATCTTTTGATGAATTCTTCTAAGTGTCGACACATCTTGTGTCGACACAACTTCTTGTGTTGAATCTGTTAAGTGTCGACACTGCTTCTTGGTGTCGACACATAGTCTTCTATGTTGATAATTGCTGAGTGTCGACACAGCTCCTTGTGTCGACACTTGATTCTTCTATTTGAGACTTCAGCTGAGTGTCGACACATTCCCTTAGTGTCGATACTTGTACTTAGAATAATTTGATGATCTTGCTGTTCTTTGCTAAGTGTCGACACAGTTCCATGTGTCGACACTTTCTTCAAGTGTAGAGTCTTCAGCTGAGTGTCGACACATTGTTCTAGGTGTCGACACTTACTTCATGTGTTGACTCTTCTGTTGAGTGTCGACACATTGTTCTGAGTGTCGACACTTTAACTTAGTCTCTGCAGACTTTTGCTGAGTGTCGACACAGCTCCAAGTGTCGACACTTTCTGGTGTAGACACAGCTTCACTGGGTGTCGACACAGCTCCTTGTGTCGACACAGCTTTACTGTACTTTTCTTCACTGAGTGTCGACACAGCTCCTTGTGTCGACACTTTCTGTCTGGTGTCGACTCTGCATCCCAGGTGTCGACACAATGACTCCAAGTGTCGACACTGCTTGTCTGGGTGTCGACACAAGTCTTCTTAAGTGTCGACACTTTCCCTCTGGGTGTCGACACATGGACTTAGAAACTTTTTGCTTCAGTCCAGTAATTACTTAACCTGCACAAGTAAACTCAACATACATCAAATACATTATGATGTATATCATTGAGTTGGGTGAGGCTTCTTCAAATCAGGTACATTTAATCAATGTACCCAACAGAAGAAGCGTAAGAAGGAGGCAGAGTGGCTGTTTGCGGTGAGGCAGAAGCAAGACGAGACGTTGGGTCATTATGTGGACCGGTTTCAGGAAGAGATCCTCCTGGTCCAGGAGGTCCCAGGGTATGCACTGATACTCGCTTTTACCCTGGGGCTGAGGCCAGGATTCTTTAGCATGGAGCTGAAGAGAGTGCCCCCCTCTCTCTTGAGGAGCTCATGGAGAGGGCGACAAAGGAGATAGATTTCGAGAGGGCCAATCCGGCGTTTGCCAGGAAGCTGGCCAGGTTGGCGGAGGATGACGTGAAGGAGCCGGGAGCTGGGAGACAGAGGGAGCAGAAAGAAGAGAGGAGGAGGTGTGCATGAGGTCCAGAGGGACGGAGAGTTGGAGCCACAAGAGGGTCGACAGGTGGAAGAAGGAGAAGGAGTTGAGAGGGAGGCCCGGAGAGGCGTGGAGGTTGAGCAGCAACAGAGTGAGAGCCTAGGGGAGGTGATGAAGGTCGAGGAAGCAGGAGGAGAGGATTGGTCCTTGGTTCTTGGTTACTTTTGCACTACCCCGAGCGCGGCTCGGCCCCAGGTAGACCCGCTGCGCAGGCTCTCATTAGCTGGCAGGTCCGAATGCTCGCCTGTGGGGGTAAGGGTCCCCGAGCGTGGCTCGGCCCCAGGTAGACCCGCTGCACAGACTCTCATTAGCTGGCAGGTCCGAAGGCTCGCCTGTGGGGGAGAGGTTTGGTTCTTGGTCCTTGGTTACTTTTGCAGTACCCCGAGCGTGGCTCGGCCCCAGGTAGATCTGCTGCGCAGGCTCTGATTAGCTGGCAGGTCCGAAGGCTCGCCTGTGGGGGAGAGGTTTGGTTCTTGGTCCTTGATTACTTTTGCACTACCCCGAGCGTGGCTCGGCCCCAGGTAGACCCGCTGCGCAGGCTCTCATTAGTTGGCAGGTCCGAAGGCTCGCCTGTGGGGGAGAGGTTTGGTTCTTGGTCCTTGGTTACTTTTGCACTATCCCGAGCGCGGCTCGGCCCCAGGTAGACCCGCTGCGCAGACTCTCATTAGCTGGCAGGGCCGAAGGCTCGCCTGTGGGGAAGAGGTTTGGTTCTTGGTCCTTGGTTACTTTTGCACTCCCCCGAGCCTGACTCGGCCCCAGGTAGACCCGCTGCGCAGGCTCTCATTAGCTGGAATGTCTGAAGGCTCGCCTGTGGGGGTAAGGGACCCCGAGCGCGGCTCGGCCCCAGGTAGACCCGCTGCGCAGACTCTCGTTAGCTGGCAGGTCCGAAGGCTCGCCTGTGGGGAGAGGTTTGATTCTTGGTCCTTGGTTACTTTTGTACTACCGCGAGAGCGGCTCGGCCCCAGGTAGACCCGCTGCGCAGACTCTCATTAGCTGGCAGGTTCGAAGGCTCGCCTGTGGGGGAGAGGTTTGGTTCTTGGTCCTTGGTTACTTTTGCACTACCCCGAGCGCGACTCGGCCCCAGGTAGACTCGCTGCGCAGACTCTCATTAGCTGGCATGTCCGAAGGCTCGCCTGTGGGGGAGAGGTTTGGTTCTTGGTCCTTGGTTACTTTTGCACTACCCCGAGCGCGGCTCGGCCCCAGGTAGACCCGCTGCGCAGACTCTCATTAGCTGACAGGTCCGAAGGCTCGCCTGTGGGGGAGTGGTTTGGTTCTTGGTCCTTGGTTACTTTTGCACTACCCCGAGCATGGCTCGACCCCAGGTAGACACGCTGCGCAGACTCTCATTAGCTGGCAGGTCCGAAGGCTCGCCTGTGGGGGTAAGGGACCCCGAGCGCGGCTGGGCTCCAGGTAGACCCGCTGCGCATGCTCTCATTAGCTGACAGGTCCGAAGGCTCGCCTGTGGGGGAGATGTTTGGTTCTTGGTCCTTGATTACTTTTGCACTACTTCGAGCGCGGCTCGGCCCCAGGTAGACACGCTGCGCAGTCTCTCATTAGCTGGCAGGTCCGAATGCTCGCCTGTGGGGGAGAGGTTTGGTTCTTGGTCTTCGGTTACTTTTGCACTACCCCAAGCGCGGCTCGACCCCAGGTAGACCCGCTACACAGGCTCTCATTAGCCGGCAGGTACGAAGGCTCGCATGTGGGGGAGTGGTTTGGTTCTTGGTCCTTGGTTACTTTTGCACTACACCGAGTGCGGCTCAGCCCCAGGTAGACCCGCTGCGCAGGCTCTCATTAGCCGGCAGGTCCGAAGGCTCGCCTGTGGGGGAGGGGTTTGGTTCTTGGTCCTCGGTTACTTTTGCACTACCCCGAGCGCGGCTCGACCCAAGGTAGACCCGCTGCGCAGGCTCTCATTAGCTGACAGGTACGAAGGCTCGCCTGTGTGGGAGAGGATTGGTTCTTGAAGTCTTGGTTCTTGGAAATTCTACACCACCTCGAGCCTGGCTTGGTCCACGGTAGATCCGTTGCCCAGGCTCTCATCAAGCTAGCGGGGAAGTAAACTCACTCGATGGCAGAATGGTTGAGAAAACCTCCTTAAGAAACATTCCTGCTTAATCTTATGAAAAATAAATTATGGAAGACAAAGGTGAGAGCAGTGCGAGTGGAGGCACTCCCAGCTGGCGGCCTCGGGACGGTCTCGCCCCTGGCGAGTGGACACTCGCGCGAGACAGAAGACTCGGCCTGATGATAGGGGGCCTGTTATATCACGAAGAACTGCTCGCGTAGGGAGTACCCTAAGGAGCGGCGAGAAGGTTAGGGCAGTTAGTTTAACACAAGTAAAATGAGGGAAGAGACGACTCGCGCTCTAAAAAAATTCAACTCTCCAACGAAGCGGCGAGACAAGACGAAGCACCGTCTCGCAGGCGTGAACACATCAAAGGGTCGTCTCGCAGTAAACAAAACAAGGCAAAGAGAAGAGAAAAAGTGAGGCGGCGAGACGGGTGGGTAGCGTCGTCTCGCAAACAAAAGCAAACCAATAGTTCGTTTCGCAAAATGAAAAATAAAGTAACATGACAAGAGTGTACATTGGATCAATCAGTTCATCACACATCAGTGCATCGCAAGTGTCATCAATATATTTTTGGATCTCAAAAAGAAACTCAAAAAGTTTAAGTTGTACAGCAGCAAAAAGAGGACGGAGGAGAGAGGGATTCTTGATCTTGAAGGTAGCACGTCATTCCTCCTCGCCGGAAGAAGAATCCTCGCTCTCCTTGCCATAGAGCTGGGGGACCAGATCGCGAGCGGTCACCGTCTCAGAGTCGTCCTTCACGACCCCCAGCTACTTCATCATTTTCAGGACCAGCTCCTCCGCCCTGATGCTGACGTCTCGACACTGCTCCTCGACTTCATCAAAAGAGTAAAGAGGCGGAGATGCCTGGAAGGGTTCGCGGCGAGACGACAACGAGACGTTGTCCTGGAGACGGGTGATCTGAGCTTTTAAGCCCTTATTCTCCTCCTCCAGGGTCGCTATGCGCGAGTTCATCCGCTCCGCCGTCTCGGCATACGCCCGATCATTAGCAAGGAGCGTTTAAAAGGAAAATCCAAGGATAAGGCTAAGGCTTACCACGCCGCCCGGGCTTTCGCGAGGAGGGTCTCGGCGACAGACAACCTTTTCGCAAGGTCTTTTGATTTCTCTCGCTCCGTCGTCAGGCTCGTCTCGCTGTCCTTCCATTTTTTATTGATGTAAATTAGGCGGCGCGAGGCGCGGTGCAAGAACTCCAAAGCGCGCATTTGGGCGTGGGAGGACTTCAGGACGAGATCCCGCGAGGACTCGCTCTCGGTGGAGACTGCATCAAGACTGTCGTAAAGACCGTACCCCACGGCGAAAGCGTGGCTGGTGGGAAGCTCCTGCTCCTTCCAAGGGGGAAGGAGGGTGGAGATGGACACGCGATTGACGTCCCGCCCCACGTCAGAACGTGGTCGCCGACGGCGTCTTGGACCACGGGGCCCAGGTTGAAGTTCATATGAGAAGAGGGGGCGAGACGGCTGGAGGAAGCGGCTTCGCGAGAAGTGGTGGAAGCCGGTTGATTGGGTGTGGCGACAGGCTGGTCGGGAAGAGCCTTCTCGCGAGTAGGCGAGACGGCCTGATGGGGACGCGAACGGGGCGACTGGGACTCCTACAGAGATGGGGCTCAAGGACCCCGACATCTCTTTCTTCTCCTTCGAGGCTTTCTTCTTTTCTTTGGAGACGACCACAACTTTCCTCATCTTCTTCTTGGGAGGGCTGGAGCGAGAGGGGGCGCTGTCGTCTGTAGGCCTCTTCAGAGGGGCAGGCCCCAGGGACCCTCTCGCCGCCTCAGCCGCCGCGCTGGCGAGACTGAGGCCTTTGGAAGGATGAATATTACTCTTATAGGGGGGATGGACTGGTACAACTCGCTCCCCTAAAAATAAGCAAGGTGGTGATGAGATGGCGAGACGAGGAAATAACCAAACACAAGACAAGGTAGCGAGAGTACCTTCGCCGGGGAGCACTGGAGGCAGCGAGTCGAGGCCTCGCCGCAAGAAGTTGACTTCGAAATTTTTGCCGACGAAGAAGTCGTACAACAGCTTCTCTGGGCCGCCCACCTGCGGGGTCGCATAAAAGCTCTCGGGGGGTGACACCGGCGCTAGCGGGACGCCCCCGAAGTCGCCGCGAATGAACACGAACCTAGTGAGCCAATGATGATTCTTATTTGACGTCTCGCACACCTTGAGCCCTTGCCCAGTGAAATACGAGACGCCGTCGGCGTTGACGTGGTAGATAAAAAGCTTGCGGAAAACTGTCAAGCTGAACTCGATTCGCTCCCGGCGCATATAGCTGGCGAAAGCAATCAAGACCGAAATTGCGTTCGGGTTAAACTGCGCCGGGACGACGCCGAAGTACTTGAAGACCTGCTTTACCTCCGGCCAGAGAGACAATCTCAACCCCGCCTCAAAGTGCGAGACAGGGAAGGCGAGCTCTCCCGGGTAGTATGTATTGATCGCCTTGCCGACCTTGGGGGGCTGCGATTCGAGCCCCTCCCCCAGATATTCGCGAACGAAGCCACGGTAGTTTTCTTCAGAAAGCCTGCCGAGCGGGAAGTCAGGGTTAGTGAACCGCTTCCCGCAGCGGCTGCGCCCTTCGCCGTCCTCCACTTTCTTCGTCCCCATTTTTGGCGAGACAGATGTAGGCGAGACGGTTGGAGAAAAGAAGTGGTGAGAAAAGAGAATTGGCGAGACGGCACAGGGAGAAAAAGAGCGAGAGGGAGTGGCGAGACGGAAGGAGCAAGAGGGCAAGAACTTGGACACGTCAGGGGTAAAAAGCGCGGATATCCTTCTGATCCAGTGCCGGGGTATTTATAGCGGATATGGACAAACATGAAATGGGCGGGAAAGAAAGATATGCAGGAAGGGGAAGAGTCGGCCGGCGGTTCACTTTCTCTCTCCTAAATCTCGATTCGCGCGGCCCATCGCAAACTTCCTCAGCAAGGCAGAATAAATAAAAAAAAGAGAAATAAAGGAAATTAAGAGATTAAGAGATTAAGCCAACCACAGAAATTTAAAAATGTGTCGTCCCGCATAATGCGGGCACCGTGTTCTCAAACCTCAGGTTATTGGCGAGACGAAGACATAATATATTACAAAGTTATTACAGCACTTAGAGGAAAAGAAGAAAAGGGCGAGACGGACGACCTTTAATACAAGAGCCATTTCCAGCGGCCACCGCGAGCTACCGCGCAGGGGGGCCTACTCGGCGAGTGGAAGGCGCGAATGACGTCAAGCCCACGACGAGCGACACGAAGCTGCATATCGACCTCGCCGATGATGGCCTGAGGGTCGGTCCCATCGACATATATATTGGCATCAACCTCAGAAGATAAGCAAGGGCACTCGTTCTCCAGCCATTCGATGCGCCTATCCGCCGCCTGCTTGTCCTGCGCCAGCGAATGGATGATACGCGCGTGCTTCCTGAACAACTCGGCCGTCTTGCCCTTCATCTCCACCGGGTCCGTAGGATCACCCAGGTAATCTTCAATCCCGTCTATAGGAGGAGGAGGCGAGACGGCGAGTCGCCTAAAGAGCTTCTCAGCGGGCGAGTCGGTCTGGGCGCCTACGCAAGGAGTGGAGGGGCAGGGTGAGAGTGGCTCTTGCAGGAGGGTGTGAGAGTAGCGAGTGAGACAGAGAAGCGAGAGGGAAAGTTTTTTACCAGGATGACGGGAGGTCCCGGCGGCCTGGGAAGGGTCGTCCCTCCTCTCGCCGGGAGGAGTAGATGGAAGAGTGGAAGGTTGTTGCGAGTCAGAATCTTCGCGGTGGACGACGGTGTCGTCTTGCGGACTTTCCGATCGTTGTAGAGCTGCGGGGGTTCCATAAAAAAGCAAATAATAAAAAATGCAGATACGGATGTTGAAGGAGTAATAGAGACAAAAGCGAGAGCTCACCTCCTTCTCTCTAGGAGATCCGGGTGGAGTGGGGCAGGTCTCCAGGACTGCACGAGATGGCTCCTCGGCAGAGGAGGAGGGGCCACCTGTCTTTACCCTCTTCAGGCGAGACGATGAGGACGGTAAAGAGGGTAGGGTGCGAACTAGAGTTGTGGTCAGAGCGGCCACGTTGGCCTTGTTCTGTTTGCGCACCACTGCAAGGCGCTCGCAAAAACTCTGACTGTGAGACATGGTTGCGGTAGAGTCAAGGAAGGAGGAAGTTTGAAAAGGGGGCATCCTCCATTCAGGGTAGAAACCCTATATTTATAGGCTTCGGTGGAGGGCCTCACCAAAGATTCCCTCATAAATACGCCTCAAACACGTTTTAATGACACGACCCTCGGTTGGACTTTCTTTCCAAGCTTTAAATAACCTTGAAAAGAGCAGAGATTGTGTACAACCTCGGGCTCGCGAGAGGCCCTCAGGGTGCGAACAACAGAGGCTGGCGAGAGGTCCTGGATAGGCGAGCGGGACCACGTAGTCCCCTCGTAGGAAGCGGGACCACGTGGTCCACTCGCAGGAGGCGGGACGGGTGGTCTCTGCAGTGGGCGAGACGCCCTTTTGGGACGCGAGTAGGCGCTTAACGGCAAGAGGGCCCCATAGCGAAGGATGTCTGCGAGACGGCCAGGAGGGCTCGTCTCGCCGCTGGGTGCTTCCCTACTCGCCATATAGAAAGAAGGCCGTTTTTACATTTCTATACCCATGGGGGATTTTACTCTTCTACCCCGGGTAATTTTACCCTTTTGCCCTTGGTGGTCTGCATATAACTCTTCAGAAAAACGGAGTTTGGCTGTTGACAGACCCAACAAGGGGTATTTTGGTAATTTTAGGTCGGTTCAGTTTGGTTATTGACAGTTCAAACTCAAAAAACTATAAATAGACCCATAGGAGTTCTTCAGAAGCACTTTTTTTCCGGGGGATTTGAAGAGTTTTCCTGTGCTTTCTGAGGAGCTCCAAGCCCAGCTTTTGGCTTTGGAGGGGAAGCTCTCAGAGATCTTCCGGGTAAGCGGTGGGACCTCCCTGCTGAGGCTTTGGGTCGGTTTCTAGTCCTTCACAACCAGTTGGAGGTCAGAGCTTGGGACGAGTAATTGTTGGCTACGCTCCTATTTTTGAACTTTCGTTGAAGTCAAATTTTTGCTTCAACATCAGCTGTCGGTTTTTCTGTGATGAGTTTTTTGGATGCATTTTCAGGTTATCATCAAATTAGGATGCACCCATCCAACATCAAAGATGTCTCCTTCATCATCGGGAATGAGTGCTATCGCTACAGGATGATGCCCTTTGGGCTAAAGAACGCAGGGACGACGTATCAAAAAAAGATGGACTGAATCTTCCGAGAGCAAAAATGGAGGAATCTGGAGGTGTACGTGGATGATCTTATGATCAAGAGCCGAGAGTTGGATTCTCATCTCCGAGATCTCGAGGAGACCTTCGGCACCCTGCAGAAGTATAAGATGAGCCTTGAAGTGCGTCTTCGGGGCAAACAGGGGTAGGTTCCTAGGCCATCTCCTCACTCCTGCAGGTGTAGAGCCTAATCCTGACAAAGTTAAGGCGATCATGGAGTTGGGATCGCCACAGAATGCCAAGGATGTTCAGCGGCTGACGGGAAAGTTGGCAGGACTTAGCAGGTTCCTCTCTTGGGCAGGAGAGAAGTGCTCTCCCTTCTTCAAGGCGCTGAGAGGGGGCCAGAAGTTCGAGTGGTCCCGGGAATGCGAGGAGGCGTTCCAAGCCTTGAAGAGGCAGTTGACCCAGGCTCCACTCCTCCAAGGGCCTAAGGAAGGGGAAGATCTTTCCCTGTACCTTGGGGTCGGGATCGAGGCGGTAAGCTCCGTCCTGGTCCGGGAAGAAGGGAAGAAACAGTTGCCTATTTATTATGTAAGCAGGGTCTTGAGGAATGCAGAGCTCCGATACCCGATCTTAGAAAAGCTGGCCTTCGCTCTGGTCATCTCAGCCCGGAGGTTCCGACCCTATTTCCTGGCACACTGCATCCGGGTGGTGACTGACCATCCCCTCCGCAAAATATTTGAGGGGGTAGAGCATTCGTGGAAGTTGGCGAAGTGGTCGGTGGAACTGAGTGAGTTCGACATATCCTTTGTTCCCCTCCTCTCGATCAAGACTCAGGAGATGACCGACTTTCTTGCTGATTACGTGGTCGAGGTGGCGGAGGTGGAACTCACTCTCCCAGTTCCTTGGAAGGTGATGGTGGATGGCGCCTCAGAGAGGCATTCTTTGGGGGTATGGGTGATCTTGAAGAGCCCACGAGGAACAAGGATCGAGCAGACAGTGGTCGTGCACTTTCCCATCACTAACAATCAGGCCGAGTACAGAGCAGTAATAATAGGGTTGCGCCTGGCCAGGGAGCTGAGGGTGCATGATGTGGAGGTCCTCACGGACTCCGTGGTGGTGGCCTCCCAGACCAATGGGGAGTTTGAGGAAAGGGAGCTTACTCTCCAACTATATTTGATAAAGGTGAAGGGGGTCATCGACATGTTCCAGACTTTCTCCATCCGGCATGTGCCGCGGGAGGAAAACGAGCAGGTTGACCAATTGGCCAAGCATGGGCCCCAGGTGGGGGGAACCGTCACCGACTTGTTTCGCCCATCCATCGAGGAGGGAGAGCTGATGGAGGTGGACCAACACCCATCGTGGATGGATCCTTTTGTAACTTTCCTATCTACAGGGGAGTTCCCGGAGGGGATGAATAAGAAGCGATTCAAGCATAAGTCGGCATACAACCTCATGCGCGACGGGAAGTTATATCGGAAGACCCTCTCAGGGTTGTTGGCACGTTGCGTGGCCGAGAGGGAAGTCCATAGGATCTTAGAAGAAGTCCATTCCGGAGAGTGCGAGAGTCACTCGGGGAGCAAGGCCTTGGAGGGAAGGATAGTCATGCAAGAGTACTTCTGGCCGACCCTGTGCTAGGATGCCGCTGAATTCACAAAGAAGTGTCACAAGTGCCAGTTGTTTGCCCCTCTCTAGCTACTACCGGCTCAGCGGCTCAGAAGCATCACGACACCCTGACCCTTCGCCATCTGGGGAATGGACCTGGTAGGACCCTTCCCTCAGGCCAGTGGACAAAAGAGGTTCTTGTTGGTCATGATAGATTATTTTTGTAAGTGGTTGGAGGTAAGGGCGTTGGCCAAAGTGACCTCCCAGATAATCAGGAACTTTGTATGAGGAAAGATCATCTGCCGGCATGGACTACCCCAGACCATTGTCACGGACAATGAACCACAGTTTGCCAAGCGCCGAGTTCATCAGTTTCTGCGGGCAACTTGAGATTCATCTCTGGTTCGCGTCGGTCCATCATCCCAGGAGCAACAGGCAGGTGGAGGCGGCGAACAAGATTATCGCGAACCTCCTAAAGAAGAAGGTGAAGAACTTGAAAGGGAGCTGGGTAGAACAACTTCCTTCGGTCCTCTGGGCCCTGAGGACCACCCCAAACACAGCCACAAGGGAGACCCCTTTCAAACTCTCTCATGGCTGCGAAGCAGTACTCCTCATAGAATTCGAGGTCCGGACACCTTAGGTGGTCGAGGCAGAAGGTGGAGGAGAGTGGCGGGTCGAGAACGAGGACGAGCTTCGGCTCTCCCTTGATATGGTGGAGGAGCTGCACGACTTGTCAACTATCCGACAAGAAGAGATCAAGCGGCGAATGACAAAGTATTTTGACAAGCATGTTAAAATCAAGCAATTTGCAAAAGGGGACTTGATCTTGAAGAAAGTCGACGCGGCCGGGAGGTCGGTATCTGTCGGCAAGCTGAATCCCAACTAGGAAGGTCCCTATGTAATCCAAGAGGCCTTGAAGTCAGGAGGATATCACCTCCAAGATGTAGAGGGGGAACCAATCAGTCGTACCTGGAGCGGCGATGACCTAAAGCGATTCTACACATGAAAGTAATGAGATAGCTTTTTTCACGTTCTTATTATTTGCTGATGATTCATTTGCTTGGCAGGAACTAAGTTATCAAGGCGCGCGCCTGAGGCGTCGGGCGCACAACACATTGCCTGAACACGGGCGAGGCGGTCGAAGTGGCTCGGGCGCGACCCAGGCGCGCCTAGGCGTGCGCCTTGCGGGCGTTTCGGGCGCGGGTTAGGCGCGCCTAGGCGTTCTCCGATTTAGGCGCAACCGGTTTAGGTTTTTTTTCCGGCCTGGACTATAAGAAGAAGGGCTTAAATCGATTCACTTCACGATGACGAATTTGTTTAGGGTTGAAAGCTCCCTGCTCCTGTTCTTCGTTCGCCACTCCTGTGCTTCGTTCGCCGCTCCTCTGATTCGTTCGCCGCTCCTGTTCTTCGTGTTCGCCGCTCCCGTGCTTCCTTTGCCGCTCCTCTGCTTCGCTCGCCGCTCGTGTGCCTTCGCTCTCCGCTCTTGTGCTTCCTTCGCCGCTCCTCTGATTCGTTCGCCGCTCCTCTCCCGCTCGCCGACCGACACTAAATATTTTGGTAACTTCTTCTTCTTCTTCAACAATGCGTACAGATGATGCCGAGAATGAAGAAGAAGCTGAGTTCAATGAAGAAGAAGATTTTAGTTAAGAAGATGAAACCTTAATTGATTCAGACGATGAGTAATTAATATTTAATGATGATGAGATCACGAGACCGAGGAAAAATTGAAAAGGGGAGCACATCTAAGAAGAAGGCACCTACTCCAACAATGCGTACAGATGATGTCGAGAATGAAGAAAAAGTTGTTCAATGAAGAAGAAGATTTTAGTTAAGAAGATGAAACCTTAATTGATTCAGACAATGAGTAATTAATACTTAATGATGATGAAATCACGAGACCGAGGAAAAATTGAAAAACTATGTGATGACGTGATGTTATGTTATTTTCTTGCACATTAGTTTAGAGTTTATGATTGCTTACTTGGTAGCTTAGGTTTGTTTTTTGTGCGAAAAATTGTAATGTTGATTTGATAGATTATGATTGCTGACTTGGTTGATTTATTTATGTTTTTATTTTTATTATGTTGTCTTCAAAAACTGATCTCATTTTATTGTGCTTGAATGTTCGATTCTAATACGTTCTTTGTATTTTATGGAGGGATTTGGTCATTCATTAGCTGAGTGGAAGCTATACCATATTGTTAATTCAAGAGGGGTTGATCATTGATGTTCAAAAAGTACAAAGATTTTTATCATAAATTTGCTTATTTCCGTTTAATTCTTTATATTACATGTCTTAGTATTAGTAATTAGAATGAGCAACTGAATGAAAATAACCTATCAACCTAAAAGTTTCTTTCTAATAGTATTAGTAAATTAGAATGAGCAACTGACTTGCGTAAATAAAATTTAATAGAGTATAATTGATGGATTTAATCAACTTGAAAACTATACAAAATGAGAACAGAGCTAGTTGTGCCTGTTTGCTTCCGCATGTCCCTATAAATAAGTCATAAGATGAGCGTTTTCCTTGTGCGTGCTTTCTCAACAAACCAAAATTCAAAAGGCTCTTATACTAACTTAATAGAAGAGAACTAATCCAATTCCAGCGAATTGGCCGCTCAATTCGCTCAATTTCAGCGAATTGGCCTCCCAATTCGCTCAATTTCCTTTTTTTCACCATTTTTGCCTCTCGCATGCCTCAGGCGCGTGCCTGCGCCTTGCTCCTAGGCTCCAGAGCCCCTTTGCGCCTCGGTGCGTCTTGCGCCTTTAATAACCAAGGGCAGGAACAACATGAGACTTGATTGAATAAAACAGTCCGGTTGATGCTCAACACCCGCCGTCAGCCTCTCACCTAGTTGATTGGGCCGGTGGTAGCGCCCAGTGGTTGGCCAAGGGAAAGTCCGGTTGATGCTCAACGCCCGCCGTCATGCTCTCACCTAGCTGATTGGGCCGGTGGTAGCGCCCGGTGGTTGACCAAGAGAATGTCCGGTTGATGCTCAACACCCGCCTCCAGGCTCTCACCTAGCTGGTTGGGCCGGTAGTAGCGCCCGGTGGTTGGCCAAGGAAAAGTCCGGTTGACGCTCAACACCCGCCGTCAGGCTCTCACCTAGCTGATTGGGCCGGTGGTAGCGCCCGGTGTTTGGCCAAGGGAAAGTCTGGTTGATGCTCAACACCTATCGTCAGACTCTCACCTAGCTGATTGGGGCGGTGGTAGCGCCCGGTGGTTGGCCAAGGGAAAGTCTGGTTGATGCTCAACACCCGCCGTCAGGATCTCACCTATCTAATTGGGTCAGTAGTAGTGCCCGGTGATTGCTCTGGAGCTAAGTCCCGAGCTGCTCCCGCTGTCAGGCTTTCACCTAGCTGGCAGGGCAGGGGTCCTCGGTGGACGTTGTTCTTGCTCTGGAGCTAAGTCCCGAGCTACTCCCGCTGTCAGGCTTTCACCTAGCTGGCAGGGCAGGGGTCCTCGGTGGACGTTGTTCTTGCTCTGGAGCTAAGTCTCGAGCTGCTCCCGCTGTCAGGTTTTCACCTAGCTGACAAGGCAGGGGTCCTCGGTGGATGTTGTTGCTCCAGAACCAAGTTTTGGGCTGCTCTTGCTAATCAACACAAGACATCTGAAGTTGAACTTGGGTGAGAGGCCAGGGGAAAGGTCGCGAGGGAAACTAGGGCTTAGACCGAACAATCCCCAAGCAAGACTCGAAAGTGGCGAGCCGAGATCTCGACATCTACTAAAGAAGGGCGAGCCGAGGCGGTTCTCGACAACCACACTCCACCCCAACGAGATTTTACTTGGGAAATTTCAGGCCTAGAACAAATCTCCGAAGGGAAGGAACCTCGCAGGCGAGCGGGGTGGTCGCGGGCCCAGCACGGCGAGCAGTCTACCTTCTACTACCTAAGGCTGGCGAGATCTCGGGGTCACAGCGCGGGTATGCCCTAAACTAGCAGCGAGTCTACCCTAGCGAGGTCACTCAGCGAGGGGGAGACACGCACGCGAGTGCAACACAAAAAATAAACAAGCATACATAAAATTGGCTAACTATTTTCTTTCATTAATATATTTCATTATACAAAGAGGGGCTCGCTTCGGCGATGTTACAAAATGAGGGAGGGGGGATCATTACAAAAAGAAAGAAAAAGAAGAAGAACGCGCGAGCTAGCTCTCGCCCTCCCCTCCAGAGTGGCCGTCGTCAAAGCCCGGGACATCGTGGAACAACGAGCCGAAGTTGTCCTTCTCGCCGGGGGGGGGGGGGGGAATAGCTCTAGCACCAGGTCCCTTGCGGTCAGCTCCTCGCAACCCGTCGCCAACACCTGCATGTCCCGCATAACCTGCAGGGTGTAGTCGGCGGTGTTGATAGAGTTGGCCCGCAGCTTCTCGGTAACCTCCGCCTCGTTGAACAGCTTCGGCCTCTTGGTTGGAGCACCTGGCTCGCCAGCAGGAGGAGGAAGATGTCCATCAACCGATTCAACTCGCCCTGGAGCGCCTTGTTTTGCTCCTCCAGCGTCTGGTTCTTCTCTTCTAGCACGGCAGTGCGAGCACGCATGCGGTCTGCGGTCTCGGCATCCTGCATGACCAGAAGGGTAAGAGAAAGTCGTGAATATGCTAAGTAAAATGGAGGAGGAATTAGCCCACACTTACCACCCCGTCAGTACTCTTGTCGATGATGTCCTCGACAATTCCGAGCCGCCTCGCCAGGTTGGCGGCGTCATCCTTGGCGACATCCCGCTCCTCCTCAGCCTTCACTAGGTTGTGACTGAGGTGGAAGCCGCGGCGAACCGACATATGTGCGAGCTCCATCGCGCGCATCTGGGCTCGCGAGCACTCGTGTGCGAGCCGCTGGAGGCTCATGTCGTTGTAGGTCGCGGAGTCCGCGCGGCCATATTGCCCAAACCCCAGGGCATAGCCGTACCCGCTGGGAGGGTGGCTCTTTGACCAGGATGGGAGGAGGGCCGAGATGGAGACTCGGTGAGCCTGCTCATCCCATTGGACCATGGGCTCGCCAAGTTGATCCTTCGCTTTCCCGCTGAGACCCAAATTCCTGTGATCTCTCGGCAGGCCCAGCTCGCCGGCCGGGAACTCGGCGGCTGGGGAAGCAGTGGGGTCGCTGCCGGCTTGATCTTTTTCCGGCGAGTCCAGGATGATTTCCTTCCCCCTGGAGATTGCCACCTCCTTTTTCATCTTCTTCGGTGGTGGGGGTCGGCGAGGCGAGCTGGAGCTCGCGGGGTCAGGTTGCCTCTTGCTGGAAGCAGGCCTGACCGACTCCGACTCCATCCGGCAGGCCGACACGGCTGCCCGCTCGCGTGTGAGTGGGTTAGGGTAGAGACCCGAGTCCGCAAAGGGCGGGTTCCCGGGAATCAGTCGCTCCCCTGCAGGAAAAAACTTAGTCAGCAGAAAATCCTTTGATATTGGCGAGTTCATTAAAAGAAGAGGAAGAGAAATTATACCTTCACCGGGATGAACCGGGAGGAGCGAGCCGAGACCCCTTCGGAGAAAGACGACCTCGAAATCCTTGTTAAGGAAAAATTTGTGGAGCTCGACATCATTGCCCGTCATGGTGGGCGGCCAATAAACCTCCTCGCTGCGTTGCTGAGGCGAGAAGGGGACGTTGCCGAGATCCCCTTGATGAACACGAATTTGGAAAACCAATTGTGGTTCTTGTTTGCCGTCTCGCGTACCTTGAGTTGCGAGCCGGCTAGGAAGGCGACCCAGCCGTTGGTCGCGCGGTATATGAAGAGTTTCCTGAAGACCGTCAGGTTGAACTCTATTCGCTCTCGATGGAGGTAGTAGGTGAATGGCACTATCATGGCGATGACATTCGGGTTTAGTTGAGCCGGGACCGCCCCGTAATATTTCAGTATCTGGCGAATCTCTGGCCAGAGAGGGAGTCTCAACCCCACCTTGAAGTGCGAGATGGGGAAGGCGAGCTCATCAGGGAAGAAGGTGTCGATCGCCTCGCCTCTCCCAGGTCGGCGCGCGGTGAAACCTGTTGGGACGTAGTCGGCGATGAAGTCCGCGAGCTCCCGCTCGGTTGTATTCCCTTCATAAAATGTGTACTCGGCAAACTGTCTCGCGCACTTGGATCGTCCATCAGCGTCAGGACGAGTCTGGCCCATCTTTCCAAAAGTCTTGGCGCGAGTGAAGTTAGCGAGAAGGGCGAGAGCAGGGGTATGATTCTGCAGTAAAGACGATAGTCTGGGGGTAGGTGAGGGGGGCTATTTATAGAAAGTAAATTAATTGCCGAGCCTACCGGTCAGTCCGACTTGCCAACCCCGACTCGCCAAACCCTACGACCTGTTCTACCCTAACGCGTGTCGAGTCCATATCACATCACAATTCGCAAAACACAAACATCAGAAAATTAAATCTAGAAAAATAGTCCAAGTTATTACATGCCGGAGTTAAAGAATCAGTTCAACAAAAGAGCTACTACAATAGGCGAGATGGGGGAGCTGGGTGGCGAGTGCCAGTAGGCTCAGCTAGGGAGCCATTTCCATCTACCCCGCCTCGCGTCCCCATTCCCGGAGGTCGCCGTGGGTTGTTGAACTCGCGGACTAGGTCCAGATCTCGCTGTATTAGCCGCATGCTCTCATTTATCCTCTCCATAAGCGGTGTAGGAGAAGTCATCCCACTCGCTGAGCAGCGCCACACCTCGTTTGCCAGCAACACGTAGTCCCTCTCCAACGCCTGCAACCGTTGGTTGCCGAGTGCATTGTCCTCCTGGACCTGGCGCAGTGCGAGTCCCTGCTTCTTAAAGAGTTCCACAGTTCGCCTCCTCCGCTTGGCAGGGTCCAGCGAGGCATCCAAGAAGTCTTTTATCGCATTGGGAGAAAGAGGTGGCGAATGACGAGCTGACTCGGAAGATTCTTCCGCTTCAGATTGGTCAGGAAGGCCTGCGAGATCAAGATTCAGATAAGGGGCGGAGGTTTGCAAAAAATCTTAAGATACAGGACTGACTTCGCGAGATGGTCTCGCCAAGGTGGAGGTGCCGCGAAGAGCTGGGCTGACCCTGAAATGGGCGAGAGAGAGGAGGTTGAAGGGCCTTGCCGCGACCCGGAGCTTGAGAGCCTGAGGAAATCAGATTGAAGTTGGGGATGGGGATGTCCCCATCACCTCCCCCTGCGAGTAGAGGGTCAGCGGTAGAAACCCGAGGTGGCTCACGGGCCGGCTACTTTATTTGTAGCGAGCCCAGCCGAGTGGCGCCGAAGGGAGGCGATTGGTCCCTCACGCGGCCTTCAGGAGAGGGTTGGGGTCGCGTCTCGCTGCGAGGTGATTCAGCTCGCGGCACAGTGGTTCCGGTACCATTGTGGAGAGCGTCCGAGTCGGCAGGAAGGCTGATGATCTCTTTTCCTTTTGTTTTGGCAGCTGGCTTGGAGGTGGAAGCGAGGCCATGATCTGGGGTTGAGGCCAGATCATGGTGGATGGACTCGACAACTTTTGGGACGGTATTGGCCTTCTTGGCAGGCTCTTGTTTTGGCGGCTCGCACGGTAACGAGCTGGGTGACACGGACGTCAGCTCGGCAGCACAGACAACATTGAGCTCCCGGGCGCGGCTAAGTATCTCTTGTAGCTCCTTGGAGAGAAGCATCTCGGTAGAATCAGAGTAAGGGGAAGGGAAAAGGTCGCCCAGGTAAGGGGGCGTATATATATAGCCGCTTGTGGACCCCACCAAAAGATTCCTTTGGGCTCGCTGACCCACTCGCCGATATTTTGGGGTTGAATGTTTCTTTCCGAGTTTGGGGCAATTTCGCAAAGAGCGGGGATTGTGTACAACCCCATATCCGGCGAGTGGGGTCGACAGGAGTCAGTCCAAATCCCAGGCGAGTCGAGAGAGGGGCGCGAGCCCGGCAGACTCGTTGACTCGCCCAGGCAGGGCGGAATGGAGGTTGGGCGAGTGGAGCAGGTCCGACCTGCACTCGCCCAGGGCCATAAAGAGGTGGCGAGTGCCAGCTCTATCGAGCACTCGCCGCCCCAGGCGAGTGGGGATTCTTGAGGACCACTCGCCCAGTGACCTGATGAAATGTTATGGTTTTTAGTTAATGGGCGTGTTGTGTATCTTTAGTGGTGTCAGACATGTCTTTGCTATTTGTCTTTTAGTTAGAGGGTTAATTTTATTTTATGCTCATGGTGTGTGTATTTATTTATGTCACGTATTTTTGAATTAGTACTCACGTTTGAAATTATGGCTCCGTTTGGCGTGATGTTTTTGCTCTAGTGAGTTATAAAATGTATGTTTGACATGACAATGGTTATGACCGCCACTAAGAAAAAAACTAGTTTTGAACATAAAAGTGGGTGAAGTTCCTTAAGTGAGGTCGGGCGGTCACGAACGACAGTTCATAACCACTGCATTCACAACCGCCACCACTGCGCCAAACGGAGCCTACGTGAAGATGTATACATTGAGTTGTGTTTATAAACCTCTTGGTGGCATTGGAAGGTAAGCAAGAAAGAAATTAGTCTCATTCCTCCCCCTAATTCTTCTTAGCATAGTTGGGGTTTGAATCTCCCATCGAGCTAACACCTTGAATGTCATGGTAAGACTGGTTATCTCTGCCTATGACATTGGCAAGTTATGAATGAAAGTTTAACTGTAGTCTAGGTTTATTACCTCGGGCAACTTGCAATGGCAATGAATGGGAAATGAGATTTCATAAAGTGAACCCAAATAATTCGAGCAGAGTTATTGATATGTTGTTTATGATGAAATTGGCAGTTTTGAGGGAAGTCGTTTTTCAAATTTTGGTGCGTCAGTGCCAGCTTATTATTTTTTTACTTAAAGGCAGTGGTAGCTTGGCATATTCGTTTCTTTTTTACTGTACCATATCTTTTTATTTGCTTTGACTTTCCTTGCAGGTTAAATTGCGGTTGAAGACTCATCATAAGAATTTGGAGTCTGTACTCTCTTTGTACGGTGACATCACTGTAAAGGTGTGTGAATTTTTCTCTGTCTGGCATTGTAGAATACTAAGACAAGGCATATTTTTATTGTTCTTATAAAAAAAACTTACCTCTTATATTTGTGATTCTTCTTCTCTAAATTGGTTTATATATGTTATATATATTATCGGAATAATGATTTTCTCTCTTCCATACTACGGCTGCATTTGGCGCGTCGTTTTGTCGCTAGAAACAGGAGCAGACACAAACACACAACGGGTAAACAAATGGCCCGCCGCGTGTTTGCCTCGTCTGCTCCCGCCCTCCCCTGAGAAACATAGGGTTTTGATCTGCCCCCCTTTCAGTTTGATCGGCAGCGTCTGCTCCTCCCGCCGTGCCAAATGCAGCCTAAATTTCTTCTCACTATAAGGATGCCATGTCATAGAAAAATGATTATGAACTACGTGAATGAACCGTGGGTATCAAAACGGATGAAGAGAAAATCTGATTCCTAGTTAAGTTTAATATTTTTTGAGATTCTTGTTAATGGCCTGCATACTTCAGTTGCATGCCCTTTAGAATCTCAACTATATCTCATCTATATATCTTTGGAATTGATGATGTGGAGAAAGTGAAATAGGAAGCTCAAATAATTTTATTACTTCATAGTTCATACTTTCACCCAAAAGTTACAAGTATTTGTATACACATATATATGGGAGGGTGGAGTGGTATCTTAACTCATAACCAAGATATGAAACTTCTATATATTATGACAAGGACTTGTTGAGGATATCAGAGATTTGCTTGGCAACAGTTATATGTCGCGGATCAAGTTTGTGAGGTTGAACTTTTTCTCGGATGTACTAACAATCGGCTTCGATATGCTTGGTATGTTCATGAAAAATTGAATTATCGACAATATGGATGACAACTGACTATCATAGTAAAAGGTGGCCAGAGAAGGGAGCTCGACACCAAGATCGACGGGAATGGTTAATAAAGTGGGAGGGTAGGTCGCCGAGAGTAGGGGTGTAAACGAGTCGAGCTTGACAAAATTCCCAAGCTCGAGCTCGAGCTAAACATTTTGAGCTCGAGCTCGAGCTCGACGAGCTCATTTTGCATGGATCAAGCTCGAGCTCGAGACCAGTATATTGAGCTCAAGCTCGACCTTTCAAGCTCGTGAGCTCGAGTCTAGCTCGAGCTGCTCACGAGCTTTTCAGCTCATTAGCATTATATATATATATATATATATATATATATATATATATATATATATATATATATATATATATAAAGTAAAAAAAGATAGATCGCGAGCCGGCTCACGAGCTCATGAACAAGAGCAGGCGAGCTCGCAATCGAGCTCGAGCTTTTTTTGAGCCGGCTCAACTCAACTTGCACCCCTAGCCGGGAGTGGTCGAGGGATGGCCAAGGTTGTCGCGGAAGCCGACGAGGTTTGTTCTGGAGTCGCACCGGTAGGGATTCCTCGGAGTCGCACCAAGGTGGGAGGTGACCGTCTGTTCCCGAATAGGAATCAAACCAACGATGCCTGAACTGGCCCCTTGCTTGCGCAAAAATAAGGGAATAAACCATAAATGGCTTAGGGCACCCGAATCGGACGGTTCATATTTTTTTTGGCGGATTGGGTGTCAAATACTACTTGAAATACATCAAATAATATATCAAAGAAACTCGGAATGATCATCCGAACACATCCGTTGACTCGGATCCCCCGAACAAGAAACTGATCACAACGATCTCCGTCATTGACTCTGGAGTGGAGAATGTTTTATAGGAATTTGAATTCCATTCAGTATTCATTTTTTATAATAATCCCCAGTGCATGTTAGTAACTAAACATTCAAATTAAAACGCGTAATTATCCCTTGACCTAGAGTAAGAACACAGAGAGATTCTTCTTGCGTTTATATAAGTGGGAGCTTTCATCTTTATTATTTTGAATGTCCCGAGCCTTCTGTTCATGACTCACCTTTTTGGCTAAAATTTCTCATGCACTTTGTGGATTCATAATTATATATAGCAAATATTGGTTCTCATAATTCTCCAAATTGACTCATATTCATAATAAAGAGAGTCCCATTTTTATTGTTGTCGGCAATGCCGACAACAATTTAATTTCTAGTCAGAGTCAAAATCACGAGGCAAGAAAAAGCCCATTTTAGATCCGAAGAGAAATTTTCGTATATTCTTTCAATTTCTGCCCAAATCATCCTGTAGAAATGGAAATACCACACTCAGATCAGTTAATATATGCTTTGCTAACGCTGGCCCGCTTGACTAATAAGGAGAGGCATGAAATCACTTGACTGATATGTAGAGGCATGAAATCGCTCGACTGATAAGGAGAGGCATGAAATCGCTCTACTGGTTCCTTCCCTGCGGTCCTTGAAAACCTCGGTTAGAGTGTGATTTATCTTTTCTAGATTCCCCTCCCTCTTTTGGATAGGTATAAAAGCAAATTGAATCAAAGACAAATCAGCTGTACAAAGTGTTGGCTTCAAAAGGGAAAGGGAAGTAAAAGAAGGGAAGAAGAGAGATGAGACAACCTAACAACAATCTCTTTTTCACTACCATCACCCGCCGTCCACCTAGCCAACTATGCCCATACTCGTGTCAATTTGGGTAGAATTTCACTGGTATCAGAATTTCTGAATTTTTGCTTGAATGGAAAGAAAGTTTTTGAATCACTGACCTAGGCCTTGATTCGCCTCTCTTGCTTGCCCTACTGTGTCACCGGTTCAACAAAAGAAACTCTCTGCTCAAGCTAACTCCCTGATCTGCTATTCTATTATCTCCCGCTCCCCGCCCCCCCCCCCCCCCCCCCCCCCCCCCCCCCCCCCCGAGAAATCTCTTTTGTGTTGTTCTCTTGTCTTTCGTCAGTCACTGACATACATCGCGGGGAAAGAAAAAGACTACCCTTTCTTATTATCCTTACGTGGTTTCGGCTTATTCTGTTGAGGTATATGCATTAACGATGGGGAATCCTCGAGGTCTTTGTGCAAATAGGTAGAATCTATCTCATTTAGGGTTTGGGGACTTCAATACGCCCACACCGGGAAGTCACTATCTATCAACTATACTGAAGCAGACACTGAGCTTTACGTCTTTGTACAAGCTCATATCTTTTGACCCAATTTACTGGGGCTTTCCTCGCGCCTTCGCTATCGCTCACCTTGCCTCTCTTTGAATAGAATAGTCTTTTTTTTTTCGAAACTCAAGAGAGTAGATAAATGTTCTTCCTGGAAATCTCTGACTTTATCGTGGGCGGTTGAAAATGCGAAATTGATGATTGTTAGAGTTTCTTCTTCGTTTCGATTCATTGGTACTAGTGATTCTGGTTACCTGAATGAATCTTTTGCGCCTTTATCATTTGGACGAGAATGGTTGAACCCGCATCGAAGAATGAACACGATTCCAATCAAATCTGCTGAGATTCTAACTGAAGGAAGAAAGGAGAATGATAACGAAGTTTAGGTCGGAGAACCTTTCTTTAGAAGCTCTGTATAAGACTCTTCTCCCGATCCGACCCGAAACCGCTAATGGACTGCTTACAGACCTTCTCCCACTAAGGTCCTAGATCTGTACCTGGATTTGTAGACACTGAAAAGCCAGCCCCCCGATCTGATGCCCTTATTCCGAGTCTAAAAAAAAAAGGCGCGCGATAGCAAAGTTATTCCCGAAATCAAAATCAGAAGAGACTGCAGGGTCACTTTGGCTACCCTCATGAAGAAAGGTCTTAACCTAAGATAACAAACCCATAGGAAAACGACGAATTCTGGGCGAGCGTTAGCAAAGAAGACTTTCTTATTAGACCGACGAAGTTTTCTAGATAGTGGGCACAAAAAAAACATTTTGTTTTGGTTCGGCCTGTAATCACATATGAAATAGAATTCCAAGGATTGCTGAAATTCTTCACCTTAGGCTTCATTTGTTTTAGCGGTGGCGATCGATCCGGTGGGTGGAAACGGAGAGTTCGAACCGGAGGGGGGAGGTGGCTGCTCCAAACAGAGCTTTTTGGGGCGTTTCTCAAGGCGGGCGGGTGGAAACGGAGCAAACGCCGCCGGAGGTTCATTTGTTTACCCTCCTTCCGACGACGTTTGCCCAAAACGGAGTTGCGAAACGCCCAAACAAATAGAGCCTTAATCTATTTAGATTTACTGGCGAAGGACAGGAATTGAACCTGCGCATGGTGGATTCACAATCCATTGCCCATTTTCCCATCCCGATTTGCTTCCACTTAGAATTTCTTAATGGGCCTATAGGGGAAGAGGACTAGCTCATACGTGGTTACTCATTTCCCACGGTTGAGCTAGTCGACTTCTACCGAGCAACAATCTACTTTCTGAAAAAAAGTATTGGAATACGTTCTCTTGCGGGCAATGCTACTGTAATTGCGCTATTTGCAGCCATTGGATCTTCAAGGCATGTTCTAGTTCTGGCAGGGCTCCTGTTCTATTTCAATATGGTCAGAATGTCCGGAAGGGGAGATTCCAGGGCAATCGTGGGGGCCCATTTTCAAGCTACTCAAGAACCATGAACAACCTTCGAGAATATCAAAGAATGCTTGAAGGATCCTTGATGATTCTGCGCTGAAAGAAAGATAGGCAGCCGACAGGCATGCTTCAAGTTTGAGGGAGCGAATTCTTCTTTAGTCGATCCATTATCTCCCTTTCAGAATGAGAAACCTATGTGCCAGTTCGAATCTGCCTTCGGACCCTGTTTGAACGAAACAAAATATATTGTCAAAATTTCGATTCAGAGAAGGTGGAGTTCAGTCAGCTATTTTTGTTGGGAGGGTCAAACGACTCTAATTAATAAGGGTCAAACTTTTCTTTTAGAAAAAAACCATCATTATGGGAATGTACACTTGGTAGAAAAATTGCGAAACTGACAAGCCGGAGTTGGCTGCTGGCACAACTGGGTGGTGCGCACCGCAGGCGCACGCGCGGTATCGTTCGTGGTGGTCTTTCATTATTCTCCGTAATGTTGACCACATTTCTGATCCCTATTTGCATTTTAGCGGGTTGGTCTGGTATGAGAAGTTTTGGGATTCCAAAGCCCAACAAGCTACAACGATGGTTTCAACAGCATCTCAAGGTGGGGGCAGGATTCGAACCTTTGACTCCAGATTAGATGAGTGAGCTAATCGTGGAAATTCTCCTTGAAAACTCACATGAATTCTTCTCTTTTTGGACCCTCAAAAATGATGCTTTTCGCAGGGCTAGTTTAGGGTTTTTAGGAGGAAATTGTGCATTGATCCACTTCTTTTACAAGAGGATACTTTTGTTCCTCACAGAATTTCACAACATCACTAACCCCTAATTATGGTTGCCCATGATTATATGGCATACATCTAAGCGTACAACATTTCTGCTGCCTCATCTTTGAATTTCCAGGGATGGATATTTTTATATTGCATCTTTCTTACAACTCTAAATTCAGCCCCTAGTCCACTCCATAGCACATTTTTTTTGCGAGTGCTGGTTGCTCAAATTATATATAATATATATATGTATAGGGTTATTTACTGGGACCTCCCCTTGAAGTTTACATTTCCTAACATCCATACACAAAAAGACCCCCCTGAAGATTTACTTCAAGGGTGTACTTTTGTGCATGAATGAACTATATATATATATATATATATATATATATATATATATATATATATATATATATATATATATATATATATATATATATATATAAAGAGAGAGAGAGAGAGGGAGGCCCTGGGTTAAAACCTCCCCTTGTTATTTTACATTTTATAGCATCCATGCACAAAAAGACCCCCTATAATGGGAAATTTGGTATATATATATATATGTGTATATACACTCTTTCCTCTTAATGCAGTGGTACATGTGGTTGGTCTTATTATACATCTTTATTAGGCTTGTGAAGCAGTGTAAACACCAGCAATTGTCCTTTTTTTTTCTTAGGCTCTATTTGGCGTGGTGGCGGCGGTCGTGAACATGTGGATTAAATTGTCATTCGTTAACGGCCTCCTAAAGAACTTCATCCACTTTTAAGTTCTTTAGGTGGGTGTTGACGAATGTCCATTTAACCGTCATGTCCACGACCGCCACCACCGTGCCAAACAGAGCCGTACTCATCACATGGTCTTACGGTTGATGATTTTAACAGTGTATTTTGATCGTATAGCTAGCGGATAATCGGCTGGGCCCAAATATTTGCTTTTCATGTTTGATATGGTTTTATGAACCTTGTTCTTTCTTTTAATGCATACTGTGATCCTATGAAATGATGGCCTGAATCAAAATATATTTGTACTATTTCGCCTCCTATTTAAGATTGCATGCTGTGTACTCAAAGCTGTCCACCTTCTCCTTGTTTTTAGGTCAATGGAAATCTATCCAAAGAAGAAGTTTTTTGTGAAATGGATAGACATCTTTCATCACTTGTTGAGGCAAAATCAGGCATGGCTCATTAGGTTTTCACCAACACAATGTCAGCTGCATGGTATAGCAGCATGTATACTTTTGTGTGCACCAAGCTTTCATAAATTCTCATTATTTATATAATGTATTATACCCATTCATTGTACAAATTGACATTTACACTGTAAAAGATGTCATGTGAAATTCTTTATCACTCCAGTATTTCATGCATAATTTATGGTGAGGGTGGGGGGATGAAAAGGGTGTGGAAACTGTGGATTCATAAAATAGGCCTCAAATATTTTAGATAATGGTATTATATACTATTTTGCGCCCTTTATACCTCTCAAAAATAAAAATAAAAAAAATAGGGTTTCAAAATGTAAGACTCTTCATTTTCTTGATGTTGTAAGAATATTTAAACTAGGTTGGTTGATGAGTCCATGCCATAGTTTTGCACTTTTGTTGAGGGTGATTTTGTCACTTGAAAAATAAGAATGAAATTTTGTGTAGCTCCATCAGTGTTTTAAGTTGATTATGAAGCTGCATCTCAATTTTCGTCTGAAATGATGTAGATTAAGGCTCCGTTTGGGAGGACTTAGGCTGCGTTTGTCTTGGCTTATATCAGCTTATTTGCTTTGGCGAGGTTGTACAAAAATGTCATTGTATGTTTGACATGACAAATGTTACTACCGTTATAAAAAAAGAAACTAGTTTGGAGCATAAGATTTTGGTATGACACTCACACTTTTGTCCAGTCTCATGGGAGCAAAAAACTCATGATAAACCGCGCCAAATGCAGACTAAAGCTTTAAATCTAAAAATAACTACAACTGGAACAAAGATTCAGAAATTGCAAACTGACGTAACCTCTCAATAAGAGGTTGAGCAAGTTGATTTGCCAGCAGCCCGGCCAGTGGAAGGGGGAAAAGACAAAAGAAGGCAGAGCTAGGCTAGACACAGAGCTGTGATTACTCTTTATTCTTCTCCATAAAACTTGCTTTTATGCCTAGGCAGCAAAAAAAAAAAGCCTGTCTCCACTTAGTTCCGCCCATGCTCTTGATCATCTACAAACATGCACGAGAAGGGCTAATGCACAAATTTCAAGCAACGGGGGAAGCAACTCTATGTAATAAAGAACGGTTTGTCGCCCTTGATTCACCAAACGCCCTGTAACTGCGAGCAGATAGTGGACTTTGACCGGCACAGATCAACTATCACCAAGCGCTCTATAACTGCGCTCGATAACTGCTGAGCAATAAAAAATGGTTTGTCTTAAAAGTATAATTTTGAGGGATAATATATGTGCATACCATGTTTATTGTTTTGCTCATCAACATCAACTATCACAAGTTGCGGTTGATAAGATAAATGATGATTGAGGTTTCCTGTAAGCAAAATTAAATGCTTAAAGAAAGCAAAGTGCAAGAGGTTGCTAATGCACTAGAAGATGGTGAATTGAAAACTGCATCGGGTTTAAATCAGGAGCTTCGTTTGAGTCGGCCTGGAGACACTCGACGGGGATCACATCACAAATCATTAGTACATATTATTTTATTATATCATGATATGATTTTTACACTTTTGAAAATGGAGAAGAATAAATCAAATGGTTGGGTGAAGACGCATTGTGTTGTTCGCATAGGAGTCATTTGACTTCTTTAGTGGTTTATGTAATGAAAATAATATTTGGGCACACTCATAAGTTAAATCTAGTTTTGGAAAGAAAGAATCAAGGTATTGTTAACGGAATGTCTTTTGTAAATTTGAAAAAGGAATAGTTGCGAACTTTGAGGGAAGATAGATGAGACACTAAATTCAATAAGATATTACTTTTTGTGACAAACATAGCTTTTATATTTCTAATATCAAAGATTAGTGTATATCTATCTCGAGGAAGATCAAAAAGGTTTCTTGTAGAGTACACAAATTTGCATCTGTATCGGTTTCAAATATATTTTAAAAGTCATCGATCTAGAACTCTAAGAGCTTAACAATCGGTTCGATGAGTTGAAAATAGAATTGCTTCATTATATGACTCGCTTGAATCTCATTAACTCGTTTGATTGTTTTGCAATCAAAAAGTGTTAAAACGCACGGAGTTATATCCTAATGAGTTTTTAAGTTTGAAGTTATTTAATTTTGAGTATTAACTTTATGCCAAATTAAGAAGGAAGGAGAGGTTTTTTGATTTGAAGGATGTTGCGTATCAATCAGTGTATGGACTTTATAATATCAAAAATTTAGCATGGGCGTGATATTTTATTAAGAAAAAAAATTATACCCATTCAAAATATCCGAATTCGCCAGTGTGGACCTGGGGTCCTGGACCATCAAGGAAATCGGTTTATATAACTATATATTATAAAATGATATATATAATATATATATATATATCTTAAGATTTCTTCATTACCTATTTTACTAGCCGTTTCAGAAAAAGCAAAAAACAAAACAAACAAAAAAACCAATACTCCGGGCCAGATCTGCGCCAGCTACACATGTACGGCAAGGTACGTTCTCCATTGCTTGAAAAAAACGTGGGATTTCACAGCTGTGCTTCAGTACTCTTCCTCTTCCGCGCCGGAGCAACTCCAGAAGACGGCAATGGCGACCGACGGCGGGGATCAGGTTATGGGAAGTTTTTTTTAGGAGGGAATCCATTGAAACCAGGGGGGATTCTGCTTCTAGGCGTTGAGATAGTGATCTTTAACCTTCTCACGCAACTCCTCGTTGTCTTCCTCCGTCCTCTCCGCCAGCCACGCATTGTTTGCGAAATCATGGTGAGTCTCTCTCACCATCCCCCCCCCCCCCCCCCCCCGGGCCTCACCCGGTCCAACTTAATCGGACTGAAATTAGGTTGTTCCCGAAATACCCTCCCGCGTTCTCGCCATTCTCGCGATTTGCCCCGATACCCTGCATACCCCGCTCGAGTTTCTCCTGTCGCCTTTCATCTCCCGCACCTCCTGCTCGACGGGAGCCCCCGACGCCCCCGCAACATCCCGTCGCGTGCCCTCCAGAAGCCACCACCGCTGCCTCCGGTTCCCCCCCCTGCTCGACGGCGTCTCCTCCAGGCGCTTCACCGGTCGGGCCGCCTTCTTCCCGGACTCCTCCCCATTGACGACGAAGCATCGTGAGTTCTTCCACTACGCGAAGCTTGCTCCTCCCCATTGACGACGCCAGGTACCTCCCTCTTCTTCTTTTTCTCTTCCTCTTCCTCCTCTGTTTCATGGGTAGCTAAAAACACCAGCAAACATTTTCGCTCCTATGGCACAACTGCAGTTCTACCACTTGTAGTAGTATAGAGTAGGATCCCTTGGCTTCTATAGGAGCACTTGTTATCGGCACCTTTACCGCTTGTAGTAGTATAGAGTAGGATCCCTTGGCTTCTATAGGAGTTGATTTTTTCCTCGGGCTTGTGCTTCTGTTATGTCTTATTTAGCATTTATCTTAACTATTATTAATCTTAAGAAGGTGCGATTTATAGTAAATTACTTTGTGTTGCTTCATATATATAGTGAAATAAGAAGGCAAAATACTGTGAAATTGTCAAAATTTAATGTGCTGATAAGTGATAACTCTTTTTGCATTACAGGATTCAATGTGGAAACTGTTGAATACAAGAACATTAGCTTTACTGTTTGGGACGTTGGGGGTCAGGACAAGGTATCCAGTCTCTTGAAATTTTGTTTGAGCTTGAGCAATTTGGTCTTAATTATGTGTAAATGAAACGTTTGTGCAAGGGCAGTGTAGTGTTGCACTCTAAATATTCTTGAGCTGTGATCTTTTTTAATTTATCATTCTTTAAATAAACTTTGCATGTGGACTTGTTTATTGACCTTTTTACTTGAAACAAAACAGATTAGACCTTTGTGGAGGCACTACTTCCAGAATACACAGGGTTTGATTTTTGTGGTTGACAGTAATGATCGAGACCGTGTTGTTGAGGCTCGGGATGAGTTGCACAGGATGCTAAATGAGGCAAGTCATTTAGTTTACCTTTTGATAAATATAGCTATATAGTTGTGCCATATAGTCCATTCTTCAATGTGAACTAATTATCGTCTTATCAATACAAACAATAAACATATATAGATTATTCGATTTAAAGTTTGTAGTGAAGAAGAACTACTTGAAGTGTTAATACATAGAAAATCCATGATTTATGGCTTATTTGGGAGAGCGTTATTAGTGGAAAATGGAGCAGTTTAAAACAAGTGATAGTAGATGAACAAAAATGTTTGAAAAAACTCCATTGTATTGTTCTTCAAAATAGAGGAGAATAGTTCTGTGGTAGAACTGCAGTGAGGTGATTATTTATATCCCAATGATTGAAATACCCCTGTGCATAATTCCCGGACTCCTCCTCATGTATAAATTTTTGTTTGCTCGAGCGGAGCACGCACCTCTCCTCGTATCTCCTTCCTCGCCCTGCATTCCGAATTCTCATGGTCCTCTCTCACTCGATCTCTTTCTCTCTTGATACGGATTTGCTTTCTGTTTTGATTTGATTTGGTATTTCTCTCATCCTTGATCGGGATCTGTAATTCGTTGGACTCAACAATCTGCTAGCTGTTATACACAATTTTCATAGTCTGCTTGCCGATATGTAGTCTCAACAATATTTCTAGAGTTTTCACTAATCTCTATTAGATCCTCCTTGCTCCGATCTGAAGTAATTTTTTTGAAATAAATTTTCTATTTAGCTTGTATGCATTGAACATTCATGAGATGTGGAAGTGAAACAGAGTTACGGATTTAAATCAACCACAGATTCACGAGAATTCGAATACTAGATTAGACCCTGCTTCTCTTTGCTCGTCTAGCTCTCTTTGGACCTGTTTGTTTCAGACTTTCAGTGTATTTGCTCCATGTCCATTGGGGGGAAAACGCCACTGCTAAAGACGTTCAGAAATAGTTACAAATAACATCAAGGCACTCTTTTTCCTGTACATGTATGTTAACATTGTATGGCTTTCCTTATTAACAACTCACTGCTAAACATAATATTGTCAAATTTCATCTTTAATTTCATGATAATTAATGATTTTCTTCAAGTGCAGGAGTTATTCACTAAAGTGCATGAGTTATCAATGTAGTGAAAGAAGATAGAGAAGATACAAATGCAAATGATAGTAGTAGTGCACCTTTGTTTGAAATCTACAGACAGAAAGGCAGGAAGACGAACAAAGAGAAAGAAAAGCATGGTAGAAAATCAGAGGCTCAGCTAACTTCCCAACTAGTCAACAGGGGAAAAGGCAGCCCGGTGCACAAAGCATCCCCGCGCAGCGAGGGTCCGGTGAAGGGTCCCAATTGTAAGTGACTGCTTAGGTGGATGTTTGTTTCAGACTTTCAGTGTATTTGCAATCCATTGGCATTGAAATACTTGCCACTTTTTGGCTGTGAGAATTTTGGGTGGATTAAGGCTTGAATTATTACCTTCTTGGCCTTGGCATGAGATGTTGGTAGCATCACCTTCTCTCTCTCCCATTACCCTCTATTATGGCTGTTTATTTCAATTTTTATGCTTGTACTACTCTAATGAAAAATTATTTTCTTACTTTATAGTCTGAAAAGATTGATTTGGAAAACACCCTTGTCACACAAAGTCAAATACAATCAAAAGGATCTACTTCAGCAACAAGGAATTTGAATGATTGGATCAACCAGAAAAATTTAGAGAAGGCCTGAAGTTATTGGTCCAACCATTTTAGGCTTCTTTAACTCCTTCATCCTATTTTTTGGCTGCTTCAGCTTATAGATTCTGACCATCCAGTGATGCGCTGTGAACACATGTTTTCAATACATTGCCATGTATATAAGTGCATGCATGTTTTTTACTGAACAATAAAGTACAAGAGGCATTTAATCACAAGCATATTGGTTGGACTTATATATGACACTTTGCATTTAAAAGAGAATAGATGTTCTTGCTATGGTTATATGCTTGCAGAAGTAGTCCCCTCTCATGGCCGAAGAATTTTTGTTCATGAGAGTTTATGCTAGAAATTTTTATTTCAGGTGGCATGGCGGTGGCGTTTTGGTGAACTAAAAATTATATGCATATTTAGTAGTTTTGATTTATATGCATACTTAGTAGTTTTGATAATCTTATAATAATATGTTGTACTTATTCTAATTTGCAATTGTGTCCATACCTCTTGAGTTGACTATGAATCAATCTCGTGAGCATGATGACAATCTAATACTGGTGGTTGGTTTTTTGCTATTTTTTTATCAGATAGCTTTGAGGCGTGAGAAGATGTGAGAAAATGCCCCCATTTTGGTGAATTTTGGTTGCAATAAACCCAAAAATCTTAAAGGGACAATGGCTCCAAGTTCTTTCCTTGCATCAAGAAATAGCCCTTTCAACGTTGGCACCAATTCACCAATTCACCAATTCACTGATTTTCAACAAGCCTAAGATCGATCAAGTTCATGGTTGGATAGAACGGCCATGTACATAAACACGTAGTAGTGACGTACAAGAGCAGGAAATAAAAAGGGCATGCATATGCGGTCCTCGCCAAAATCATATTGTGGAGTTTTGGTGTGTATGTAGAGTCTACTATCCACGTGGATCATAATGAATAAACACAATCGATTAATGGTGAAAAACTATTAACCCAAGACATCTTAAGCACATACATAATTTTACATGTCTTATCTCCTTGTGATTGTTGTGTATACGACCCTCACATGTGCACGCCAAAATCAGTTGATCGAAATTATTTATAGTATTTATTCTTTGATTTTTAAAATGAAACCAAATATTTAGTTGAAGAACGAGAACGAATATAGATGATCGAAAAAAAAGACCGTGAATTTACAAAAGTATAGAAACTAATAACTTAATTATAAAAGTTGGGTCTACTATTTGACAAAAAATTGCATTTATTCTGATCTTTTGTCATTTATAGTCCACTCTTCATCATCATCATCGCTCCCGCTCTCTTTCCCTCTTGTCTTAATTCCTCTCTCCCTCCCTTTTTTTTCCTTTTCCTCTTTTCTTTTCCGCTCCCCCCCTTTCCTTCTCCTCCCCCTCTTTTTCTTTTTTCCCTCCCCCTCCCCCCTTTTCTCCCCCTCATACCGGAGTGGAACCCGGCGGCCCCCCCTGCTCTGCTTTTGGATGCCATTTTCTTCCCCCACCCCCCGCTTGTTAGGGTTCATCCCCGGTCAGGCTCAGATCTTACACCCCCATCCAAGGGACAAGCTGGTGACAGCAGTAATAATCCTCAGATCAAAGCCCACGGTGATCCAAGCAACAATCAAGAACAGACGGCCCAGATCATCGTAATGATCCACTGGGACCCTATTTTCCTGCCTATGTTCCCAACGGTCATAAATACTCTGCTATTTATTAGGCCTGTTGTATTGTTCTGTTTTTATGAGATATGAAGTACTGTTTTTCCTCCTCTTAACTCCTCCTCCTCCTTCTACCTTACCCCCGGCCACCCCCTGGCCTTTTCCTCCGGTGACTCTGGCCCTCCTTTCCCAGCGGGATCGTAACACCGCTGCTCTGCTTTTGGATGACATTTTCTTTGTGTGTGTGTGTGTGTATTGTTTGCGAAATCATGGTGAGTCGCCCCCCTCTGCTCTGCTTTTGGATGGCATTTTCCTTCGCGCGTGTGTGTTTGAAATTGTTAGGGAAGTAACCACATCCTCTAATTTGAGAACTTGATTATTTAGCTCTTGGGGAGGCATACAATGAATGGTACGTTATTCATTTTATTTTGCTGCATTCTTTAATTTCCGATGTGCTTATATATATAGTGTGAACTTCACTAACTACTTCTGTATTCTTTAATTTAGCTCTTAATTCATATAATATTCTTCTCTTCCGATGTGTGCCTAGTCGTAGTAGCTCTTTTGTTGTTGTGCAATTATTATTATTAAGCTTATTTCTTCAAAATCCGATTTACTGTGGGAATTCACTATTAGTATTTCCATCCTCGCAGCACATTCTTCTTTTTTCAACTGCTAGGGTGAGCTCTTCAAAATCCGATTTACTGTGCAATTATTAAGTTTTGTTACGTTCACTGCTTTTAGCCAGGTGAAACTTCTCGAGAAATATGTTAGAATCTTCCACGCATGCATACCTCATGAGGTGCTACAACTGTTTTCTCATGAGGTGCTACTATTGTTTCTTTTTCTCATGAGGACAACAAAATGGTTGCGCATACTGAAATCGCTCAATAAGTGATATACAATCAATATTGGATCCTGAAATTTTTTATTCATGAAATTTTATCAGTAAGATGATGACCTTGATCATTAGTTTTAAATGAAGAGCACATCTTCTATTTATAGTTTTCTAAAGTTGGTCCGCCCATAGTGAAATCCCGCAGTTCTGTTTTACCGAGCTGCGCAGCTCAAATTGCGGGCTCCCATTGTTTGGGATGGCTAATGGCAGACCAAAATGGGCCTCCTGGAAAATGACTTACCTCTTCCTGGGCGAGCTGAGCGAACCATTTCCCTCTGGCCAGGGTGGCTACTGCCCGTGGGGTTTGGGTGCTCGCCTATCGCCTCCCGTCCCAGAGCGAGTACGGGCCAACTCGCCCTACTCGCCCCCTCTACCTGAGCGAGTGCGGGCCAACATGCCCCACTCGTCCCCTCTACTCTCTTGGTAGCTTTGTGCTCATCCAATTGCGCCACGACTTGACATGCTCACTTGACAAATACGGAATTATACACAATCCCCGCTCTTTTCGAGTTTGCCCCAAGTTCGGAAAGATCGGTCAACATCCTGTAATTTGGCCATGTGATGATTTGGAGAATCTTTCAGTGGGCCCCACCAGAACTTATATATACCAGTTAGGGGGGAGGGGAGAGACCATCCTCAAGCGTCTTTCCCCCCCTCCCTAAATTGATCTTGTCTGCTTTCCAACATCATGCCGATCTCAAAAGCTGCTCTCGCTCGCCTTGTTGCTGATAAAGAGAAGAATAGAGCAGAGTCGACAAACCTAATGGCCATAGCCACTGGGAACTCGTCCCGCACCCCGGCGAGGCGAGTCGAAGATAAAGCGGTCAAGAAATTGAGACCTGACCCTGCCGCGCCGAGGTGGTTCAGCTCTCCCCTCAACAACCCAGATCCATCCCGAGTCTTGGTGTCTTCGAAACTATGCGAATTCCCCAATCCTCGTTTTTAGTACACATTTTTATGTCGAGTCCTTGCGAGTTCATGCTACCGTGTCTCGTAGCCTGACCCTTCTACTGAGAGGGTGATGGAGAATCTAGCAGATTATGACTTGAGAACTGCGGCTAGCCGGGTGGAGCCTGGTACTCACGTGATGGTGCCCGGTATGGAGTCATACTTACCCTTTTGATTTTCTGACTCGCACTTCCCTTGTCATTTATTGTTTACACCATCATGCAATCCCTTCCTATGTTGATATAACCTCGATGTCATCCCCAGCGTGGTCGCTGACTCCCAACCTTACTCGGAAGCTCGCCAACACCTCAATGACGCCGACGAGTATGGATGTGGGCGCCCTCGCTCCTATCATCCAATCTGGCATTCCCCCGAGTCTCCCGTGAGTGGAGTCGGGGAAATCCTTGACATTGCCTCTTTTCTACCCGTTTGGCGGACAACCGAGCTTGCCCTCGCACCGCCCCAGGAAGGAGGCCGAAACTTCTCACGGTAAGTCAACGAAATCGCTCCTAATCCTATTTTTCCCAACCCATTCTAAGATCTCGCCCTCTTTCCAGATGCGGCTGATGTCTTGATTGGAGGCGAGTCGAAGGATGCAATAACCTACTTAGCACCTCCCTCGCCTGGCCCAATCAGGGGCTTCCTCTATGAGCCGATCTCTGTTGCCGAGCTGACGAAGCGCGTTGCGAGTTAGATTAGAAAACATGGATTCATGCATCAAAAGCTTCAAGAGGAAAGAGTTTTATCCGCAAGCGACTCCTTGCAGCAGCGGGTAAAAGCTCTGGAGCGCAAGTGAATGAGTTCTAGTGGTCTAGACGTGGAAACTTCAGTTTTGCTTTTGAATGAGGTTTTGACAAATTTGCCCTTTTGACACGGACCACATAAGACATTTAAACTACCGCTTAAGTTGGGAAGTTCCCTAACAAGTTTCTTTTTCGATAGTTTTACAATAAGCTTGCTACCACTGTGTCCTAGTCTCCTATGCCAAAGGTCTAATTCCTCATTCTTAGTAACTAGACATTTCAAATCTTCAAAGCTAATAGTGTACACATTATGATTTCGGTGAGCTACAAGTAATACACTAAAAGTTTTGGCATCAATGATCTTGCAAGTGTTTGTAGATGACTCAAATAACACATTTAGACCTTTATCACACAGTTGGCTAATAGAGATGAGATTATGCTTTAGTCTATCTACATACAAAATATTTGAAATAGAGAATGCCTTGTTACCTACAGTGCCGCTCCCAAGTATCCGTCTTTTGTCGTTGTCCCCAAAAGTCACCATTCCACCCTTCTTCTTCTCCAGGCTAGAAACTTGTCTTTATCTTCCGTCATGTGCTTGGAGCAAACAGAGTTCAAGTACCACACGCTATTTGTGTCCTTAGCCCGCCAACAGACCTAAAAAGAAGATGAGAGTAAAGTTCTGGTTACCCAAGTTGTCCCACCCATACGATAGGTAGAAGACTTTGGTACCCAGACTTGCAAATTTTTTGTGGCACCTTTCCTCAAACACGAGCCAGATGTGTGACCAAACTTATGACAATTCACACACATAATGTAAGCAGTGGATGGTGCCTTTATCGGGTTTCTTGAGGTTGGGGATATCCCTCCAGACTTCTTAGCCTTATTGTTAGATTTATTCAAGTTGGACTTAGGCTTGGAGTGATTCCCGCTTGGTGGTGATGTTGGACCCACATATCCTAGTCCAAACTTCCCAGTTCCATGACACTGTGCTCCCAAAAGCATATCCAATGATTTTTGGCATATTCTGAACTTTTGGACGACACAGTTGAGATCATGGATCCTCGCCTTTAAGGCGGTGTTTTCAGTCACAAGCATCACACACCGATTGGAAAAACGTTTCTTGCCTTCCTCTACGTTGGCAAGAGACATTTGAAGTCGTTTCTCCAAGACATTCTTTTCATTGACGAGACTAGTCGTCCTCAATGTTGCCTTAGAGAGACTTGTCTTTTGTTCTTCGATCGTTGTCATCAAGTGAGAGCACTCTAGACACTCGATATTCTCTTTGCCAATGTTTATTACTTCACTTTTCAATTTTTGCAAGTCCTTTTTGATTTTCTTATTCTCAGCTCTTGAAGACTTTTTTCTCAGAAATAACGTTTTCTAATTTATCAACTACATTTTCATAAATTTCAAGAAGTTCAGTGTAAGTAGGTGGAGTTACCTCAGTGTCGCTCTGGACACTGGACTTATCGTCAGATTCTTCTTGATTCTTTCACATGAGACATAGGTTTGCCTCGTCTTCACTTTCGGAGTCCGTGGTGCTTGATTCATCAGAGCCATCCTCATTCCAGGTGAGCGCCTTCAACACCTTCTTCCCTTTGTGCCTGCTTTGCTTTTCTTTTTCCTCCTTCTGGAGTCTTGGGCATTCTCGCTTCAGGTGCCCAGGCTTGTGGCAGTGATAGCACTCCGATTGTGACTTCTCATCATCGCTTTCCATCTCTTTTGATGGCTTGTTCCATCTTCTGCCTTCTCCAGCTCCTCTCCTCAGGAATTTCTTGAATTGTCCCTGCTTCTTGGGATTACTCATGAACTTTTTAAATTCCCGAACGTAGTGGCTCTCCTTCTCATCTTCCTCAGAATCTTCAGCAACTTTTCTCTCCTTTTCGGCCTTCAGCGCCGGTCCCTTCTTCTTTCCTTCCCTGGTATATTCTTCTGCTTGAATCTTCAATTCAAGTTCGTGTGTCTTCAGATTGCCGATGAGGCTCTCTATCTCCAGGGTGCTGATCTCATGAGACTCAGCAATAGCAGTCACCTTCGGGTTAAAGCGTGGAGGCAGAGATCGCAGGATCTTCCTCAATAGGTCACCATTTGGAAAATTCTTTCCGAGAGATCTTGAAGCGTTGACGATCTTGGTGAAACGAGTGTACAAGCTGTCCACATCCTCGTCGATCTCCATCCGGAACTGTTCATATTCAGATTCGAGTTGGAACAGCTTCGACTCCTTTACCTGCGAAGTACCTTCATGAGTTAGCTCAAGAAGACGTCATATATCATAAGTAGTTTCGCAGTTACATATCCTGTTAAATTCAGTCTTGTCCAAGGCACACAATAACGAGTTCATAACCTTGACATTATTCGTACATCTAAGCTTATCCGCGTCATCTCACTTATCACGCGGTTTTTCCACGGCAGTATCCCCAACCATGACCGTAGGTGTAGTGTACTTTGTCTCAATCATGGCCCATACGTCCATGCTTTGAGTCATCAGAAATATTTTCATCCGAGTCTTCCAGTGACTATAGTCACTTCCCATGAACAGTGGGGGTCTACTCACACCTTGACCCTCATTGAGCGCGTGTATAGAGTTGGCCATCTTATTTCAGGTTTTGAATCCCTTTTTGAAGTAACCTCCTCTGATACCACTTGTTGGATCTCGTTGCCAACCTTAGAGGGGGGGGGGGTGAATAAGGTTTGACGCGTTAAATGAAATTTAAAAATATTTCGCAGAAGGAAATCAAGTCCTTGAAACTACCGTGGGGCGTTAGGTATCTAACGCGCGGCGGTACGTCTGTGGACTCGTTTTCCTGCGCAAGTTCGTTCCCAAACCACATAACACAACCACTAACTTGCAAGCTCAGAACAATCACATAATCGGACTAAGAAGAAATAAGAGTTTCATTGCATGAATAAAAGTGACAAATGTTCTAAGTGATTACAAGAACTTGATCTCCGTGACGCCGGAGATCGAAGGAGATGAAATATAAAAGCTCTTTTAGTTTTCTATACCGACCAACTACCCGGACCGGTTGGCTCTCTCCCTTTCCCTCCAAGAAAGGTCTTCGAGCCGCTCTTCACCTCCACGCAAGGAAGGGTCTTAGAGCCCCGCTAGATTCTCCAGATCTAGACGTCCTTATCCCCAGGACGATTTCCCACGGAATCCTTCCCCGGAATCTGACGACCCTTACCGGTCGATTTTCCTCTCCTCAAGATTTAGAAAAGACAAAAAGGATTACAAAAGTAAGAGATATAAATATTTAAAAGATGAAGTTCTCCCTCTTGAAGACAACTCCGTGTAGCGATTCGCGGCCGGTGCTTAAGATCTCGGTTTGTTGGCAACCGGTCGACTTTTCGTATTCATTGTAGATCTTGGATCTTCGGAGTCTTGCAATCACAAGCGAAAGGGAGACGACTATCTTCTTCTTTAACGGAGACTTGTGGAACGGAGCGCAAGAAGGCGGCCGAACCCTAGAATTCACGAACTCCCGTCCTTTCTTTTTCTCCCAGTCATGAGGCACATAAACCAAGGTGGCCTTTTATATATCTTCGTTAAAATAGACTACCGCCGACGGTAAGAATAGCGCCCGACGGTAGCTTCGCGCGGTTGTTGTGTCAGCTGTCCTCTAAATCTGGAAAGAAATATTCAAAATAAACTCTGCCATTTCAAATATGCTAGCGCCGCGCGGTTAACGCTTCCGCCGCGCGGTAGAGTTGGACGCAACGATTCGCCGTTCGGCAAGCGCGGCGCGGTAGGGCTAGCACCGATTTCGTCCAGAGCGCTAAATCCAAATAAATCATTATGGTAACGCCTGCGGTAGTACTGGCGACAGACGGTAGTCCAGCGCTCGACGAAAACTAGCTCGACGTTCGTCGAAGGGCTAGCGCGGCGTGGTAAGACTAACGCCGAATTCTTCCAGAGCGCTAGGTACAAATATTTCATCGTGATAGCGCCTGCGGTAGAACTAGCGCTAGGCGGTAGTCTAGCGCTCGACGAATTTGGCTCGACGTTCGTCGAAGGGATAGCGCGGCGCAGTAGGCGGTAGCATCCACTCAACGTCATTGTCTCGACGCACTCAACGCTTTTCTTCTCAGCGCTCTCAACGCGGCGTTGAGTGATCTAGCGCGGGGCGGTAAGTGATAGCGCTTGGCGGTAGCATCCATTCAACGCCACTGTCTCAACGCACTCAACGCTTTCTTCTCAGCGCTCTCGACGCGGTGTTGAGTGAGCGAGCGCGGGGCGTTAGTACGAGCGCTCGCTGATAACTTCCCGAGCGCCATGTCGATTTAATTCCAGCTACCGCCCAACGGTAACTTCTAACGCCCGGCGGTAACATTTGTAGGCAGCTTCTTCTCTTCACTTGAACTGTCAACCTGCACACTCTATCAACAAAAGACGTGATCAAATACAATCTGTGAGTTGATATTCTCAAACACAGGGCATGTGAAACATCGGTCCAACACCGGCGAGAATTCGTCCTATGAGACAACCACGCTACGGGAGCTCACATACGAGAATTCGTGATCCCAATTACGCGTCGCAGAGATCTCGCATATGGTAGCGCGGCATGGCCTTTGCTTTAACAAGAAATTCTTCAAGTCCGAGTCGAAGAGGAAACTCGACGAGGACCAAGCCGTTGACTTTGAGACGCGACTCGAGCCCGTCGAGCGTCTCCTCGCCAAAATTTCAAGCGGCGTGGTAAGTTCATCTTGCCTTGCTTCTCCCTTTCACTTTGTTGAGATGTTGGCCCTGATCTTACCCCCAAATTTGTCTTTATAGGATGCCGAGATTGCCAATTGCTTGCGGACACGCATCTGCGCGCTGGAACAAGAGCTCGCGGACACGAAGACCCTACTTGTCGCTGCCCTTGCCGAGAAATCCGGCGAGAAGCCCGGTGGGTCGTCCTCCGTCGGCCAAAAAAAGTCTTCACTTCACCCCGCGAGAGGTGGAGGGCACTCGCAAGCTGCTAATCACTTAGGCGTCTGAGTCCACGCTGAACATGCTGCGAAACCTCGACGTACTACGAGAGGAATGGATGGAGCTTATTGCCGAGGACCCCATCCCGGACCTTTATGGTCCAGTGGTGAGCTCGCCCTCCTCAGATCACGTGTACTTGCCGAGGACCCCATCCCGGACCTTTATGGTCCAGTGGCGAGCTCGCCCTCCTCAGATCACGTGTACTTGCCTCCTGATAGAGATGGGACGGACCGCCCGCGAAGGACCCGCCAGCAAGCTTGGATCAAGTTTCTTTTTCTTTTTTCTTATGCACTGTCAGGCCAAGACTCGCCACAACTCTTTCTTTTTTGAATGGGATGATAGAAATTTTTTGAGTTATTCCTACCTTTTCATGTCATACGCAACTTGTCTTGTTTATTGAGTTTACTGAGCGACTGCCAGGCCCAATCATTGTTTGCTGAGACGACCGGCTGCCCTCTGTTCTAGTTTGCGAGAACCAGGCCTAGCGATCTCGGCGTATTGGCGACCATATAGCGAGAAGACTTAACTATTTTTTACAACCAATACTCGCCACAGGGGGCTGCGAGTGTCCTTCATGCAGGACCAAGCCTAGATGATCGGATTGTCCCTATCCCCTTCTAACTTGACTCATTTTCGTTACTAAACCTATTCTCGCTGACCAGGCTCATTTTTTTCAGGCTTGCCTTCTTTGGCCTCTATCATACCTCCTAAGCGACTGGCCTGCTCTACCGGCATGTGAGAGCCTGGTCAGCGGGATCCTTTCGGGAGTTTCTTGTTTAAAAATAAATTTTAGTTTAACCCACTGCCTGAGCGACCTGCCTACTACTAGCTTGTGAGAGCCTGGTCAGCGAGATCCTATCGGGGGTTTCTTGGTCAAAAATCTATTTCAATTTAACCCTCCGCCCGAGCGGCCTGTCTGCCCTGCCAGCTTGTAAGAATCTGGTCAACGAGATCCTATCAGAGGTTCCTTGGTTAAAAATCTATTTCAATTTAACCCCCTGCCCGAGCGACCTGCCTGCCCTGCCAGTATGTCAGAGCCTAGTCAGCGGGATCCCATTAGAGGTTCCTTGGTTAAAAATCTTTTCAATTTAACCATTCGCCCGAGTGACCTGCCTGCCCTACCTGCTTGTGAGAGGCTAGTCAGCGGGATCCTATCGGGGGTTCCTTGGTTAAAAATCTATTTCAATTTAACCCTCCGTTCGAGCGACCTGCCTGCCCTTCCAGTTTGTAGGAGTTTGATCAGTGGGATCCTATCGGGGGTTCCTTGGTTTAAAAACTATTTCACGTTAACCCACCATAAGGTCTACCTAACCTAACATTTCATAATCCGACCTAGTCGGGCCATAATGAAAGAATGAGATGGAAGATGATGGGGGGGGGGGCGCTTTTTTTGATCATTTAAGGATAAAAACTCTTTAGGTCATCGCCACTCAACGTATTCCCAAGAGACGTTCCCTCGACATTCTGGAGGTGATATCCCCCTGAACTCATTGTTTCTAGAATTATAAAAGGTCCTTCCCAGTTGGGATGGAGCTTCCCGACCACGGCTCCCCTCCTTGCATGATCAATCTTTCTGAGGACCAGGTCCCCTTTAAAAAATTCTTGATCCGAATGTGCTGGTCAAAATACTTCGCCATCTGGTACTTGACTTCTTCCCGACGAAGGGCAGCCAGGTCACGAAGCTCCTCCACGAAGTCTAACGAGATTCGTTGCTCTTCCAATATTTATACGGTTTTTCAGACTCATCTGAGCTATTTTTCACGCACTCATACTTCACATTTAGTTCATAAATGCTTATATTTCCCTTATTCACAAATCTCACATGAAGTGCACTTTCTGCCCATTGTGGTGCGCAATTGCGTTATGTTTTGCTGGGTAAGCACATGATGCTCCCCATTCTTGTTTTTATTTCTTTTTCGACCATTTTGTGTACTGGAGGACTGTGCCCCCATTGCTAGTTTGCTGTGCACACGGACAGATCTCCTTTACTGCCCAGTTTCTTTCCTGTAGGAATCGCATGGTCGTGTATTTTTCTTCACGCACGATCGGCAGGATGGTGCAATGTCTACAAAGTTGTTTTCTGGTGATCTGCCCTGGGTCGTGCGATTTGCTCATGCACAGGCTGTTTTTCCCGTGCGTGACTAAATCACATGACCTCGTCTTTCTTGTCTAAAATTTTATGTAATTATCGCTGTGCGTTTTCTCCCGCATGGTTGGATGCAACCGTGCGCGAAGGAAAACGCACGATCGGATTGTTTACCTGTATTTTCAGTGATCTGTCACTAACCGTGTGATTTGTTCTCTCACGGGCTGTTTTGCCCGTGCGTGATCAAAAGCACACAGTCTCCTGCTGAACCAGACTGGTCGATTTTTGTGCATTAAATTTCACACGATACAGGCACAATCGTGCGTTCGACCGTGCGTGATCATTTTCTAATGTTTTTTCTATTTAATCCACAAGATTCACCCTATTTGGGATCACTTCTTCATTCCGCCAAGTTCTGCCATTGAAACCCTAGGGGAGAGCTTCGACTTCTCCTTCTTCCTCCTGCCGGGTTTTGCCTTAGGCCGCCTCCATCATCCCAGAGCTTCCAAGGAGGAGATTCTAGCCTTATGTCCATCATCAAGGAAGGAGAGCTTGCATCAAAGGAGATTGGATTTTGACACAAAGAAGACGGGTCCATTGGGAGGTAGTGACAACCCTCCTCTACCCCAGACGTAGTTGCGGTCCGAGCTAGAACACGAATTGACAACCCTGCGATTCCTATCGTGAATCCTAACGAGGCTTCGAATGTGGTCGATTCCTTGCACTCTTCCTCTTGTTTTGATGAATGTAACTTGATCTCTATATTTTAATGATGTGCACTATAAACTTGTGTTTTAATTCATATTTCATCTTTGTATGAAAGTATTATGTTTACATGTGTGCTTGAGATGCGTCGCCAAAACTCTCCACCCTCCACTCCGTTTCGCTAGCCTATTCATCCATTCCGTGAGCCTACTCTTCCGCTACGCAAGCCTACTCTCCCATTTCGCTTGACTTCACACCCACTCTGTATGCCTACTCGTCCATCCGCCTTGCAAAGGAGTGCATAGTGGCCTGCATAGTCTCCATCCAGCCAAGCGAAGCAGTGCATAACGGCTTGTATAGTATTTTGTTATTTTAGTTTCTTTTGTTTACGCATTCCAAACCAGGCCTCCTGCATCCCTTCCGACCATTTGGACTTCAATCGCAAGTCCTTCCTCAAAAGCAGACTCCGCCTTATTATGTTCATTGTGAGATCGATACTTGTGGATTAACTCCCATATTTTTTATTATTTGAGCGACTGGTGCACTTGCCGTCTATCACATCAGGCGCCTCCCGTCGTGGCCAGACGGTGGCAGTGGAACGAGCTTCTGCACTACTACGTGAGTATGCGCACTAACAGACCTTGGAAGAATTTGACGCACCTTCTATTAGAACTCGACGTAGCATCAAATACTCATCAAATACTCATCCAGAAAGTAAATTTGAGAAGATTTATTTAGAGTTATTAAAAGATTGTGATTAAGGTGTCTATTCAAATTTGATGAGCTGTTAGAAGAATGTTTAAAGAAATGGATTTTATATAATTTATGAAGATATATTTGGAAGTAATCTGAAGACCATTTTTAAAAAGATGGGATCATAGATTATCTTATTCCTTCTGAAGACAATCAATAGAGAAAACATTTAGAAATGTCAAAGACATTCATATACACATAATAAAAAAAGAAGAATACGAACACCAATACAGAGAATAGTCTAACAACAGACAAAATTCTTCTTCTTCTTCCTCTCTACTACTGTTTTTTGAGATAGTGGATCAAAAAAACTTATAATCCTTGCATCTTCTTCTTCATTAAAGATTCATCACTCCAAAAAGATCAAGTCCACTGAATTTCTCAAGAATCCTCAAAAATTGCTGAGGAAGGATTCAAATCTGAAGACAACTCTCTACATTTTCTCTTGATTTTCTTCTTTCTCTCTCACTCTTGTTTTTGTGAAGAGAGTTTTTGGAATTCCTCTTTAAAAGATTGAGTTGTATTGGTTCTTAGAGTCTCTTTATCAAAAGACTCCGTTATCGGTTCTTAGAGTCTCCTTATCAAAAACCCAATCACTGGTTCTTAGAGTCTCCTTATCAAAAGATCCAGACACTGAGATAGTGGATTCCTATTAAAGTGGTAGAATAGTAGATGTATTCAGATTTTGGGAAACCACTATAGCTTTTGTAGCATCTGTGTTGTGGCTCATTTTATGTTCTTGTCCTTTGCTTTACTTTTTGCATTTACTCTTTGTCGCGAACAACTTTGTCCCGATTGTGTGAAATGTGGATGTTAATCTGGTTAAGATTTTGGTAAATAATTTTAAATCTTTATTCACTCCCCTCTAGAGAATTCTCAGAGATATAACTATTCCCTTTCAGTTGATAAGCTTCTAATGCTACTTTAAATCAACTTCGATAAAGTGTTTATATGTATTATATTCTCAATCATGGTCAAGTTACTTTACTATAATCATGATGGGCATCTACACATGGTAATAAGTCGGTAAACTAACATCAAAAATATCTAGTTTGACATGTAATAATTGTTAGTGATGTCCATAAAAGTTCTCAAGCAAATGAAATAGAGTACTACCTGAATTAGGGTAAGGTTTGCAAAGGTTAAAATCAACACAAAACATCTTCAAATTCCCTAAAATCTTAACCAAGAATCATTTCTAACATGGTTGGGGCACTGGTTTTATGATCAGGATTTCAAAAAATTTCCTAAGTATTTGTCGATTAGACTCAATTCCGATATGAGGAAGCTACGGTAAATGTCGACTGGAACTACCCTTGATATAAAATCTGTCTAAACCTTTTGTCGACTAGACATGTTTCTGACATCAAAAAAATAGAGCAGTGTCGACTGGAATAGCTTTGGACAAGGAAATCATTTTAATTTGTCTAAGTCATTTGTCGACTAGAGATGTTCAGACAGAACAGTGAATGTCATCATGAATACTTATGTCAACTAGAATAACTTAGGAAAAAAAATTCATCCTAATTTATGTAAGACATTTGTCGACTAGAGATGTTCGTCTAGAACTGTGAATGCCGACTAGAATAACTTAGGATAAGGAATTCATCCTAATTTGTCTAAGTCAATTGTCCACTAGAGATGTTGAGACAGAACAGTGGGTGTCGACGAGAATACTTACGTATACTAGAATAACTTAGGATAAAGAATTCATCATAATTTGTCTAAGGCTTTTGTCAACTAGAGATGTTCAGACAGAACAGTGGTACTCGACGGAGATACTCATGTCGACTAGAATAACTTAAGATAAAGAATTCATCCAAATTGTCTAAGGCATTTGTCGACTAGATATGTACGAGACATATCGACAAGGCCATTCATATCGACGAGACCATTCATATCGACAAGAAGATTTGCGCTGTTTCTAAATTTCAAATCGGACGACGATCACGATCATTCAGATTATTTCGTAAAGTTATTATTGGAAAAGCCCATGTAAAAGGCCCATTTAATGGCCCACTTTGTTTATTTTCTTTCTCCTCCTTCTTTAGTCCCACATCATGTATAGAAATTATTCTTCTCTCCTCTCTCCTATATATTTGTTTTCTCTCCTTGTATTTACATACTTGATAAATACATACAAGCTTTGGGCACTTTCTACATGGTATCAGAGGGAGGTTCCCTCTAGCTGCGTCCTTCTCTGCGGACTGTCTTCTTGTCCGCCTTCCTTGCGGACTGTCTCTTTCTGTCCGCTCGGCTTCCCTGCGGACTGCCTTCTCTGTCCGCTCCGGTCTCCTGCGGACTGCCCTTCTGCACCCGCTTCTCTTCTTTCTCTCCGTGGTTCCACCCTCCTCAGGCTTCTTATAGCCATCTTCTGCTCTGACTCGTGGGGCCCACCCCTTCTATCCGCTGCGGACGTTCCTTCCTGTCCGCTCGAGCCTCTTTTCTCGCGGACTGCTCCACTCCTCTTTTCTCGCGGAGCCCGCTCTGCTTCTGTCCGCTCGAGCCTCTTTGCTCGCGGACTCCCTATCCGCAGTATCTTGCGGACTACTCCTGTCCGCTGCGAACTCCTCTTCTCTCTTGCTGCGTGACTTCTTCTTCCACGCGGTCTCTTCTTCAGTCCGCCACGGGTTTTTCAGCGGCCTGCCCCAGTCCGCTGCGTTCTTCTCCAAACTCCTGCGACCTCTGCCGCGGACTGCCCCCAGGTCGCCGCGACCTCATCAAGCTCTGCCCCAAACCGCTGCGACCTCTGTCGCGGACTGCTCCAGGTCGCCGCGACCTCATCCAGTTCGCCGCGACCTCCATTCGCGGATTGCTCCCGTTCGCCGCGACCTCACCCAGTTCGCCGCGCCCTCTCCAGCTCGCCGCGACCTCCTTTCCCCGCTGCTTGCCGCGCGGTTTGTTCTCAGTGCCCTGCGGTCTGCTCATCCTCAGTCGCCATGTCCTCCAACGACTCCACTACCGCTCAACCCCCGGCCGATCACGTGGCTCCTCTTGAACTCCGCGATGAGCTTCAGATTACTACTATTTCCCTCTCTGGTAAGTCCAACTTCATCCCCTGGGTCCACTCCGTCCGCCGGGTCTTACAGGCCAAGGGTCTTGCACGCCACCTTACCCAGGGCTCACCGACTCCTCCTACTGATGATTGGATCCGCAATGACGGTCGCGTCCAGACCTGGATCCTGAACTCGGTGGAGGGTGAGCCGTACCAGATGATCATGTATCATGAGACCGCCAAAGCCATGTGGGATGAACTTCATTCATTGTACTCCGGGAAGGACAGCCTTCAGCACCTTTTTGACATCCTCACTGATCTTCAAGCTTTGGATGTTGGCAAAGCTCTGGACATGACCTCCTTCGTGGCCCGTGCTAAAACTCTCACGGAGGCCTGGATTCAGCACCAGCCCGCGACTACTGATCTCGCTGCTCAACGCGCCCAGAAGGAGGCTGTTTGTATTGCTATGATTATGGCTCGCGTCCCGCCACACCTTCACAGTATCCGGGCCCAGGTTCTGGCTTCACCCACTACCCCTTCCTTCTCCGATGTCTGCTCGATGTTACTTCGCGTGCCACCTCCACCGGAGGCTCCTGCACCATCCTCGCCGGCCCTTATTCAGCAGGCCCTTCCTCCTTTACTTCCCCCACCCTCTTTTCCTCGGGGTGGACGTACGGGATCCCGTGGGCGGGGCCGTGGTGGCCGCGGACGGCCTAAGTGCACCTACTGCGGCCGGGATGGCCATACTGAAGCCGTCTGTCACAAGAAACATGGCTACCCTCCTCGCCCGCCTACTGCCGCTGTTACCGATAGCTCTCCTCCGACTGGTACGGATCTTGAGGCTCTTCGCCTTCAGCTGCAACAACTCCAGGGGCTCCTCAACCCTCCGTCTGCGTCCATTGCCTCCACCTCCCATGCAGGTATTGTCTCCACCTCCACTACAGGTACTGCCTGTCTTTCCTCCGGATCTCGCTGGATCTTGGACTCGGGCGCCACCCACCACATCACTTCCATGCGGCCGCCCCAGTTCTCCGCTGCTGCTCATCCCCCGTCTATTACTGTGGCCAATGGTGCGCTTGTTCCGGTCTCCGGATGTGCTGATCTCCTCCTCCCTCCCTCTCTCTCTTCGTTTCGTTCTTTATGTGCCGGCCTCACCATGTAATTTACTCTCTGTTGGTCGTATTACTACTGATATGAATTGCTATATCACCTTCACCTCTTCTGGTTTTTTGATACAGGATCGGCAGACGCGGATTACCATTGGTAGGGGTCGACTGCAGAACGGGCTCTACCTCCTCGATGTCTCTCCCACATCCCTTTCCTCTGTTTCCTCTACTGATTGGCATTGTCGGCTTGGGCATGCCCCTCTACCTATCCTCCAGAAGGCGCTTCCAGATATTTCTCTTCCTGTTTTTAAATGTGATTCTTGTATTCTTGGCAAACAGCCTCGCTCTTCTTATCCCGCGCATTGTACTCGGAGCTCTGCTCCGTTTGATTTAATACATTCTGATATTTGGGGACCGTATAAAGTTTCTAGCATCTCTGGTTATCGTTATTTTATAACCTTTATTGATGATTACTCTCGCACTATCTGATTGTATCTCCTACATGATCGCTCTGAGCTTCCTCGTGTCTTTCAGGCTTTTGTGTTAGAGACTCGTACGCAATTCTCTACCACCATTAAAACTTTCCGCTCTGATAATGCCCGGGAATACACTAGCCACGAGTTTGCCACTCTCTGCGCCAACTTCGGTATTATTCACCAGACCTCTTGTCCCTACACCCCTCAACAAAACGGGGTCGCCGAACGCAAGAACCGCCACTTGCTTGATGTTGCTCGCTCCCTCATGCTTCACATGCACGTTCCCAAAGTATTCTGGAACTTTGCGGTGTCCACTGCATGTTTTCTTATCAACCGTCTCCCATCTCCGGTTCTCCAGAACGCTACCCCCTTCAGCCTTCTTTTTCCCTCCGCACCCGCCTTCCCCCTCACCCCCCGGGTTTTTGGCTGTACCTGCTTTGTCCATAACCTGGGCCCCACTCTTGACAAACTGGATCCCCGTGCGGCCAAACACATTTTCGTCGGCTACTCCCGCACCCAAAAAGGCTATGTTTGCTACTCTCCGGTCACCCGGAAGGTCTCTGTATCGGCTGATGTTACTTTCCGGGAAGATCAACCCTTCTTCCCTCCTCCTTTGCCACCACTTCTACCACCACCTCCTAACCCACCCTCCCTCCCACGGCCGGTGATCCCCGTCCAATCACCAACCACCCTCCCTCCGCCTCCTCCCACCATTGACCCTCCTCGGCCGCCCGTTATTCGGGTCTATACTCGTCGCCCTCTTCCTCCCGTTGCTCCTCTGCAGTCGGCTTCGCCCTCGGCTTCTCCGTGCTCTGCTGCTCCAGTGTCGGCCTCTACCGCTCATCCAATGGCGGACTATGTTTCTCTCCATCGCCTCTCTCCGCCTCTTCAGGCCTTGGCTACTTCGCTATCCTCGGTCTCTATTCCTACTTCTGTCCAGGACGCTCTTCAACATCCTGGGTGGCGTGCTGCCATGGAAGAAGAGATGGCTGCTCTTTGGGCCAACCAGACTTGGACCTTGGTGCCCCTTCCTCCCGGCCAGAAACCTGTTGGGTGCAAATGGGTCTTCGTCATTAAACATGCTCCTGATGGGACCATTGATCGCCTCAAAGCTCGCTTGGTTGCTCGTGGCTTCACCCAGCAACAGGGGCTGGATTATGACGAGACTTTATCTCCGGTTGCTAAGCTCAACACGGTCCGGATTCTTATTTTTGTTGCTGTCCATCGCCAATGGCCCTTATTTTAACTCGACGTCAAGAACGCTTTCCTGAATGACGACCTTCAGGAAACGGTTTACATGCAACAACCTCCCGGGTTTGAGACCACGGGGGAGTCACGGGTTTGTCACCTTCTCAAATCGCTATATGGTCTCAAACAATCCCCTCGGGCATGGTTCGACAAGTTCAGCAAAGCTCTCCGGGAAATTGGCTTCACTCGGAGCTCGGCTGACTTCTCATTGTTTACTCGCCACCGGGCCACTGGTACGGTTCTCCTGTTGGTATATGTCGACGACATCATTATTACGGGAAATGACTTGGACAGCATACAGGCCGTTAAGCTACATCTGAGCTCCGTCTTCCAAACTAAAGATCTGGGACATCTTCGGTACTTCCTCGGTCTGGAAGTAGCCAGACGGTCAGATGGTTTGGTTCTCTCTCAGCGAAAATATTGCCTGGATCTTCTTCATGATGCAGGCTACTCTGGCTGCAAACCTATTAACACTCCCATGGATGCAAATCACAAAATATGTGCTCAGGGCTCGGAGTCTGATTCTCTTCTACCAAATCCAGAATATTGCCGTCGTCTAGTTGGGAAACTTATCTACCTAACAGTTACAAGACCTGATATATCTTTCGCTGTGGGACTCGTGAGTCGCTATATGCACTCTCCTCGAAGCTCTCATCTCCAGGCCGTGGAACGCATTCTCAGATATCTTAAGACAGCTCCTGGCCAAGGACTTGTATACAAAACCTCATCTTCCATTCCTACACTAGTGGCATACTCTGATGCCGACTACGCTGGCTCCCTCGACGATCGACGATCTACTAGCGGGTTTTGCACCTATTTTGGAGGACATCTGATTACTTGGCGAAGCAAGAAACAAACAGTGGTTGTTCGATCCTCAGCAGAAGCAGAATATCGGGCAATGGCTGCTGTGGTCTCTGAACTCACATGGATTGAGAGTCTCCTTACCGACCTTGGGGTTAAACTACCTTCACCAGCTCTCCTCCTATGTGACAGTCAAGCTGCCATACATATTGCTAAGAACCCGGTCTTTCATGAAAGAACAAAGCATATTGAGGTAGATTGTCATTTCATCCGAGAGAAAGTCCACATGAAGAAGATCGAGCTCAAGCATGTTCCTGGTACTGAACAGGTTGCTGACATCCTCACCAAAGCTCTACCTAGTACCCTCTTCTACCAGTGCCTATCCAAGCTTGACGCATACGACTTGTACGCTCCAGCTTGCGGGGGAGTATTGGAAAAGCCCATGTAAAAGGCCCATTTAATGACCCACTTTGTTTATTTTCTTTCTCCTCCTTCTTTAGTCCCACATCATGTATAGGAATTATTCTTCTCTCCTCTCTCCTATATATTTGTTTTCTCTCCTTGTATTTACATACTTGATAAATACATACAAGCTTTGGGCACTTTCTACAGTTATCATGTATCAATTTTTTAAATCCTTGAAGCTAGATGTATGGGCATATTCAACATGCAAGTTTTCTGAATTATGTGTAACACAACTATTACCCTATAATAACTTTTAAGCAGACAACACTTAAAAGACCTTCATTTCCCCTCTAATTTCTACCAGTAGGCATGCATGTCATAACATGCATGCCACCAAAATTTGAACCACATTGTCCACAAGGAGCATCATATATGTAACAGTCTATTAAAATGAAATTATTCACAAAATCTTTGGAAAATCATTTCCCAAAATTATAAAATTTGGTGGGGTTGTTCAAAGCATCAACTAGCATGTACAAAATTTCATCATCATCAGAATAATATTTTGAGAGAAATACATAAAATATTAAGATCACTAAGTTTGTAACATAGCATTTTCAAAATAAGATCTAGGGAGCTACAATGCACTAAATATTTTGTGACCCCCATTCTGAAAAGTTCTTTCCAAGGGCTACAACTCTTTTGTTAAGCCCAAGGTCCATATATGAGTGTAGCATACCTAAAAATTGGCTTGAACCTAGCTGAATAAAGATGATAGGTTTAATACTTAAACAATAAAAATCGATTTTTGTATGCAAATAGCAATTCTACACAAATCTGGAAGCAGATCCGACAGCAGCTTGTCGTCTTCTTCCTCTAGTCGACGGCTTGGATAAGTCCAAACTTCATTCTTTAAATACTCCCTCTACCGACCACCATTCTTCACGAAATCAACTCCTATAGCTTCGTTTTGAGCAGTGGAGTTATTAGAACTTATTTCAAAACCGATTATGCCCTAAATCCAGAGTTCTAGAGTGGGCATTTATTGTTAGAAAAGCCCATTTGAGGGCCCATGTTGTTTCTTCTTTCTCTCTCCTTATATTAGTCCCACATCATGCATTAGGATTTCTCCCTTCCTTCTTCTCCTATATAAGTGTGTGTATACTTGTAACTATTACTTGAATGAAGATATACAAGGTTTTGGGCCTATTTCTATATGGTATCAGAGGCAGGTTCCCGACCTCGTGGTTTCACATTCTCTAACCGCACGGCTTGGCTACTTCGCCTAACCGCACGGCTTGGCTCCTCCGCCTAGCCGCTCTTCCTTTGCGGCTTGTTCCTCTAACTCGCACGGGTAGCGGTCTGTTTCTACCCGTCTCCTCTCTCAGCGGCTTCTTCCTTGTTAAGCCGTTGAGCTCTCCTCTTCGTCTCTCCCTCCCGTGGATCCACCCCTCTGTCTTTTTTTATAGCCTCCCCTCTCCTCCGTGGGCACCACTTCTCTTCGCGGCTCCTCTTGCCGCTTGCGGTTTGTCTGTTTCTAACCGCCCGGTCTCTCTCTTCTAGCCGCTCGAGTTCCTACTCGTGGCCTCTCTCCTCTAACCGCTCGAGTTCCTACTCGCGGTCTCTCTCCTCTAGCTGCTCGAGTTCCTACTCGCGGTCTCTCTCTGCTAGCCGCCCGACCTCCTCTTTGCAAGCCGCCCGACCTCCTCTCTGCAAGCCGCCCGACCTCCTCTCTGCAAGTCGCCCGACCTCCTCTCTGTTAGCCGCCCGGCCTCTTCTCTGCTAGCCGCCCGGCCTCCTCCCTGCTAGCGCCCGGCCTCCTCCCTGCAAGCCGCTCGACCTACTCTCTGCAAGCCGCCCGACCTCCTCTCTGCTATCCGTCCGGCCTCCTCTCTGCTAGCCGCCCGACCTCCTCTCTGCTAGCCGCCCGGTCTTCTCTTCTGCTCACCGCATGGCGCCTGATGACTCAGCTGTCACCTCTGTTGTGTCCTTCTCTACGGAGGGTATCACCTGTCTCTCTCCTAATCCTTGTTGGATCGTTGATTCCGGCGCTACTCACCATATCACCTCCCAAAAGCCCCCAGCGTATCTCCAAACGACTCATCCTGCTCACATCACTGTGGCCAACGGTGACACCCTCGCAGTCTTTGGCTCCGCTGCTCTTCAGCTTACGCCAACCCTTTCTCTTTCCTCGGTTCTTCACGTTCCGGGGTCTCCCTTCAATTTATTATCAGTTAGTCGTCTCACACACGACCTTGACTGTTCTATTACATTTTCACCCTCTTCTTTTCTTATGCAGGATCGCCGCACCTGGAGTACCATTGGTAAGGGGCAGCTGGTGAATGAGTTGTATATCTTGGATATCCCCCCAACTCTTCTCTCCGCCATCTCCACTGTTGATTGACATTGCCGCCTTGGACATGATCCCCTTCCGATTCTCAAGCGGGCTCTTCCTGATATACCTTTACAGGAGTTCTCCTGTGAATCTTGTATCTACGACAAACAACATCGTTCCTCTTTCCCCCCTGCCTCTACCAGGAGTAGTACTCCCTTATCGTTAGTTCATTCTGATGTTTGGGGTCCTTATAGGATCCCTAGTATTTTTGGCTTTCGGTATTTTGTCATGTTCATTGACGATTACTCCCGTACCACGTGGCTCTATTTACTACATGATCGCACTGAACTTCCCTCTGTCTTTCGCGTCTTTTTACTTGAGATGCGTACGCAGTTCGCCACCCCTCTCAAAGTCATTCGCACTGATAATGCTCGGGAGTATACGGGTCGTGCCTTTTCCACTATCTGCACTGACTTTGGTGTCATCCATCAAACTTCCTGTGCGTATACCCCTCAACAAAACGGGGCGGCAGAACGTAAAAATCGTCATCTTCTCGATGTTGCCCGCTCTCTTATGTTCCAAATGCACGTTCTCATTGAATATTGGAACTTTGCTGTTTCCACCGCCTGTCATCTCATCAACCGCCTTCCCTCCTCTGTACTTGATTTTGCCTCACCCATACAACTCCTCTATCCCTCCATCCCCCTCACCTCTCTCCCACCACGGATCTTCGGGTGTATTTGTTATGTCCACCTTCTTGGCCCTCCTTCCGACAAACTTGCTCCTCGGGCCGCCAAGTATATGTTTGTTGGCTACTCCCGCACTAAAAGGGGTACGTCTGCTACTCTCCTACTACCGGCAAGTTGGTTGTTTCTGCGTATGTCATCTTCTGCGAAGACCAGCCCTTCCACTTACCCAGCACCACCTCGTCTTCTGCTCCCTCTCTTCCCCGACCTGTTGTACCGGTCACGCCATCTGTGCCGTCTTCTTCCTCCTCTCCCCCCGTTCCTCCTCGGGTTCCTCCACCACTAATCCGTGTCTACTCTCGTCGCCCATCCAAGGATGCTCCCGTGACCCAGCTCCCTGCTGCCAGCGATAGCTCGGCTACGGTAGATCACGCTCCCGTCTCTACAGCTCATCCCTTGGCCAACTACGTCTCTCTACATCGGCTAACGCCGCCTCTCTACGCGTTTGCCACCTCCCTTTCCTCTATTTCTATACCTAACAATGTGCAGGAGGCACTTCACCACCCAGGATGGCGGGCTGCTATGCACGATGAAATGCAGGCTCTCTGGGCTAACCAGACCTGAGATCTGGTTCCTCTTCCTACTGGCCACACCTCTGTTAGCTGCAAATGGGTCTTTGTCATTAAACATGCGGTGGATGACACTATCAACCGTCTGAAGGCCCGTCTTGTGGCACGAGGGTTTACTCAGCAACATGACCTTGATTACGAGGAAACCTTCTCTCCCATGGCCAAATTGAACACGGTCCGCGTTCTTCTCTCCTTGGCTGTTCATCGTCACTGGCCACTTTATCAGCTGGATATTAAGAATGCCTTCCTCAATGGCGATCTACAGGAGACCGTTTATATGCAGCAGCCTCCCGGGTTTGAGACCACGGGGGAGTCTTTGGTATGTCATCTTCGGAAATCCATTTATGGTCTCAAACAGTCCCCGCGTGCGTGGTTTGAAAAGTTCAGTAAGGTGGTATGTGCTAGTGGCTTCACTCGGAGCTCGGCTGATTTTTCTCTCTTCACCCGACACCGGTCAACCGGGACTGTGATTCTTCTGGTCTACGTCGATGATATCCTGATTACTGGCGACGACCTGACAGGAATACAACAGATCAAGGAACAGTTGAATTCTGCCTTTCAGACCAAAGATCTGGGCAACCTTCGGTACTTTCTTGGACTCGAGGTCGCCCGACGCCCTGATGGTCTTGTATTGTCTCAAAGGAAGTACTGTATGAACCTCCTTCGTGATGCAGGTTATTCTGGGTGCAAACCTGCGGAGACTCCTATGGACACAAATCACAAGCTCTCGGCCCATAACTCTGACTCTGACAAGCTGCTTACAAATCCAGAATATTACAGACGCTTGGTTGGGAAGCTGATCTACCTTACGGTGACTCGACCAGACATCTCATTTGCTGTGGGAGTTGTGAGCCGTTTCATGCACGCTCCTCGGACATCTCATCTTCAAGCTGTCGAGCGCATCCTTCGACATCTCAAGATCGCCCCCAGATAAGGACTCGTGTACAAGCCATACACATCTCTATCTCTTGTCGCGTATTCTGATGCTGACTACGCAGGATCTATTGATGATAGGCGCTCCACAACTGGATTCTGCACTTACTTTGGTGGACACCTCATAACTTGGCGTAGCAAGAAACAGAATGTGGTTGCGCGTTCCTCTGCCGAAGCCGAGTACCGGGCTATGGCTGCTGTTGTCTCTGAGCTAACCTGGCTTGAAGGCCTTCTGGGAGACTTAGGTGTTCGTCTCTCATCTTCGGCAACCTTATTTTGCGACAGTCAGGCAACAATTCATATTGCCAAGAATCCGGTTTTTCACGAATGAACAAAGCATATCGAAGTTGACTGTCACTTTATCCGGGAAAAGGTACAGTCAAAGAAGATAGATTTGGAGTATGTTCCTGCTACCGACGAAGTTGCGGACATCCTGACGAAAGCTCTCTCCAGGCCGCTATATTATCAGTTCTTATCCAAGCTTGGTGCCTACGACTTGTACGCTCCAGCTTGCGGGGGAGTGTTAGAAAAGCCCATTTGAGGGCCCATGTTGTTTCTTCTTTCTCTCTCCTTATATTAGTCCCACATCATGTATTAGGATTTCTCCCTTCCTTCTTCTCCTATATAAGTGTGTGTATACTTGTAACTATTAATTGAATGAAGATATACAAGGTTTTGGGCCTATTTCTATATTTATCATTATTTTTTCCCTGTATTGCTCTGAAATCAAGCTCAATTGAGCTCGATATCTCTCGTAATTAGATCTAGGATACTAGCACCAAGAGGGAGGAGAGGAAACTCATGATAATTGAGTCCATGGACCTTCTACTCCTTGGTGGCAAGATGGTGGTTGTCCCCGATGACCCTGCTCCAAATCATGCTCCTGATCTCGGTTTCTTCAGGTGTATGGCTGGCTCGATTGCCTGGGTGATGAGAAAGAGGGGCAGAGGTTCAAATGAGGGTGGGGGAGAGCTGAATGGGAAAATCCCATTATGGGGCTTCCGACAACTTCTTTGGATGCTCCTCCTAGCTGCCAAATGGCTCCCTCTTCGATGGAAGTCGACTGGGAGTAATGGGAGAGCCTTCCCCATGCATTGGAAACACAAACCAAGCTTCATGTGACCGCCTCCTATATTTCTTTTGTCTCCACATGTAAATGTTTTTGGGGAAATATCCACCTTGCTCTCATATGAGGGTTATGTGCCAAAATTCAAAGGGAATTCATAATCATTGTGCTTTTATTGCTGGAGTGGGCCTATTATTGTAGGTTGAGCCCATTAGGGCTAAGCTTGGGCTATTGAATTTCAATTTAGGGCTTATGTGATCAAAGTTGATTGTGTTTGATTTTGGTCAAATTGATGAGTGATCATGAGTCAATATGGAGGCTCCCAATAAATATCATGAGTCAATATGGTGGCTCCCAATAAATATCATGAGTCAATACACCGTCTGGAGGCTCCCAATAAATATCATGAGTCAATACACCGTCTGGAGGCTCCCAATAAATATCATGAGTCAATACATGGTCTGGAGGCTCCCAATAAATATCATGAGTCAATACACGGTCTGGAGGCTCCCAATAAATATCATGAGTCAATACGATCATGATCGCCATATGGGGAATGCAACATCATGAGTCAATATGGAGGCTCCCAATAAATATCATGAGTCAATATGGAGGCTCCCAATAAATATCATGAGTCAATATGGAGGCTCCCAATAAATATCATGAGTCAATACACCGTCTGAAGGCTCCCAATAAATATCATGAGTCAATATGGAGGCTCCCAATAAAATATGTACTAAATTTTTTGTAAGTGATGTTTTGTAGTGAACATTTGAATTCTAATATTAGTATGTTATTTATTTGGAAATTGGAGGGTTGGCATGGTCATGAGGTTGGTGGAGAGGAGATTTAAAAGTAGAAGCTTGAGTTGTTTTATGTGGGACTCGATATTAGGAAATCAAGAAGGCGTGACATGGAAATAGGGGCGCAGGGCGTGGGAAAGGAAAATAATGATTTGGGGAGGTTGATATACAGGTGACTGTGGCGCCATGAGAGCAATGTTGGGGATAAATCTGGGAGCTGGTTTGCAGGAAAAAGGAGGATATTGGACCCTAGGTCGATATGCATGGGTGTCATTTGGATAGGAAATGTGCTCAGAAAGAGGTTTAGGGTTTAGAGTTTTTAGGGTTTAGGGTTTTTAGGGTTTTTAAGTGTTAGGGTTTTTAGGGTTTTGGGTTTTGGGGTTTTGGGGTTTTAGGGTTTTGGGGTTTTGGGGTTTTGGGGTTTTCGGGTTTTCAAAGGGCCTTCGGGTTTTCGAATGGCCTTCCGATTTTCTGGTTTTCGAAGGGCCTTCGGGTTTTCGGGTTTTCGAAGGGCCTTCGGGTTTTTGAAGGGCCTTCGGGTTTTCGGGTTTTCAAAGGGCCTTCGGGTTTTTGGGTTTTCGAAGGGCCTTCGGGTTTTCGGGTTTTCGAAGGGCCTTCGGGTTTTCGAAGGGCCTTCAGGATTTCGGGTTTTCGAAGGGATTTCGGGTTTTCGAAGGGCCTTCGGGCCCTTCGGGGCCTTAGGCTTTTAGGCTTTAGGCTCCCAATATGGAGGCTCCCAATAAATATCATGAGTCAATACACCGTCTGGAGGCTCCCAATAATATCATGAGTCAATATGGAAGCTCCCAATAAATATCATGAGTCAAGACACCGTCTGGAGGCTCCCAATGGATATCATGATTCAATATGGAGGCTCCCAATAAAATATGTACTGAATTTTTTGGAAGTGATGTTGCACAAACCAAGCTTCATGTGACCGCCTCCTATATTTCTTTTGTCTCCACATGTAAATTTTTTTGGGGAAATATCCACCTTGCTATCATATGAGGGTTATGTGCCAAAATTCAAAGGGAATTCATAATCATTGTGCTTTTATTGCTGGAGTGGGCCTATTATTGTAGGTTGAGCCCATTAGGGCTAAGCTTGGGCTATTGAATTTCAATTTAGGTCTTATGTGACCAAAGTTGATTGTGTTTGATTTTGGTCAAATTGATGAGCGATCATGAGTCAATATGGAGGCTCCCAATAAATATCATGAGTCAATATGGAGGCTCCCAATAACTATCATGAGTCAATATGGAGGCTCCCAATAAATATCATGATACACCGTCTGGAGGCTCCCAATAAATATCATGAGTCAATATGGAGGCTCCCAATGCAGTACATATTTTATTAGGAGCCTCCATATTGACTCATGATGTTGCATTTCCCATATGGAGACTCATGATATTTATTGGGAGCCTCCAGACGGTGTATTAGAGGAGTGTAGCTTCTCCCTCTCAGAACTCACCCTCGATGGGGGAGATATCCTTTTCAGAGGAGGATATGCTTGGGAACAAGAACCATTTACTGGATGCGGTTGTGATCCAAAACATAGTATATAACTACACGGTCTCCCGCATCCTCGTGGACAATGGGAGCTCCGTCAATGTGGTGTTCAACAAGGCGTTCATTGCGACGAAAGTAGAAGAGAAGAGGGTCACCTCCACAGAGGGGTTGCTCTTCAGATTTTTGGGAGAAAGGAGGTGTGAGGAGTGGAACTGATCTTGACAATGGCAGAAGCGACGAAGTGTTGCCGGTTTGTCATCGCTGACACTCCGAGATACTACAATGCCATCTTTGGCCGACCACATATCAATGCTTACAAATGTGTCCCCTCATCCTACCACCAGTGCTTGAAGTAGAACCAGGGAGGGCTGTAGATCAGGATCAAGAGTGATCCAGGGTGGCGAGACTGTGTTATCTCAGTATTTTCCACACCATCAATTGGAAGAAAGAGGCTGAGGAGGTGGATGCGGCCATGGAGGAGAAGGAGATCCAAATCAAGGATGGGAGGTCCGGAAAGGTGAAGATCAGGAATTAGCTAAAAGAAGAAGATAATGAGAAGATCCTATCTTGTATCCAGAAAAGCGTGGATGTCTTCTCTTAGAGCGTCGCCGGCATGCCGGAGATTGATGCGGACGTTGCTTGTCATCACCTCAACCTCGATAAGGGAATCCCTTTCGTTCAGCAGATGCTTCTCTGGTCGAGCCCATCCAGGAGGAGGTGAAGAATCTTCTGGACGCGAGATTTGTGTCAGAGATCCACTACCTAGGATGGGTGTCCAACATTGTAATGATTAAAAAGGGAGATGGAGAATGCATATCGACTTTTTTACCCTTAATAAGGCTTGCCCCGGGGGTTGTTATCATTTGCCTCAAATCGACGAGCTTGTGGATTCAGCCGTTGGTTTTCCTGTAATGAAATTTTTGGATGTTTTCTCGGGGTACCACCAAATCTGAATGCACCCTCCCGACGTAAGAAACACATCCTTCATCACTAACGACTAGTGCTACTGCTATAAGATGCCCTACAAGCTCAAAAACACAGGTGTCACATACCAAAGAATGATGGACTGGTGCTTCGGGAGCAGAAGTGTTGAAACCTGGAGGTATACATGGATGACCTCATGGTGAAAAGTAAGAATGTGGGAGAACATTTTATGACTTGGCAGAAACCTTTGCGACCCTTCGAAGGTTCAAGATGAGGCTCAACCAGACAAAAAGTGTTTTCGGGGCAGGAAAAGGAAGGTTCTTGGGTAAGCTCTTGACACAAGTAGGAGTAGAGCCGAAGCAGGATAATGTCAAGGCCGTCATGGAAATGGAGCCGCCGAGGAACGTGAAGGAGGTCTAGCGCTTGACGGGTTGGTTTAGCTCCACTCTTGCGGGTGTGAGAGATGTCTCAAGAACTTTCCCCTGCTAGCTCTGAAGACGCGCTTAGTAAGGTTAAGTCCCAGTTTGTACTTCTGTAGTGTCGCAACGTCGCTCCATGCTGACACTCACGACACGATCTTTTGTTTGTCCTCCTCGTTCAGCTCCATGTTGACCCTCGCGCTTCTGGGCCTCCAACTCAGCAACTACTTCCACTTCATGCACCTCCTCAACCACTTCTAGATGTGCCATCCCTTCTAACACCCTATCAACCTCCTCTGTGTCTTCCCTCCAACCAATGGTGTTTATGCTATTCAGAATGCACTCCCTGGACACTTCATATAGCTCCTAATCAGAATTTGTACTCCTACCTGATTATATTTTGGGCATTGAAGAAACGATGAGGACACAGATTGGAAGACGCTTATAAGAGGTCTCTCGAAAATCACTGTGTAACCATTCTGAGAGTCCACAATGGAGAATCTACTATTCTTCGAGGTGCCCCCAAGAGTGACTAGCAGCTCCACTCTTCCTACGGCTTCCTTATGCTCTTCCAAGAAGTTGAAAAACGGCCTATCCAAGGCCTTCACTCTCTTGAAGACAACGTTGACCGAACTTACGTTGATGGCTTCTGCTTGGATGAACCGCCCTATGTGGTCGATCATGTCTTCAAAGGAGATGTGGGGATCTTGGTCTACCTCTATCTTAAACAACCTTCCTGCAAGACAAAAACGAGCGCCAGTTTAAGGGTATAGTTGTCCACATCTTGAATCGACAGGACGTCCTCCTGGAAGCGGTCAAAACAGTGTCCCAATGACTCGTTAAACTTCTATGTGAGTTAAAAGACGACAGTTGACTGTATAGTTGTTGTTGGGATCATCTTTCCTCGTATTGTTGTTGGGCACCGGCTCGTGAAGCCCCTCTGGGATGGGCGTTCTCAAAACCATCTTGCAAAATTGGCTCGCCGACCTAGCTTGTCGAGCTGCCCGCAGGAGAGCCAAATCGTCCTCGCGGAAAGAAAGAGCATGTGGGGTGATGCACTGGCTTCGCTCGAACAGAGGTCGCTTCTTCTCCGATGAAGCGACGACTCCCTCGCCATGACACCTAGACAGTTCGAGGTGCTAGCCAGTGGTTAGGCTACTACAACCTTGGCACTTGGTGCCAGGAGATCTCTCAGCGTCTCCATCGTCCTCAACCTGAACTCCGCGGGATTAGCTTTTGGGACAAACTCTCTTGGAACTTGCTGATTGCCGATCTCTGACTCCCTCTTGTCGACATTCGTCATTTGATCTCACACCGGAGTATCTTCCTTCGATCACGGTTCACTGTCACCGCAACAAAGTCTTGGAACCAAAAAATCTCATTCACAAAGGTTCAGACCAAGAGGTGACCAAAAGCTACTTCTATCCTCGCACCTGCGAGACATCATGCATCGGATGTATCTTCAAGAACGCCCTGTCTCCAACCTAAAACTCCACCTTCCGATGTCTAGCATCGTAGTACTTGGCTCGCCTACTCCGAGCCTCCAACACCCGCTCACGGATCACCCGAACAAGTGCATCTGCATCCAATACTCCAATCCAAGTACCTTTAGATGCTCATCCTGGACCCAAGATAGCAGTATCTGACACTTTATCTCGTATAAAGCTTCGTAAGGAGCCACACCAATGCTCGCCTTGTGATTGTTGTTATAAGAGAACTCAATCAGCATCAATAGTCTCTCCCAAGCATACTTTCGTTATACCCTATAATATTATAATCAAAATTATGTGGGTATTTTATCAAGTTTTCCGACAAATTATTATCCAAAATAGACCTTAATCACACTCAGATCTAGAATGTCTTATGACCAACAATCACTATATTAATGAGATTAACATTATTACATATAAACTTAAACCAATCGCTGTTTGCAATCTGGTCGGTGAGAGGATCAGCAACGGTGAAAGGGTCGGTGCGTGGGATCCTGCACGTCTTGGGATCCCGTGTACAGTGGTTATCGCGCAGATCAGGTGCGCGGATCGTGCATGCGGTGATTACGTACGTAACTTCCCATGTTGCGAGTGGGGGGAGAGGGAAACCAGACTGTTGTTGGTATTACAATGGTGATCTGGAAGTGATCAAATATGCAGTCTCACTGTCAACGCAATATGAGCCTATGAGGTCGCACATAAGAGCATTGAAGAAGTTGGTAAGGTTTGTTTTGGCCTTGCTCATATGTGATATGAGTGAAGGACCAAACCTATGACGTTCTGGATGTGAAAGATATTCATTTCGGGACCTATATTGTGAATATGAGTCATCAGTTATGTGGTCGGAAGAATCTAAGGGAGTATAGTCAAGAGGTTTCGACGAATAGTCTTAAATTCGTCTAGTATAGTCGTGACATCTAAACGAATCGGTTTGAATTCGTCGAGTATCATAATGATGTCTCGATGAATTAGACTTAATTCGTAGAGCATAGTCATGACAGTTTCGACGAATCGGATTCCGATTTGTCGTATATCGCTTTGATGCTAGCACGGTTTCTCTGTCTCGATTCGTCGAGTATTCACGTGTTATTTTGACGAATGGTTTTGATTTGTCGAGTATTGACGTATATACTCGACGAATATCGTTTCCTTTGGTTTGTTTCCTTTAAGTCCGGTTCGGCTGGTCTGCGGTTATCGACTTGTTCGGTAGTCTGTATAAATACGATTTGTACAGTAAACCGAAACAAGAGAACTGCACATTCTTTTAACCTAATCGAGCGACGACGTCTTCTTACCCGACGGAACGGTTCCGCCAAGGCCCGCGATCGTCGCTCGTTGCCGCCGACCACCTGACCTGCTATTGTCGCCGGAAAGTGTTTCCGAGGCGTCGTCTTTGTCACCGTCGCCTCTCTTTTAACGGATCTAGTAGTCCGTGGAGACGTTGAGGACAAACCTACTTCCAACCTAGATCTTATGTGACAAGATTCTAGGGTTCTCCGTACTCATGTGGATATCCGTTGAGGCGTGGACACTTTCTACGCTCGGAACTCCGGTCGTTGTCGTTCGTTGGATTTATTCGGAGCACCTAGGTTGAGTATTGACTCAATCCCTCCAAGATATTATTTTATTAATCACATTTTATTTCTTGATCAATGTTCATCGCAAGATCCAAATTATTTTGATTTTTTTTTTCCTAATTTCCGCTGCGCACAAGTGTTGTGACGTATAGCAGAACCCAACAACTATTTGTTGTCCGGTCTTTCTATAAATTGGAGTCAACCCCATCAATAAGATTGTTTTTTTATCATCCGAAACTTTTGGTGTTGATTTGAGTGGGAAAAAAAATCTAAAAAGTGATACCAATCAAACAAAAAAACAATTGATTGAAAGAAGAGGTGTCACATTGCCCATTGCTCTCCTGACATTTTTTTTCTAATTTCATTCCCACACACACATATATGTGTATGTATGCATACATACAATACTAGCAGTTGAAGCACAAAACATCTGTACGAAAAACTTTCTCACTACAATGACAACAAAACATTAAAGGAAAAGAATTTACAATTGAGAAGTGAACGGAGTATGACATTGTTATTTAACATTGAAAAATGTGATAAAGCTGTTGCAAGTTCACCACGATTCGAACATTGTAAAAAGATATTAAAGCTCAAACATACAACAACACTCAAACCTTTATCCCACTATAGTGGGGTCAACTATGTGGATCCTTTGTTGCCATTGTGCCCTATCTTTTATCATAATCTTACTAACGCCTGAGTACATCATGTATTTCCATACAGTTTCATTCCAAGTCTTTATTGGTCTACCCCTCCCTCGTTTAACATGCCTAGTGACTAGATTCACACAACGCCTAGCAGGTACCTCTAATGGTCTCCTTTATACATGTCCAAACCATCTTAGACGAGCTTCTCACATCTTATTTGCAATTGGTGCTACTCCTGTCTTATCCCTGATACTTTCATTTCTAATTTTTTTCAATCCATTTGTCCACACATCCACCTAAGCATTCTCATCTCTGCAACTAATTGCCATAAATAGGATGATAATATGCTTTGGTATATAGCAAACATAATCTAATCCATATGAGGTAAATAAAGTGCAGCTTATGAAGTCCGCAGTCAGCGAGTGTCGACGTGAGTAATGTATGCACTCTGGAAAATAAAAACAAAATGAAAGCCAGTATAACAACTACCGAGCTATCACATAAATCGCTAGTCCACTACAAATGACATTCTTTTGAAAGTAAACCAAACATTTAGAGAAAAAATGCTTCCATCTCCCTTACCTATCTTGCATTGAGTTTACCACCACCTCGATGAATCTATTGTGAAACAAACATCTCCCCAGTCATAACTAGAGTAGACTCTCATTACACCCTTTGTTATTGCTTAAATATGTTTTTATATTTTTTATGTGATGATTTTGAAATTCGTGTGATCAGAGCTTGTCTTAATTCCTTCGTTAATTATTTTACGACTTTTATTCATACAAGCTGTTAATCTGGAATCACTTTTTGGGTTTATCACAACTTTGTTGGGAATATCCTTGCAAATGCTTGAAAATTGTTTAGTTTGAACAAGGGCTGCCCCTATTGTTGGGCATTTGAGCACGCAAGACCGACCAGAGCACCTACAAATTAGTTCGAGCTAGTACCTGCACGATCGCTTAGCGGTATGCCGATACACAAAAAAAGCACAAACAAGAATAATAAAAGTGGCACAGAGATTTAACGTGGATACACAAACAAGAATAATAAAAGTGACATAGAGATTTAACGTGGATATCCAATAGGGTGAAAACCACGGGACGATCGGAGTCCAACCCTGAAAGTTGTTACTAAAATGTACGAAACAATATGCAATTACAAGCCTTTCTCTCATCGATCCTTATAGGACATTCGACAGCTTTACACTACACAATATAATAAATAGTAACAGAAAAACTGCAAGTTACCGACAGTAGCGGATGAGACTGTCAACTGCAGAAGCATATGAGACCTTCTGCATCTCCTCTTTCTCCTCAGGTGTGCTTGGCATTGGTCTGCAGTAAGTCTGAAGTGAGCTGCAAGCGGGGTGCTCACCTATTTCGATTGATCCATACTAATCTCTGTAGCACTTTCCTGATATACCTCTCTTGCGATAACCAAAGTAACTTGGAGCCTCTATCTCTCAGAATATTCATCTCTCAGATTGTCTTCGCAACTCCCAAGTCCTTCATTGCAAACGTGGAGCTCAATTGCCGCTTCAACTTGACAATGCGTGCAGTGCTCCTCCCAACTATCAGCATGTCGTCAACATAGAGGAGTAAGATGATGAAATTCTCTGGAACGTATTGTTTTATAAATACGTAGTGATTAAGGGTGGTCCACCTGAAGTCAATCTCCCCCATAAAAGCATCAAACTTCTTATACCACTGTCGCAGAGCCTGCTTTAGGCCATACAAACTCTTATTCAAGCGACAGACTAGACTCTCCTCTCCTTTCATCCTAAAACCTTTAGGCTGCTCCATATAAAGCTCCTCCTAAAGATCACCATGCAGAAAAATAGTCTTGATATCCATCTGTTCGATCTCCATGCCTAGCCTCGCAACAAGGCCAAGAACAACCTGAATAGACGACATCTTCACAACAGAAGAGAAGATCTCATCTAAATCAACTCCTTGTTTTTAACTAAAATCCTTCACCACTAATCTGACCTTGTATCTGAGTGGTGTTGAGGGGTCTCCCTGTTTTACTTGGAAAATTCACCGATTTTTCAGAGCCTTCTTGCCCTTAGACAATTTCCCCAAATCATACGTGTCGTTCTCATGTAGAGACTGCATCTCCTGCTGCATAGCAACCATCCATTCTTTTTTCTTCGAGCTCTGCATCGCCTCTTCAAAGTACTCGGGCTCCCCCGCATCAATCAACAAAATATACTCATTAGTAGAGTACCTCGAAGATGAGTGTCTAACTTTATTAGACCTCTGTAGAACGTGCTCAACTGCTGTTATAGACACATCATCAATGATGTACTTTGCAAACTCTCCATCAATAACATCTTCATGATCTGGAAGTGGCTTAGTGTCCTGTATTGGCTTAGGCTCTGCAACCTTCTCAACATCATCAATTACAATCATAGGAGACTTTGCATCAATGTGAGAGTCGACTTTCTCAGTTTTCTTAGGATCAACTATATTCTAATGCTCACAAAATATAGCACCGTGACCGTGTATAAGTTTCTTCTCAATATGATCAAAAAACCTATAGCCAAACTCACCACTACATCCATATCCCAGGAATATGCATTGTCAGGTCCTGGAATGCAACGTCGATCTTTCGTCCCGAGGGACATGCACAATGGCCTTGCAGTCAAAGACCCTCAAGTGACTATACGAAGTGTCCTTCCCATACCGGACCCTATCAGGAACATCCTCCTGTAATGCATAACTGGAAGAGAGGTTTATGACGTGTACAGCAGTGTATAAAGCCTTACCCCAAAACATGCTAGGTAGCTTTGACTCAGACGACAAGCACCGCATTCTCTCCATCAATGTTCTATTCATTTTTTCAACTACGTCATTCAGCCGCGACGTCTTGGGCGGAGTCTTCTCATGTCTGATCCCTTGCTCTGAACAGTACTCATCAAAGGGACCAATATTCTATCCCCCGTTAGACCTGATGCACTTTAGCTTCTTCCAGGATTGTCTCTTCACCTCAGCGTGGAATTTTCGAAAAGTTTCGAGAACCTCATCTTTGGTCTTAATAGCACAGACCCAAAGTTTTTTTTAATGATCATTGATGAACGTCACAAAGTAAGACGCTCCTCCCCGCGTTTGGAACTTCAGTAGTCCGCAAACATCAGTATGTACAAGCTCTAGTTGTTTGGATTTCCTGGTGGAAGTGTGGCTCTGAAAAGATACCATGTTCTGCTTCCTAGCCATGCAGTGGTCGTATCTCTCAAACTGATCCACATATAGATCAGATATCATCTTCTTCTTGGCGAGACATCTCAGGCTCTTCTAGCTACTATGACTCAGTCTCCTATGTCATATGAATATGGATACACCATCTCTGACAGTGTTGGCCTATGCAGCTTCCGGCTTCCCCTCCATATAGTATAAACCAATATCTCTATAACCTCTGGCTACTACTAGCGACCCCTTGATAAGCTTCCAAACATCTCCACCAAAGACACTTAAGTGTCCTTCATCACCTAGCTTTCCAACTGAAATTAGGTTGAAGCGAATGTCAGGTACATGTCACACATCCTTCAGAATCAGCAAACCTCCCGTGCTCGTCTTCAGGTACATGTATCCCCTCCGGATGACTGTAGACGTGTCACCGTTGCCCATTCTAAGCACTCCACTGTTGTGAGTCGTGTAAGTGACAAACAACTCTCTGTTATGGGAGACATCTGCAGAAGTACCTGAGTTCACAATCCAGCTTCTATGATCGCATGAGAGTGCATCTGTGACATCATCTCCAATAATGATGACACTGTCCTCCTCTGTAGAGACAGTGACAGTCGTATGCGTATCTGTCTTCTCATTTGAGGACTCTCCCTTCTTTTTCTAGTCATTCTTCAGAGTATAACAAAATTTATGAATATGACCCTTCTTGTGGCAGTAGTGACACTCCAAATTCTGGTAGTGAGATCTTGACTTCCCTCTACTTTGACTCCTCTCATTATTCCTTTCCCTGCTCTTGCTCCTCCCTCTCCCCCCTGGGCTTAGTAAAGAGGATATCAGCTCATGAAGAAAGGCTTGATATTCCTTGAGACTTCCTTCTCACCGCTTCGTTCAGGATTCCACTCTTGACAATCTTCATAGTAATGATGCCTCTGGGTGAGGAGTTGATTAAAAAAACTCTAATCATCTCCCAAGAGTCGGGAAGATACTTCAGCAGCCACAGAGCTTTGACCTCGTCCTCGAAGGTCACCTTCATTGCAGTAATTTGATTAATAATACCTTGGAACTCATTCACATGATCCAAGATAGGCGAACCATCTCTATACTTAAACTCTCCAAGCTTCTTCAGTAAATATAGCTTGTTGATGTCAGTACTCTTGGCATACAACGTCTCGATAGTCTTCCAAAGTATCTTCGCATCAACGATACTTGCAACATGGTTGTAGACGATTGGTTCTACGAACCGTCTAATGAATTCACATAGCTTCCGGTGCTCCACCTTCTACTTATTTGGATCTGTATCTTTAGACATCTCCTCAAATATATGAGCATGATAACCCTTCACATAGATAAGATCCTCCATCAGTAAGTGCCACTGGTGGTAGTTTGCGTCGTTTAGTTTCACCATTTGCTCGGAACCTGAACCTGAAGTAGACTTCATCGTGCTCTGTCACTGATCGGACTAACCTTAGTTCTCTGAGACGACTATTTCAAAAAAAAGGAATCAAAGAGGATAGGGAGCGGACCAATGGTCGTCACCTATCGTACCCGATCAGTAACCCGAAATATCCGATTGACTCGTCTTTAATCTCAGACAGGTCAGTCCGATAACTATTCTGATAATAAACCTACCTCTGATACCACTTGTTGTGCTAGAGAGCACACAATCCCAACCAGATCACCTACAAATTAGTTCGAGCTAGTACCTGCACGACCGTTTCGCGGTATGCCAATACACAAACACAACACAAAACAAGAATAATAAAAGTGACACGAGAATTTAATGTGGAAACCCAATAGGGTGAAAACCACGGGATGATCAGAGTCCAACCCGGAAAGCCATCATTAAAATGTATGAAACATTACGCAATTACAAGGCTTTCCCTTCTCGATCATTATATGATCTTCACCAGCTTCACACTACACAATACAATAAATAGTAACAAAAAAACTACAAGTTTCTGACAGCGGCGGGCGAGATAGATTACACAAATCTTCTACAAGATGTCTTTTCGAATCCTTGGCCAAATCTGCTGCAAATCCGATCTGTATAGGCAAAGTACTCCTTGTTAACGTCGTACAACGACGTCCGAAAGCTCTCCCAAACTAAGACGATTTCCGCAAAAGCCTCTCTAGAAATCTTTCAATTCTTGAGTTTGAAGAGAAGTGGATGTCTTATCCCTCGTTCTTCATTCTTATTTATAGGGCCAAAACCAAGGATGTAGATATGGTAGATGACATGTGGATGAAGCTTCCATAAAGCTTCTTTTGGTCAAAAAACACATGTTGGTTTAAAGGTCAAAGACGGCTTCTTCTTTTCACATTTGTCATGAAACACATGTTTAAAAGACATGGTCAAAGTTGACTAGCCTCTTTCACACTTAGGAGGAAATTATGTTAACACATATCTCCTCCTCTATTTGGCTTCAGGAACCAATTATGTCTCAAATCACAAAAGGAATCAAATGTTAAAACAACCACGCAATTATTTCTAACTAATGAATGGTGCAAAACATTTACTTTAGAGATGATAATTTGAAATGTTGATGAGTAGATGATTTAAATAATGAAATTTCTAATCTTACCATCAACATTTTCCAAATGATTAGTTCATTCGCCTTGTCCTTGTCTGATCACCATGATGGACGCGTTCATCTTTCCCATTCCTGTCAACAACAAGCTTCCTACCGGACCGAGCTCCCAATTTTCCTAGCTTTCATCGACAAGGGGCGACACTGGCGCCCTCATCCCCACCAAGAAGAGATTGTATTTCATCACCCCTGCTATTTTCCATGAGATAATTTCCCTTTTTTCTACAACTCTCTCGGCATATTCCACTGTCTTAACCTGCTGCGCAGTAATCCTGTCAAGTAGTTTGTTGATACATTCATTGTACTTCTACTTCTCATTTTCTTCCGTTTGAATGATGATGCTCTCTCCAATTTTGATGTCAGATGATTTGGGTGGCGGGGTAACAAAGCATAGGACCCGGAGCCGACCCTCGGGCGATCGGCCATGAGCATGTCGTAGGAGAGAACTTCTTGATCGTCACATCCTCTGAAGAACAATTTCACGACGTCCTGGAAGATATCACAGGACGACTTGCATCCCCGGTTGCTAACGCAATGGTTGACTAGGATGCCTACTGAGCAGGGGGCATCAAGAATGATTTGTCGGCTCACATGTGTTAGTGTGTCCCGTGTGGGCTCCATTATATCATACTCGCTCGTGGTCTTCTGGGAAGGAAGAATAATCATCGCAACAAGTTTTTTCTCTGCACCGCTGATTATATCTCTATATATTGTGTCCATCTTAGAGTTGGCTGTCACGGGGCAGAGGATGATAGGAATGAGCAGATTGTGGTCAGTAAACATGATAGTTGTCTCTTTCGCTTCATATCGACCATCAATGCCCGTTTTTTTTCCGTAATAGGATACCTCCATGACGCATCTTATGTACCAAAAAAATGGCGAGGAGCCATCAAAGAGTGTGATGAGATGCACAACATAGACCTTAAGGCGACGACGAATATTGCCCCTTGATAATTCTAAGAGCGAGATGAGAGATGAAACATTTCTTCCATCAATAAAACAAATGTGGAACCGCAGCTCAGCATTCATATTTGTGCGCTCCATCATCCGGTGCGTGTATAACCCCTCTATTTTCACCTGGCGATACAAACTCGTAATAATAAGAGGCGTCACGGCAGTCGTGATGAGCGCTGTTAGCACCAAAATGACAAACATTTCATCATTCAACACCTATAAAATATTTAGTGCATCAGTATGAGGACAAACATTATACTCAATTATTATATATGTAGTATGTCAATTTACCTGAAGTTCTTTTCCAATATTCAGCATTATGAACTCCACGAGTCCTTTGGTGTTCATGAGAAAACCCAAGACGATTGCTTCACGAAAAGAGACTTTTACGATGAGAGATGTGATGATAGTGCTACCAATCTTTCCAATTCAGGCACACGAGATCACAAGGGCCAGCAAAGCTCATAAGGTTCCACTGCTAATGGAGGTGGCATTTGTTTTCAATCCACTAGAAAGAAAAAATAATGGTAGGATGATGATGAATATGAGATCTTCCAGCCTATTGGCAAGACCTTCGATAAAGGGAGCATTCCTGGACACTAGAATTCCAGCCAAAAAACTCTCGAACAATGCTTGGATGTCGATTATGCTGCTGATAATGCCAATGACTATAATAGCAATGTCTGTCGTGAGTACGTGTTCAATTCTAATCCGTTCATCGTTTTGGCAACAATGAGCAATCTTTTCGAGTAACAAGTGCAGTATAACTATTGTGACGGTGATGAAAACTAAACTGTTAATAAATACCCACACAGACATGATCCCTGAGCCAGAGAAATGAGGGAGGAGGGCAAGGAGGATCCAAATGAAGCCATTGCAGAGGGCGGCAATGCACGTAGCCAAGCTTCCAAGTTCAGTGATGAGTATTTTAAACTCTATGAGTATAATGACGAGTACCAGGAATGCGGTAAAGGAGACGTTTACTGCCATGAAGAGCCTAAAAGTCATCTTTGTGTCATCATGTGCAACCATACTCCGAATGAACAATGATAATCCAACGTCAAGAAGGTCTGAGAAAAGAGTCCCAAAGAAGGCGATGCATGTTGCACGCTTCCAAGTGCGGCAGAAAGAGACGAGTTCTAGCTCGAGACTCACAAAAAAGAGGAACATAAGGTGGTCGAACTCTGAAAATGCTTTAAGCACAATTATGCTCTCTTTTGGAAATAATGTATCAGTAAAACTCCTAATGCGCCCAAAGAGAGATGAACCCAGTATTATCCCAGGTAGTTCAATATTCTTTTATCACTGCCTCTTACAATATGAACTACCTCTTCATATTGTGGCAATGATTATCTCTATAAAGAGGCAGTGATAAAAGAATATTTAGTGTTATATTTTATTTTTCTCATATGCCTGACATGTTTGATGTTGTGTAGAGTGAGATAATACTGAGTCCATCTCTCTTTTGGGGCATTAGGGGTTTTACTGATACATTATTCCAAAAAGTGAGCATAATGTGCTTGAAGCATTTTCAGAGTTCGGTCACCTTATGTTCCTCTTCTTTGTGGGTCTCGAGCTAAAACTCGGCTCTTTCTTCCGCACTTGGAAGCGTGCAACATGCATCACCTTCTTTGAGACTCTTTTCTCAGGCCTTCTTGGCGTTGACTTATCATCGTTCCTTTGGAGTATGGTTGTGCATGATGGCATAAAGATGACTTTTAGGCTCTTCATGGTAGTAAACATCTCCTTTACCGCATTCCTGGTACTCGCCCGTATACTTGTAGAGCTTAAAATGCTCACCACTGAACTTGGAAGCTTGCCTATGTGCATTGCCACCCTCTACGATGGATTCATCTGGATCCTCCTTGTCCTCCTCCCTCATTTCTCTGGTTCGGGGATCATGTCTGTGTGGGTATTTATTAATAGTTTAGTTTTCATCACCACCACAGTAATTATAGTGCACTTCTTGCTTGGAAATTTCCTCGTTGTTGCCAAAACAATGAGCAGATTAGAGTTGGACGCGTACTCACGACAGTCATTGTTATCATAGTTATTGACATTATCAGCAGCTTAATCAGATCCAAGCATTGTTCGTAGGTTTTTTGGTTGAAATTCTAGTGCCCGGGAATGGTCCCTTTATCGAAGGCCTCGCCAATAGGCTGGAAGATCTCATATTTATCATCATCCTCCCATTATTCTTTCTTTCTAGTGGATTGAAAAGAAATGTCACCTCCATTAGCAATGGAACCTCATGGGCTCTGCTTGCCCTTGTGATCTCTTGTGCCTGCGTTGCAAAGATTGGTAGCACTATCATCACATCTCTCATTGTAAAAGTCCATTTTCGTGAAGCAGTCATCTTGGGTTTCCTCATGAACACCAAATGACTCATGGAGTTTATAATGCTGAATATTGGAAAAGAACTTCAGGTAAATTGACGTATTACATATATAATAATTGAGTATAATGTTTGTCCTTACACTAATGCACTAAATATTTTTATCTTGGTGTTGAATGATAAAATGTTTGCCATCTTGGTGCTGACAGTGCTCATCACGACTGCCGTGATGCCTCTTATTATTACGGCTATGTACCACCCGATGAAAATAGAGGGGCTATACACGCACTTGAGGATTGAACGCACAAATATGAATGTTGAGCCGCGGTTCCTCATTTGCTTTATTGATGACAGAAATGTTTCATCTCTCATCTCGCTCTTAGAATTATCAAGGGGCAATCTCCGTCGTCATCTTAAGGTCTATGTTGTGCATCTCATGATGCTCTTTGATCGCTCCCCGACCATTTCTTTGGTATAAGACGCGCCATGGAGGTATCCCGTTCTGGAAAAAAATGGGCATTGATGGTCATTATGAAGCGAAAGAGACAACTATCATGTTTACTGACCACAATCTACTCAGTCATATCATCCTCTGCCCCGTGATAGCCATCTCTAAGATGGACACAATATATAGAGATATAATCAGCGGTGCAGGGCAGAAACTTGTTGCGTTGATCATTCTTGCTTCCCAGAGGACCACAAGCGAGTATTATATAATGGTGCCCACACGGGACACACTAACACATGTGAGCCGACAAGTCATTTTTGATGCCCCTGCTCAGTAGGCATCATAGTCGACTATTGCCTCGACAACCCGGGATGCATGTCCTCCCTTAATGTCTTCCAGGACGTCGTGGTATTGTTCTTCGGAGGATGTGACGATTGAGAAGCTCTCTCCTACGACCTGCTTATGGCCGATCACCCGGGGTCGGCCTCCGGGTCCTCCGCTTTGTTATCCCGCCACCCAAATCATCTGACATCAAAATTGGGGAAAACATCATCATTCAAACAGATGCAAATGAGAGCAGATGAACAATGAATGTATCAACAAACTATTTGACAGGATTGCTGCACAGATGGTTAAGACAATGTAATATGCTGAGAGAGTTGTAGAAAAAAGGGAAATTATCTCATGGAAAATAGCACGGGTCATGAAATGCAACCTATTCTTGGAGGGGATGAGGGCGCCAGTGCTGCCTCTTATCGATGAAAGCCAGAAAAATTGGGAGCTCGAGTCAGTGAGAAGCTTGTTGTTGACAGGAATGAGAATGATGAATGTGTCCATCATGGTGATTAGACAAGAACAAGACATGAACTAATCATTTAGATAATGTGGATGGTAAGATTAGAAATTTCATTATTTAAACCATCTACTCATGAACATTTCAATTTATCATCTCTAAATTAGGTGTTTTGCACCATTCTTTAGTTAGAAATAATTGTCTTGTTGTTTTAACATTTAGTTCATTTTGTGGTTTGAGACATAATTAGTTCTTGAAGCTAACTAGAGGAGGAAATTTGTGTTAAGATAATTTCCTCCTAAGTGTAAAAGAGTCTAGCCAACTTTGACCGTGCTTTTTAAGCATTTGTTTCATGACAATTGTGAAAAAGAGAAGTCGTATTTGACCTTTAAACCAACATGTGTTTTTTTGACCCAAAGGAAGCTTCATGAAAGCTTCATCCACATGTCATCTACCACATCTACCTCATTGGTTTTGGCCCTATAAATATGGATGAAAGACGAGGGGTAAGACATTCACTTCTCTCCAAACTCAAGTATTGAAAGATTTCTAGAGAGGCCTTTGCGGAAATCGTCTTAGTTTGGGAGAGCTTTCGGACGTCGTTGTACGACGTTGACAAGGAGTACTTCGCCTACACAGATTGGATCTGGAGCAGATTTGGGCAAAGATTTGAAAAGTCATCTTGGAGAGGATTTGTGTAATCTGTCTCGTCCGCTGTTGTCAGTAACTTGCAGTTTTTCTGTTACTATTTATTATATTGTGTAGTGTGAAGCAGGTGAAGATCCTATAAGGATCGAGGAGGGAAAGCCTTGTAATTGTATAATGTTTCATACATTTTAGTGACGACTTTCCGGATTAGACTCCGATCATCCTATAGTTTTCACCCTATTGAGTTTCCACATTAAATTCTCATGTCACTTTTATTATTCTTATTGTGTTGTGTTTGTGAATCGGCATACCGCTAAGTGGTCGTGCAGGTACTAACTTGAACTAATTTGTAGGTGCTCTGGTCGGGTTTGCATGCTATCTAGCTCAACAAGTGGTATCAGAGGTAGGTTTATTATCAGAACAGTTATCAGACTGACCTGTCTGAGATTCAAGATGGGTCGATCAGATATTTCGGGTTAGTGATCAGGTACGGTTGGAGACAACTATTGGTCCACTCCCTATCATGTTTGATTCCTTTCTTTGAAATAGTCGGCTCACAGAACTCAGGTTAGTCCGATCAGTGACAGAGCACGATGGAGTCTACTTCACGTTTAGGCTCCGAGCAAATGGTGAAACTAAACGACGCAAAATACCACCAGTGTCACTTACTGATGAAGGATCTTATTTATGTGTAGGGCTGACATGCTCCTATATTTGAGGAGATTCTTAAAGATACAGATCCAGTGGAAGGTGTATCACCGGAAGCTATGTGGATTCATCAGACGGTTCGTAGAACCAAACGTATACAACCATGTTGCAAGTATCGTTGATGCGAATATACTTTGGAAGACTCTCGAGTCGTTGTATGTCAAGAGTACTGACATCAATTCAGTGGTCAGTTTGCATTTGTTGTTGTTTCGTCAATATCACTTAGACGTACATGAACATTGTCTCGCGCTTTCCCTGTTTTAATCTCACGAAATAGTTCTTGTTAATGCATTATCCACTTTTTTGAGTGGTCAGCAAAATTTAGATCCTTACTCAAATCTCTTATTAATTGTCTGCATTGATATCAATATTATTCTCCCCAATCTTAGGCCCAACATACTATCCAAATATTTTATTGAATGACACATAAGCTTGTCCACCTATTATTACAGAAATTTCTCATAAATTTTCCCTTCATTATTCACACAAAATGCTTCTTCATCAATCCTTAGACATTTGCTTCATCTTTTTGGTTTTTCGCTTCACATGATAATTCTACTATCTCCCACTTTTGTGCAAGTTCAAGATTAACATATACACAAAAAATGCTCCCTCTACAGTATGGTCTGGTGCATATTGCAGCAGGGGATCTACTGCGAGCCGAAATTGCAGCAGATACTGTAAATGGGAAGCTAGCTAAAGAATATATGGAGAAAGGAATGTTGGTCCCTGATGAGATTGTTGTTGTGGTATGGAATTCATATCTCCATATTCTGAAACTTATTTTTGACCTGCATGTGTATTCATCAGAAAGGCTTTGATGCTTCCAGATGGTTAAGGAATTCCTGTTACAGACACATCTTCAGGAGAATGGCTTGCTTTTGGATGGTTACCCTAGGAGCTTATCTCAAGCGAAGGCACTAGAAGATCTAGGGATCCGGCCAGATCTTTTCATTCTGATGGATGTAAGCAGGTCTTTTGAAGAAGGTTTAATTTTTTTATTAATTTTTTACATATTTAAACTTCAATTCTTTCCTTGGGGCTGCTTGATTGATTACCTTAAATCTTTTGAAGAAAGTTTAATATTTTTGTATTACATATTTTAACTTAGATTCATTGCTTGGGGCTGTTTGGTTTAGTACATTGTGACGATTCTTGGTTAGTTGGCTTATTTAAGTAGTTTTTTTAATATATATTTTAATGACATTGTTAGAAGAAAGATATGTAAATGCCCAATTCAAGGCCCATCTTGGGCCCCCTTCCTCCTTAAGCTTTAGTCTTATATTTTAGACTGAAATTGTTTCTCCTTTATCTTTTTCCATATTAATGTACAAATACATGTATGTAACAATTGAGAAACCAATAAATATCATTTTGTATTTCTCTCCTTTTTTGTGTTTTCCTACATGGCATCAAAGCTAGATTTCTAATATATTTTTTGGAAATTACGTCTGCTGCTGATCTGGGTGGTCAGCCTCTGTCTAACCGCAACCCCTGCCTTTCTTGCGGTCAGCCCCTGTCTAACCGCATCCTTGGATCACTTCCGCTTCCTCCTTTCTTCCCCACCCTCCGCCTCTTTTTTTATAGGGATTTCTCTCTGCCGCCCTGGGTCCCACAGGATTGTCTCCCTGGTGGCCTCGCAACTTCTTGCCTCCTGATCGCTTCTTACTCCTCGCGCGAGCTCTGTTGCTGGGCTTGCTAGTCGCTCCTGGTTTCCTTGCCACAACTGTCTGGCCATCGGTGTCTTCTGTCTGCAAGGGCCTGGACGCTAGCTCCGCCTCTGTCTAGCCGCAGCTGGGTGCTCCAGGGTTGTCGACCGTTCTCTTGCTTGCTCGCTTGACCGCACCCGCTCAACCCTCAAGGTTTGTCGCAGAACCAATCTGCACTTGCTCCTTGCCGCAGCTTCTTGCCGAAAGATCCCAGCAGCCTGCCGCCAGATTTCTGCCACTTCGCAGCTTTTTGCTGCAAGCTCGCAACTTGTTCATTTTTTGCCGCAAGATCGCAGCTTCTTGCCGCCAGCTCTCTTCTTGTCTATCTGTCCGCAATTTTTTTGCCGCACGATCTCCGTAGTTTCTTGCCGCCAGATCTCAGCTTGTTCTCAGCTCCTTGCCACACGATCTTGCTGCAAGCTCTCCGCTTTCAGTTCTCCAAGCCGTTTGCATAAGCTTCATAGAGTCAACTGATGCTCCGTCCCTTTCTGCTCGTATTGCGACATCTCTTCCTGAAGTTCGTGACGAGCTTCAGATCACCACCATTTCTCTTAGTGGGAAGAAGAACTTCGTTAAGTGGGTACACTACGTCCGTCGTGTCCTACAGACGAAGGGAGTTTTGCATCATCTTACTAAGCACACTCCTGCGCCCACCGACGATTGGCTTCGTGATGATGGTAGTGTCCAAACATGGATTCTCAACTTCATGGATGTTGAACCTTTTCGTATGACCATGTATCATGAGATGACCAAAGCAATGTGGGATGAACTGCATTCCCTATATTCTGACAAGGATAGTCTTCAACATCTATGTGACATCATCACGTACCTTCAATCTCTCGACTTAGAAGTTGATGATCACTTAACCTCCTTTGTTGTGCGATCCAAAACCTTAGTCAAGCCCTAGATTCGGCATCAACCTCCTACTATATAGATCTAGCTGTGCAACATGCTCAAAAAGAGGTTGTTTGTATTGCCATGATTATGGCTCTTGTTTCGCCTCATCTCCACAGTGTCCGAGCTCAGATACTTTCCTCCACTATTCCTTCTCTTTTTGATGTTTGCTCCATGTTTTTGAAGGTCACACCACCCCAAATGCTCCCGGACCTCTATCTCAAGCTCTTCTCCAACGCTCATTTATATCTCACCCCTCCTCCATCAGCCCATAGAGGTCGCACCGGCTACAGGGGTAGAGGTTGCAGCAGCCGACCTAGACTAAAGTGTACTCACTGTGACAAGGACATCTTGAGACAACTTGTTATTGTAAGCATGATATGCCTCCTCCACCCTTTGTCTCCATTGCTGTTGATACATCTGCTGCCATCCGCGTCGATGTTGATGCCATGTGCCTCTAGCTCCAGTATCTCCAGGGGTTACTCAATCATCCACCTGGCTCCGTTGCTTCTATCTCAAATGAAGGTATCTCCTGTCTCTCTCAGAGTTCATAGTGGATTGTGGTGTCCGGTGCCACCCCTTATATCACTCCATAGAAACCGGCTCATCCCCTGACGAGTTATGTATCCTTGCATTGTCTCTCCCCGACACTTCTCAAATTTGCTACTTCTTTATCCTTCATTTTTATACCTAAGTGTAGAAGGATCTCCAACATTCGGGGTGGTGTACGACCATTGATGAGGAAATGACGGCCCTCTGGGCTAATCAGACATGGGATCTTATCTCCCTTCCTCCGGGACAAACTTGTGTTGGATGTAAGTGAGTTTTTGCAATAAAATATGCTCCCGACGGACAGTTGATTGCCTAAAGGCTCGTCTTGTGACTTGCGTGTTTACTCAACAACAATGTCTCGACTATGATGAGACCTTCTCTCCCGTCGTTAAGTTGAACACCGTTCATGTCCTAATATCCTTGACTGTTCATCGCTAGTGGCCCTTATATTAATTAGACATTAAAAATGTCTTTCTCAATGACGACCTTACTGTCTACATGCACTAGTCTCTCGGGTTTGAGATCATGAAGGGGTCTCTTGTTTGTCACCTCAAGAAATTTATTTATGATCTCAAACAGTCTCCTCACGCATGGTTTGATAAGTTTAGTAAGGTTGTCCGTGATGTTGGGTTCACTCGTAGCTCGATAAACTTTTTTTTCTTTACTCCTCATCGATCAACAAACACAATAATTCTCTTAATTTATGTCGATGACTTTCTTATTACTGGAGATGATTTCAATGGAATACAAATGATTAAACAACACTTGAACTTAGTTTTTCAAACTAAAGAAAATCTTTGGTACTTTCTTGGCATTGAGATTGCAAGACATCCTGATGACCTCGCCCCATCTCAACAAAAGTACTATCTTGATCTTCTTCATGATGCTGGTTATTCTGGATGCAAGCCTGCTGATACTCCCATGGATGCCAACCACAAGTTCTGTGCTCATGCCTCCGACATCGATATACTCCAAATTCAGAGTATTATCATCGTCTTATAGGAAAATTGATTTATCTTACAGTTACAAGACCGTATATCTCATTTGTTGTTGGGGTTGTCAAGCAATTCATGCATTTTTCACGGATGTCTCACCTTAAGGTTGTCGAGCGCATCCTCGGATATTTGAAGACTGCACCTGGACAAGGGCTTGTAGACGAACCCTCTTCCTCTTCTCCTCTGTCTCTGATTGCCTATTCTGATGCTGATTATGTCGGCTCCTTGGATGATCGACAATCCACTAGTGGATTCTGTACTTATGAGGACACTTTATTACCTGACGCAACAAGAAAGAATCTGTGGTTGCTCGCTCTTTGACTGAAGCCGAGTATCGTTCAACAACAATTGTTGTGTCTGAGCTTACATGGTTAAAAAGTCTCCTAGATGATTTGAGAGTCAAGATTTTCTCACTAGACACTTTATTTTGCGACAGTAAACAACTATACACATTGCGAAGAATCATGTATTTTATGAACTGTCCAAACACATTGAAGTCGACTGTCATTTCATTCGGTAGAAAGATCGATTGAAGAAGCTGGAATTGAAACATGTTCTTGCTGCTGATCAAGTTGTTGATTATCTCACCAAGGCCTTACCACACCCATTATATTATCAGTTCTTGTTCAAGCTGAGTGCTTACGATTTGTATGCTCCAGTTTGTGGGAAGTGTTGGAAGAAAGATATGTAATTGCCCAATTCAAGGCCCATCTTGGGTCCTCTTCCTCCTAAGTTTTAGTCCCACATCTTAGATTGGATATTTTCTTCTTTCTCTCTTACTATATTAATGTACAAATACGTGTATGTATGTAACAATTGAAAAATTAATAAAAATCATTTTGTAGTTCTCTCCTTTTTCGTGATTTCCTACATACATATATGTGCTAACATTACATATTATACACTACGTACTAGTATAGATTAAATGTTTTTGATGTCTTTAAATAGTAGCTTTAATCAAACACCATATTTTAGAAATAATACACATCTAAGAATATTGACATCTTAATAAAACTGACATCTGAATGAAACAACCCATTATGTTGCCACCGTATAAATTCATTTGCGTTCAATCTGAATTCGCATGTACATTAGGGAGAAAGCAAAGGATCGTGAAGCAACTGAGCTGGAATAATTTTAAATGGTTAGGAAGAAGACATCCGCTCAAATTTGTTTGGGTTTTGTCATTTTATGCAGGTTAATGAAAATATCCTTGTTGAAAGAGTAGTTGGAAGACGCTTAGATCCAGTCACTGGGAAGATATACCATTTGAAGTATTCTCCCCCTGAAAATGAAGAAATTGCTAGGAGACTAGTGCAACGTTTTGATGATACTGAAGAAAAGGTAATACTTAATTCTTATCTATTTTGTCAATACTACTGGTATGATTTCAATTTTTAAAAAACTTAGTGTTAGTGCAATCCACAGAAGTATTAGATGATGTTACTCGATTTTAATGAAAAGTAACCCTAGAAGCATGCATGATCTTACTCAATTGTAATGAAAAGCAAACTATATCAACTAGGTCTAATATTTAATGTTGATTTGGCACTTTGAATTTGTGGATTTTATCGGTGAATTAATTGATTAGAAGAAGCATAAAATCGCTTGTTTATAAAAGATTAATAATGTGAATGAAGTTGTGCTAATGGTGGCTAAAACGTTTTAAAAAAAATTATTGATGTGAATTAGCTTACTTATACGTTAATTGTTATTAAGTTAATTATTATTGAGTGAATTATTTATGTGATAAGTGCTTATGCACCTCAAATTGGAATAAATATTAAATTAAAAAATTTCTTATTGGGAAGTGATGGTTACCTTAATCCAATAAATACCTGAGGAAAAAGTAACCATTTATGATGACTTAAAATGGGTATATCGGGTTTAGTATGATAAATTATATGAAACTCTGTTCATGATGAGTCTCAAATAAGAGAAACATATAACGATAGAAGCTGTATTTGATTTCACCGGTGCTTATGATCCAATAGCGAACATCTATTTTAAGAAAAAAATGCACTTAATTAAGTGCAAAAATGGAAATACTGGATTACAAATAAAGTTATTTTTTCTTAAAGAAACGTTGAAGTCTTCTGCAATGTTTGTGAAGCAAATCTCCCACAGAGTTTAATCACCCAATATAGAATACGTGTTACAACGGTAATTTTAAGAGTATAAAGGATGTTAGAAAAGCCCATTTAGTCTAGCCCCATTATGTATTTATTATTGTTTTTCTCTCTTTTCTTTAGTCCCATATCATGTATAGGACCTTCCTCTCTCTTTCTCTCATCTATATATTTGTACTCATTCTTTGTATTTTATACAAGTGAACATATATACAAGCTTGACTTTCTCCTTCTCTACATGGTATCAGAGCCAGCGATTCTCCTTGAGTGGCTTCCCTCTTCTTAAACCGCACAACCCGCGTGGTCTTCTTCCCTGCCTGCGGCCTGCTGCGGCCTGTTCTTCTGTCCGCTGCCCGCTCGGTGTCCTGCGGCCTGCCTCCCTGTCCGCTCCGCTCCTCTTCTTCCGCTTCCTCTTCTTCTCCGTGGTTCCACCCCTCCCCTCAGGCATCTTATAGCCCTCTCTCTCGTCGGGTCCACCTCTCCCTATTTCTCCTCCAGACCGCTCTCTATCTCGCGGCCTGTTCCAGCCTGCTGCGACCTGCGTCTCTCGCGGCTTGTTTCTTCTCGCTGCGGCCTGCTTCTCTCCCGGCCTGCTCCAGCTCGCTGCGGCCTGCTGCTCTCGCGGCCTGTTCCATCTCGCTGCGGCCTGCTTCTCTCGCGGCCTGATCCAGTTCGCTGCGGCCTGCCTCTCTCGCGGCCTGCTCCAGCTCGCTGCGGCCTGCTGCTCTCGCGGCCTGTTCCATCTCGCTGCGGCCTGCTTCTCTCGCGGCCTGATCCAACTCGCTGCGGCCTACCTCTCCTGCTCGCTGCGGCCTGCTCCAACTCGCTGCGGATTTTTCCTGGTTGTTGCACTCTGTTCTCTCTTTCCGCTTGAGTCTTCTCTACTCGCGGTCTCTTCTCTCTGCCCGCTGCTAGCCTCCTGTTTCTCTGACCGCTGCTGTGCTCAGCCAGACCGTGCGGACTGTTGCCTTCCCGCATTTAAGTCGCGGTCCTCTCCTCTTTCCTATTCGCGCGGCTTGTCTCTGTCCGCTGCGGCCTTCTCTCTCCCGGCCTCCGCCTTTGGTCGCGGCCTCCTCCTGCAGCTGGTGTCTTCCCATCGTGACTGAGCGGTTTCAACTCTAGTCGCGCGGTCTCCTTTGTTGACCGGTCAGTTCTCCTAGCCGCTTCTCTTCTTCATGGCCTCTTCTGCTGATTCTGTCGGCACGACGGTTCCTCCTGCTGACCGCCCGACCTCTCTCCCGAAAGTGCGAGATGAGCTCCGTATTACTACAATCTCTCTGACCGGCAAGAAGAATTTTGTGGAATGGACGCACTCTGTTCGCCGTGTCCTGCAATCCAAGGGGTTTCTTCATCACTTGACCCAGGACGTTATTGGTACTCCTACTGATGATTGGTTGCACAATGATGGTCGGGTGCAGACATGGATCCTTAATTCTCTTGATGGCGAGTCTTATCGCCTGGCCATGTATCATGAGACGGCCAAGGGCATGTGGGACGAGCTCCATACCCTTTACTCTGACAAGGATAGTCTCCACCATCTGTATGACATTATCACTGCTCTCCAGGCCCTTGATAGCGGTGGCGCGACCGATCTGACCTCCTTCGTTGCTCAGGCTCGGTCTCTGGTCGAGGCTTGGATACAACATCAGCTTCCTACTCTGGATCTTGCTGCCCAACGTGCCCAAAAGGAAGCTGTGGGTATAGCCATGATGATGGCTCGGGTGGCGCATCATCTTCACAGTGTACGGGCTCACATCCTCTCCTTTACTGTTACTCCGTCTTTCTCAGATGTGTGCTCGATGCTTCTCAAAGTATCCCCGCCTCCGGATGTGCCCGGGCCTCCTTCTCCGGCCCTTGTTCAGCAGGCCCCTGCTCCTTTATTGCCTCTTCCATCTTCCGCTCGTGGAGGCCGCTCTGATTCTCAGGGACGTGGTCGGGGTGGACGGCCTCGGCCTAAGTGCTCGTTCTGCGGCAAAAACTGGCATCTTGAAGCCACGTGCTATCGCAAACATGGTCGCCCTACTCGTCCGCAGGCCTCTGTTGCTGCCACCGACCCCTCTCCCACTCGTACTGACCTCGACGAGGTTCGTCTTCAGCTCCAGCATCTTCATGGACTGCTTAGCCGCCCGCCTGCCTTGGTTGCCTCCGCTGCCTCCATCTCCAATGAAGGTATCACATGCCTCTCCTCTGGCCCGTGATGGATCCTCGATTCTGGTGCCACTCATCACATCACCTCTGTTCGGCCGCCTCAGTACTTGTCTTCACCTCACCCGAAGTACATTACTGTGGCCAATGGGGCATCTGTCCCTGTCTCTGGATGTGCTGATATTTCTCTCACCTCTTCTCTCCTCCTACGCTCGGCTCTTCACGTTCCGGGCTCTCCTTTCAATTTACTTTCTGTTGGTCGCCTTACTACTGATTCTAATTGCTCCGTAACCTTTACTTCCTCTTCTTTTCTGATACAGGATCAGCCGACGCAGACTATCATTGGTAGGGGGCCGCTGCAGAACAGGCTCTACCTTCTTGATGACTCTCCTACTCTCCTCGCCTCTCTCCTCTTCGGATTGACATCGACGTCTTGGTCATGCTCCTCTTCCAGTCCTCCAGAAGGCTCTCCCGGATGTATCTCTTCCTGCATTTCAGTGTGAAACATGTATTTTTGGCAAACAGCCACGTTCATCTTTTCCTTCCCATTGTACTCGGAGCTCCGCTCCTTTTGTTTTGGTACACTTCGATATATGAGGTCCGTACAAAATTACTAGTATTTCTGGCTACCGGTACTTTCTTACTTTTATTGATGATTACTCTCGCATGACGTGGTTGTATCTCTTACGCGATCGTTTTGAGCTTCCCCGCGTCTTCCGGGCCTTCATTCTTGAGACTCGCACTCAATTCTCTGCGCCTATTCGTACTATTCGTACTGACAATACACGCGAGTACACTAGTCATGACTTCGCGACCCTCTGCTCTGAGTTCGGCATTCTTCACCAAACCTCGTGCGCGTATACTCCACAACAGAATGGTGTCGCCGAGCGCAAGAATCGTCACCTTCTTGATGTAGCTCGCTCCCTTATGCTTCAAATGCAGGTTCCCAAACCGTACTGGAACTTCGCGCTCTCCACGACCTGTTTTCTTATCAACCGTCTACCATCTTCCATCCTCCAGTATGCTACTCCTTTCGGCCTCCTCTTTCCCTCCACTCTGCCTTTTCCTGTTACTCCCCGGATTTTTGGGTGTACTTGCTATGTTCACCGACTTGGTCCCTTTACCAACAAGTTGGATCCCCGTGCAGCCAAACATATCTTTGTCGGCTACTCGCGTACTTAAAAGGGTTATGTGTGTTATTCGCCTACTACCCGCAAGGTGACTGTCTCTGCGTATGTCACTTTCCGCGAAGATCTTCCCTTCTTTTCTGCTCTGGATATCGCTCCTGGTCCAGACCCCGTCGTTCGTCCTGTCATCCCTGCTCCCTGTTCCTCATCATCTCCTCCTCCTGCCTGCCTCCGGTCCGTCCACCTCCACCTGTTATTCGGGTCTATTCTCGTCGCTCTTCTCATCCCGTTGCCGCCACCCCTGCAGTCGACTTCGACCTCTGCTGCTCCGCTACCTGCTACTCCGGCTCCTGCATCCACCGCTCATCCGATGGTGAATTACATCTCTCTACATCGTCTTTCATCACCATTTCTTCACTTTGACACCTCTTTAACCTCTGTTTCTGTCCCTAATTCTGTGCAAGAGATCTTCAGGAAACCGTCTACATGCGCCAACCGCCTGAGTTTGAGACCACGGGGGAGTTTCGTGTGTGTCTTCTCAAGAAATCCATCTATGGTCTCAAACAGTCCCCTCGGGCGTGGTTTGACAAGTTCAGCAAGGTGGTTCGGGACATGGGTTTCACTCGGAGCTCTGCAGACTTCTCCCTATTCACCCGACACCGGGCCACTGCAGTCCTTCTGTTGGTTTATGTTGATGACATCCTACTTACTGGGGATGACTCAAAAAGGATTCTAGAGGTCAAACAACATCTGAGCACCGTGTTTCAGACCAAAGACCTGGGGCATCTTCGCTAGTTTCTCGGTCTTGAGATCGCACGACGGCCGGACGGGCTTGTCCTCTCCCAACGGAAGTACTGTCTCAATCTTCTCAAAGACGCTGGCCAGTCTGGTTGCAAGCCAGCTAGTACCCCGATGGAGGCAAATTACAAACTATGTGCTCACGCCTCTGATGATGATTTGCTTCTTCAGAACCTGGAATACTATCGACGCCTTGTAGGAAAGTTGATCTATCTAACGGTCACGAGGCCTGATATATCGTTTGCAGTTGGGGTTGTCAGTCGGTTCGTGCATGCCCCCCGGGTTTCTGATCTCCAGGCGGTTGAACGGATTCTCCGATACCTTAAGGCAGCTCCGGGTCAAGGTCTTGTTTACAAAACCTCCGACTCGGCTCCCGCATTGGTCGCTTATTCTGATGCCGATTATGCCGGTTCCTTGGACGAGCGGAGGTCAACAAGTGGGTTTTGTACTTATTTTGGTGGTCATCTCATTACATGGAAAAGTAAGAAACAAGCCGTGGTCGCTCGTTCCTCCGCGGAAGCCGAATACCGATCGATGACATCGGTTGTCTCAGAACTCACATGGCTTGAAAGTCTCCTTACTGACCTGGGAGTAAAACTTCCTTCATCTGCTGTTCTATTCTGTGATAGTCAAGCCGCCATACACATAACAAAGAATCCGATGTTTCACGAGCGCACAAAACATATCGAGGTCGACTGTCACTTTATTCGAGAGAAAGTTCAATTGAAGAAACTTGAATTAAAGCATGTTCCGGGCACTGATCAAGTTGCTGACATTCTCACAAAGGCTTTATCAAGTACCTTGTTTTACCAGTGTTTGTCCAAGCTGGGTGCATATGACCTATACGCTCCAACTTGCGGGGGAGTGTTAGAAAAGCCCATTTAGTCTAGGCCCATTATGTATTTATTATTGTTTTTCTCTCTCCTCTTTAGTCCCACATCATGTATAGGACCTTCCTCTCTCTTTCTCTCATCTATATATTTGTACTCATTCTTTGTATTTTATACAAGTGAACATATATACAAGGTTGGCTTTCTCCTTCTCTACAAAGGAAAACAGAAAGCAAATAATTATCATAAGGTTAATCGGTGGAGTTTGAATGTGTGAATTTATTAACCTTTAAAGCAAGGTTGTAGATTTCGGATGTCTGATGCATATCGATTTGCGTTTGAAATGTTGAATGTCAGATTGTGGGGGATATATCCAAGATTTTTTACAATGTCGGATTTTAATATTTAAATAAATTTATTCATATATATACACATTTTTTTTGTAAATATGTATAATTGTGCATATAATGCATGCTTATAAATTACACGATATGCATACACAATGTTTTTTTTTAAAATTACACAAGAAAGAGATGACGACAGTAAATGACATAAAAAGCACGAAATGACAGCAAGATGAGAAATTTGTCGAAAGCTAGGTGCAGAGAGATTCATGAAACAAAATATTGTCATTCAATTGCTTAAAATAAATGAAAAATGTATATATTTTTAGTACTCGCTGATATCGGTCGGCATTTTTAAAAATGCAGAGAGATTCTCGAAATATCTTCCGATAATATAAGACGATATTTTCAAAAATGACATTTTTACTAAAATTGTCTATGTCGTGATATTTTCTCATCAAAACCTTTATATCGGACGGCATGTCGGACATCTACAACACTGCTTTAAATATATTAAAAGAGACAAATTGAAGCTTTTTAATGGAACCAATCTGATGTGTGATAATATGGCAAGTCTCATTAATTGTCGTAAATATTCTAAAATTCTAGAAATAGTTCATTTATTAATAATGAGACCTGATTTGGAGTGATGATGTTCAAAAATGTATTAAGGAGAAAATAGGTGTTCTTAAATAGTGACAAAATTGAATAACATCAGGTCTTATATGGATTATAAGAAAGCTAAAAGTCTTTCCAAGTGTAGGGAGCAATTGGAAATCTTTATCTTTTGATGATCTGAATGACGGTATTGCTAATCAATGAACGTGAAAAGGAAAGATATACAATATCTAAGGCTAAATAATATAGCCTTTATGTAGATGAAGAGATAAAAAGCTGATAACAATATTATTTTGAGAGTTTTCATAAAACTTATTTCACTGAATCATTCGCTTGAAGCCATTAAGAATTGCAACTATTGATCGCCCAGCTCGTCAACCCGCTCTTTTCCTTGGAATACATCCACAATAACACGCACATTCCTCATCGACGAGTTTGCTCATTGCAACAATCTTTGAAAACTTCACGCGCAACCCCTCCTTTCACTCAGGATCATTGATCCCCCTAGCCATTCACGTCGAACACTATTGCATCATCCATTTCTCTACCTTCACTCATCTTCATTCAAGCTTTTCCACAGGCTCCTTCAACATCAATCCCTTATAACACCTACTGTTATTCTATTTCGACCCTCAAACTACATCATTGATTGCTTCAATTCCGTTTTTCTTCTGCCTACCAGACTATCCTCCAAAACCAAACCATCACCACTGCCTTTCATCGCAGCTGGAAGCAACACCTAACCTCCTTCACCACTAGTGGGTCCAATTTTTTTGGTAATTCCTTCAAGCTATTAAAAAAGGCAGTAGAAAAGTTGGAATCATCTCATGGTAAAGGATGCAATCGCCAAGACACAATACGTAGAGGTTGAGGTGCAACAACTCACGGTCAAGCGCATGAGCCGACTGACAGATGCCATAGCACTTTGTTGGAACATGGTTTGCACATCCTATTTGACATGCCTGTAGTTTGAGAATAACAAATCTTGACGTGTATTTGATCTATTTTTGCATTTGTTTCTATGTGTGCAGGTCAGGACACATCTTGGTACAAGACATGCATATTGCAGCAAGAACTGAGCTAAAACGACAAAGTCAATGTGATGGCGATCGACGGCCCACACACGTCTATTCCCGCAGAAGGTGGTGATCGGCGACCCATTTGGGCTATCTGAGTCCGCGGATGCGCCCGGATGGTCGTTCCGAGTCCGTTTGCTATATTAGTTTGTTTATTTCGTATTGTATTCAATCCCCGATCAACGTGAACGTTGTTAGCCGTTCATCGGGGTGCCCTAACTTTTATTTCCCTCTCATCCTATATATATTCATGTTTGTGGCTGAATTAGGGATCAAAGTTGCTTTTCTAGCAACCTTCCAGTCTGAATCGTGAATTCCAACCGCTCTTTAACTGCGGCTACCTGCGGCCTCCCTCCCTCCCCTTCCGGTAAGCCCCCCCCCCAGCACGCCAGCCCCTCCCCTCCTTGGATCCCGACGACCATCCACGTTCCAACCCAGCCCTCATCCGGCAGCCTGATCCCCGCATCCAACTCCGTCCCCTCTCTTCTCTGTGATTCGGCCACCCCCAGCCCACTTCTCAACCTCCGCCGCCAATCCCTCCATCCTTCCACGCCGTAAAGACCTCTGCACTGCTTACTCAGTCCGCCACCTCCTCTAATACCCTGTTCCCAGCCCGATAGTCACCTTCCGGACACCCCACTCCGATCTCCCATACCCCCAGCCTCGAACTCCGCCGTGCAATTCTCCCGCTCCCCTCCTCCTTCCCGATATTCCCCACCCAATCAACCAACATACACCCCCTTCCAGCACTTCTACTCGCAATTTCCTCCCCCTCCCTAACCTAAAACTGCATATCTGCAACAAAGCCACAAGCAGCCCACTCGGGGAACCCAAACCCGAGCCGGGAATGACGACTCCGACGTTGACTCCCCATCCCTAATGCCTCCGCCGCATGCACGAGTAAATCTAGGTATGGATGTTTTATCTCTTTTCATTGTTTGTTTTGGTAACGAATCTTGATTTCAGTATTAATTTTCATACGTATTTGTTACCTTTATTCGTGGTGTAACCTGCGGAGCGCATTCGTCGCACTTGAACGGAACTACGTCTCATCCCGTTGGTTAATTATAACTCCTCTACTCTTCATGACTTGTTATCCAATTGTGCAATAGGTAGTTTAGATGCGTTATAAATTTTAATTACTTTTTGATTAGATCTGGAACCGGACTGTTTGCACCATCGCAACTTCATTTGCATGTGTTGTGTAGTCACTTGCATTGTATCTTGAGTTAGGGCTCTGGTCGTCCGCCGACTGTAGACTCGTGCTGCATGAGTTGGTATCAAAGCGAGGTTTTGTTAGCGCCACGTCATATATACGCAGTAGTGAAGTCTATAGGTAGTATCTCATGACATATTTTTATGATGATCATCCAAATTCTCATTCCGCTCATTCTAGATATCGTGTCGACCCTTCGCCACGATTTGCTAGAGAAGATCGCTATGATTCCAGCATTTCATGTTATCGTCACTATACAACGCTGCCACTTGATGTTGGTAGAGTTGAGGATCTTCGTAGAGACCCTCCAGAGATATCATCGTACTATTTTGATGATCACTCTCGTTCGTTGCCACGCGCTCGCAGGGATCACATTCACCCTCTGAAACGCCGCGAGTCTATCAGGGACGAGCATTTTGATGACTATCTGTATCCCTATAGAGGTTACCACTATGTGAGTAACTTCACGCATTTGGATCCCCCATTGTTCCACCAGTAGAGACACATGAAGCCGAATTTTAGCGATTGGTTCTTAAATAATTTGATCGCGTACATGCTCAAATAGATTGCTTGAAATATGCATTCGGGGAAACTTATAGGGCGACACATCAGGATTTAGGTCAAACCATCAGAGCGTGTAGTACTCTTATAGACACGAGTTATTCACCTTCTGATTTTGGTACTCCTCTTGATGAGCCTCCATGCCCACACGATTTAGAGGCAGAGTCTGACCCTGACCTTTTGTTACAGTTAGAGGGCGCCGTTAGCAGGTCTAGCGAGTGTGGTCTTGCGAGTGAGGCCGAGCGATCCAGTGATACAATGATGATCTATCCATCTTCTATACCTTATGCTGGCCTTGTTACCTCCGTGGTTATAGACCCCTATCTTGACACCTTGTTGGCTAACCCCCACTTGAGTCAATGTCGTGACAGTGAGCCTCAGGCCTAGTGTTGATAGCTTGGTGGTTGTCTCCCCTGCTTTTGGGAACACTACCCTTGTTAGTGGTACCCACTTGGAGGATCAAGATTCTATTGTTGGGTCCTTTAATGATCCCCCGCACAAGCCTCCGGATGACCCCCCCTGTGAGATTGACTTCCCGATGTGCGAGTCATCCGTCAACATTGGCTTATTGACATCTCTCCAATTCTCGTCCCTTATTTTGCTTTGGAGAGAGGATCTTGAGCGTAACAATGAGTATGTAGGGCATTTACTATGCATACTTGAGCGCCCTCCCACTGTACTGAGAATTGAGTGTATGACTCACCCCACCCGTGATGAGTTCTTAGACATACCGCCTGCTGACCCATCAAATGAGTTCTCTCCTATCAACGACACTCGCCTCACTCGAGTGTAACATCCCAGTATTGATGTCTCTGCCGCTCACTTAGGTGACCGTCGCCTTCGCGATGAATTTTCTTACATACCTCCTGGTGAGACGCCTGATGCGTCACGTTCCTTGAGAGATATTAGGGACCATTTGATTTCGTATTGAAGTGTTGGCATCTCACACGGTCCTTCTGACAGTCATCACACACTAAGTTTTGCTACTCTCCTCCAGACGAACCCCTCGATAAACCACCTCTTTCAAGGAACCTTCGCCACATAAAGCTTGTTGAATGTCAGTGTGCCGTGCCTGTCGTGTTTCTCATGCGTCATTCGTGCGAGCATGTCATCTTTTTGGTTCATCATCTGCATAAGTCTGTCGAGTTGTTCATTCAACTCATACATGCACTTCATGTCATCATTTGGGTTCATCATTCGCATCATTAGTTTGTTGAGTCGTCTGTTTATCATATACACGCACTACATGAGCCAGTCCGGAGAAAGATCGCAACTAGTAATAGAATTTATAATGCTTAGGCCGATCTGCATAGGAGGGAACATGTTTTTGACGATGGAGAACAAGTTGTGATCCTCCTTGGACCTGAGAGGCTCCCACAGGGGGCAACGAAGAAGTTAAGTGCACGTCGAATGGACTCCTATACAGTCACTCCACGGATTGATGCAAACACTTATGATGTTGATATTCCACTAGCAATGAGAATTCACCGGGTGTTCAATGTGGAGTATTTAACGCCTTACTACGAGGAGCGAGTGTATGTGGACCCATTGTTTCCAGCCACCCCTGAGCCACAACTTGCCCCACCCCTCCCTAGCACCTCTCCTCCTACCATGCCCGGGCAGTCGCGGACGGTTGAGAACCGCTCGGAGGACCACACCACCCCGCCGACAGTTCCACCAGCACCACTTTCAGACGGAGATACATTGCTTTGACTGTCGCCTACACCTACCGCAGATGCACTATAGATCATCGGTCATGACTTCACTACGATGGGCGGTCGAATGGTTCTGCGATACTTGGTTCATTGGCTCGCCCGCCTGGTTTCTGACGATACTTGGATTTCTGCTGAGGAGCTCGAGAGACTCGCCCCAGACTTACGCCGAGAGTACGACTGTCTTCTCTCACCAAAGATGAGTGCTTTCAAGTCGGGGGGGGAGTTGACGACGATTGACGGCCCACACATGCCTATTCCCACTAAAGGAGATGATCAGCCACCCATTTTGGCGATCCGAGTCCGCCGATGTGTCCGGTTGGTCATTCCAAGTCTGTTTGTTATATTAGTTTATTTATTTCGTATTATATTGATCCCCCAATCCGCGCGAATGTTATTAGCCGTTCCATTGGGGTGCCCTATCTTTTATTTCCCTCTCACCTTATATATATTCATATTTGTGGCTGAATTAGGGATCAGAGGTGCTTTTCTAGCAACCGACCTGTCCGGATCGTGGATTCCAGCGGCTCTTCAACTGCGACTACCTACGACCTCTCTCCCTCCCCTTCCGGTAAGACCCTCCAGCCCGCCAGCCCTTCCCCTCCCTTCCTTGGATTTCGGCGACCACCCACGTCCCAACCCAGCCCTCCTCCGGCAGCCCGCTCCCCGCATCCAGCTCCGCCCCTCTCTTCTTTGTGATTCGGCCACCCCCCAGCCCACTTCTTAGCCTCCGCCGCCAAACCATCCATCCTCCCACGCCGGAAAGACCTCTGCACCGCTTCCTCAGCTCGCCACCTCCTCTAATACCCTGTTCCCCGCCCAGTAGTCACCTTTTGGCCACCCCACTCCAATCTCCCATACCCCCAGCCCCGACCTCTGCCGTGCAACTCTCCCGCTCCCCTCCTCCATCCCGATTTCCCCCACCCAATCAGCCAACCCGCACCCCCTTTCAACACTTCTACCCACAATTTCCTCCCCCTCCCTAACCTAAGACTGCAGATCTACAACAAAGCCAAAAGCAACCCACTTGGGAAACCCAACCCCGAGCCAGGAATGACGACTCCGCCGTCGAATCCCCATTCCTAATCTCGCCGCCGCATGCACAAGTAAATCTAAGCATGGTTGTTTTATCTCTTTCCATTGTTTGCTTTGGTAACGACTCTTGCTTTGGGTATTACTTTTCATAAGTATTTGTTATCTTTATTTGTGGTGTAACTTGCGGAGTGCATTCGGCGCACTTGAACGAAACTGCGTCTCATCTCGTTGGTTAATTATAACTGCTCTGTACTCTTCATAGCTTGTTATCCTATTGTGCAATTGGTAGTTTAGATGCGTTATAAATTTTAATTATTTGTTGATTAGATCTGGAACCAGACTGTTTGCACCATCGCAACTTCATTTGCATGTGTTGTGTAGTCACTTGAATTGTATCTTGAGTTAGGGCTCCGGCCGTCCGCCAGACTCGTGTTGCATCACAATGCCTCGGTTATTCCCTTCCTCTTTTGTTGGATTGTGAGTTGATCAGTCTCCAGTGTTTTTGCTAATTGTGCTATGTCAACAAAGGTAGAATATGCTTCCATGATAAGGACTTAGCGGAGAGTCCCAGAGTCCTCTAAAGAAGCGATTTGTTCAGTCGTGATCACTGAGAGTGTAGTTTCCAACAAAATGAGCAAGATGTCAGAACTCCTTTTGATACTGTTGTACAATGTGATCCCCTTATCCGAGTGGAGGAAACACTCTTGAAGTTCAACCCGATCAGTATAGGGTATGATGTGGTCCAGGAAGGTATCTGAAAACTCATCCTAGTTGATTTCACTAGTGGGACATCTCATTAATGTATTCTGGGTGGCAGGTTCTCCATCAGTGTGAGGGTTAAAGTTACCACCATGTCTAGGGGACATCCCATCCCATTCAAGTGTTTTTCAATTATATCGATCCATTTTTCAGTATGCATAGAGGATTCTGTGCCCTTGGAGGAGGAGCTAATCTTCAAAAGATGCTTAAACAATCTATACATGGGCTCATAGTCTGACACTGCTGCTAGGTCAAGGAGGCTCGAATGTATCCAATAGAGAGGATAATATATTCCCCAACCTTGTGTGATTGAATGGGGCACCATTATAAGCAGGAGGGGATCTTGGCACCCCTACATCAGTGGGAAGGGGGATTTGGTTCCTTGGACCCGTTTGGTGGCCAAAATCTTCCGGAACCTGATTTGGAAAAGTGAACATGTGCTAGAAGAAGCTGAAACTGCTCCAGGTAATCGTCCATAGAGCTTGTGTTGCGTAGAGTTGTGGGGGAACTAAGGGGATTATTGTGGATGAGGTAGACCGAAGTGTAGGTTGCAGAGTCGCTTGAAGTCGTCACATGTCAGATCCAGCTGATCAGTGAGGAGACGCGTGACCCAAAGTAAAACCGAGTCGAGAAGATGTAAGGAGGCCATAAGAAGTCGTTCAACCGCCAGAATTTGTTGGTGGCCGAAGAATTGCTCTCACCCGGTAAACCAGCTCAAGGGATCAGTTTTTCCATTGTAGGTGAAGATTTCTAGTAGGGTATAGCGCGATAGAATAGCAGCGTCAGGGCGTAAAAGGGTCGGTGGAGGTGGCTCGTGGAGGATGAGCGGCGGAAGAGGGACTTGACTGCTACTTGCGTGATTCGTCGGTGGGGTGGTAACAACAGGCGGTGCGGTTATGAGTTCATTAAGCTTCATGGTGAGGGTTGTCATGTCGTCCTGATGACGTCCTTCTACTTCTTGAAGACATGCATCCATGACAGATATAACTGAGTGGAGCCGGTTCATGGCCTCCAAGAAATTGTGGGAGTCTTCCATATGATGAGCGGAGCAAGAGAGAGTAGGTGACAAGGCAGTTTGATTGCGCTGAGATAGATGATTGGGAATGACCATGAGAGCCGCACCGTCTTCCAATGATGACAAAAGCAAGTACTCCAATCTTACTCGCGGGAAGCAACAGAGGGATAAGGTAATTTCCTGTTGTCGACACTAAAGTGTCTGTTTGCTGCTCTAGACTGATAGAGTGGGTTTAATAAGGACTGTTGGGGCAAAACACGCATGTAGAAGGTCAAACCGGATCACTCTTTACGCGAGCGAGAATAAAAACCAATGGTGATGGCGCGGGGCTCAAAACCGCAGACGCGCGTGGCGGTCTGGAGCTCGATGACCAGAAGGCTTGTGTTGGTGAAAACGCAAACAACGCTATCAGATGGACTTTGAGTGCAGATTCGACGACACATGGAAATGTGGGTAGTGGTGCGGGGGTGCTGAAGTTGAGCGAGGGCGGTGACGATGCTTGAGGAGTTGGTTGGTGCTGATGCAAAAGACAAACGGTGTCTTCAACTCGATGAAACCATCTCAGCGGCTGGATGCGATGGAGCAGAGCATGAGTCGACCTGAGAGTAAAAGTACAATCTCTGCTGGATGTGGAGCAGGGTGCAGTCGCTGCTGTTGGCGTCATAAGAGAAGCGATTGCTCGATTCCGTCGTCGATTTGAGTAGAACAATGACATGCACAACGTGTTGTCAGAAAGGGAAACAGTGTCTGATTGTGACAATAATGTGGAAGAGGACCGAGAGCTCTGATACCAAAATTGTTATGGGACTACTCAGAGCGGTGACCGGAGTAGTGGTTGGAGGTGGAGACGATGGTGGTGGATACAACAGAGTCTTAACCGCGACTGCCTAAGCGAGGTTACTCGTTAGAGGAGAGAGCCACTAATGATCTCACACAATAGATAAGAAACATAACTTCTTACTTACCCATACAACCTAACATATGTCTTTATATAGGCTTACAACATATTAAAAGACCAACAACAATATTGACACCTATTACTAGGTCAGGTGCTCGATGCCCCTACATAATGATAACACATATGACACATATATAATAAAGATAATCATAATCAACTAGATAAACGGTGCGCAGCCCATAACATGATCCAACACACTCAACCAGCTTTCACATGCTATACACTCCTTTCGACAATTATTGTGTGGCATCGATCCTTGTTCCCATCTACTAGGCCCCTCACTCCATCAACCCCTGTTGTCTTAATTCAGCAGGCTCTCCCCAGTCACTGATCCCGTATATCCTAATATTCAATGAGTCGTTCTCAACCAACAATTATGCACTACATCCCCCACTATCTAGTCTCATCACTCCCTCCCTGCACAAGCGACGAGCAACTTGCAGCAATCACCTTTGACACTTGTACGACCCTGTATTCGGCGAGTGGGGCCGACAGGAGTCAGTCCAAGTCCCAGGCGAGTCGAGAGAGGGGCGCGAGCCCGACAGCCTTGTCGACTCGCCCAAGCAGGGCAAAATGGAGGTTGGGCGAGTGGAGCAGGTCGGGCCTGCACTCGCCCCGGGCCATAAAGAGGTGGCGAGTGCTAGCTCCATCGAGCACTTGCAGCCCCAGGCGAGTGGGGATTCTTAAGGACCACTCGCCCAGTGAACTGTGTTGTATTTTTACTATTCCACCCCCGCTGGCCTGCCCATAATCTTTTAAAACAGCGGAGTTACGCTGTTGGCAGACCAACTTGAACTGCACATATTTGTTCAAAACAACGGAGGTGAGCTATTGACAGACCAATTTCTAAAAACTATAAATAGACCCAAGGGGGTACCTCAGAAAAGAAGCTTCCAAGCATTCTAACTCTATTATTCTCTGATCTTCTAGTGCTTTCTGAGGTGCCCTTAGCTCAACACAGGCTAAGGAGGGGAAGCGCTCTAAAATCTTCCGGGTGTGTGGTGAGACCTCCGTGCTGGAGCCTTGGGTTCGTTCTGGTTCTAAGTCTTTAGTCGTGCAAGCTCGCTAGAGAGAAGTGTGCGATCACCCCTTCCCCAAGTGTTCGAACTCCACAAGAAGCCGGTTTTCGGTTTCAACATTTTGGTGCGGTGAGCGTGGAGAGTGATCGGCAGCAAAAATCTTTAGTGTGGTCGATGACTGGAGGAGAAGGACAAGGTTCGGTCAAGGTCGACTCGCCACCCCCTCCCCCTCTCGCCACCCTCAGGATGCTCGAGGATTTCCGTCAGGAGGTGCTTAGCCTCGTCAAGTTCGCACTAGGCACGCACGCCGAGTGCTTGACGCCAGCGATCCCAGTTGTCGCGACCCCAACCCTGGGCGAGAACGCCCCCGATAGGAGACCTGAGAAGGAAGTAGTAGAAGAGGGGAGGGAGGGAGATCTGCCGGGGCGAGTTCTATTCCCCGACTCGACAAGTGGAGGCCGGATCGGCGAGATAGATGTGCGAGATCCCTCGGCTCGCCCAGCAGGGGGAGGCAGCCCCTTCAGCAAGTTGGTTTCATCCGCCCCAGTTCCAAAGGGGTTTCGAGAGCCGGAGATGTCCTAGTACACCGCGAAGGACAATCCGGTTCAACACATCCAGTGGTTTGAGGATGTGGTCTCGATCCGGCAGATGTCGGATGCGTTCAAGTGCAGGCTCTTCACCATCACCCTCAAGGAAAAGACAAGAGACTGGTTCCACCAACTGCCGACCAGTTCCATCTACTGTTTCGAGGACCTACGCCGGGGGTTCATGCTGAGGTTCACCACTTCCAAGAAGAAGAAGAAAGAGTCTGAGTCTCTGTTCCACATCAAGCAGAGGGTGAACGAGACTCTGGAGAGTTATGTGGACCGGTTTCAGGAGGAGGTCCTCCAGGTCCAGGAGATGCTAGGGCACACCTGGATGATGGCCTTCACCTTGGGGATGCAGCAGGGCTTCTTCAGAATGGAGCTGAAGAGGGTGCCCCCTCTCTCCTATGAGGAACTGATGGAGAGGGAAGCCAGGGAGGTCGACTGGGAGGCATCGAACCCAGACTTTGCCTGGAAGCTGGCCAGGTGAGTCACAGAGGAGGGGCCGAGAGGTGGCGAGGGCCAAGAGGTGCGGAGGCCCGAGCCTAGGCAGAGCGAGCAGCAGCAGCAGCCGAGGTGGGGGCGCCAGGAGCTGAACAATCGACTTGGCTGGAGGCAGCTGGAGTGGCAGGACCAGGGCCAGCGAAGAGGTTTCTATGGAGTAGACAATCTCCAGGGGGGCCAGGGTCAGTTTAACCCTCCAGGATGGAGGCAAGGTCAGTGGCCTCCTCTCCCTGATCAACGTCAGGCCATGACGATAGCCCAGGGGAGGAGGGGCCAGCAGAGGAGGAGGGAAGTCAGTGTGGAGTTGCTCTATTGTGACTTCCACCAGGAAGAGGGCCATGCCACAGCCACGTGCTCGGAGTTCCTCGAGATGAGGGAGAACAGAGAGCAGCAACAACAACCCCGCCAGGAGGTGCGGATTGAGGAGGTTTTGCCCCGGGTAGAGTAGGACAGGTGTTGAGGATGGAGGTGGAAGGAGTGGGACTCCATGTCGTCCTGGGGGGTAGTCCAGGAACTGCAGATTCGTCATCGTGGACGCCATAGTATTTACAACGCCATTTTCGGACGGCCCCTCATCTACGCCTTCCGCTGCGTACCCTCCTCCTTCCATCAGTGCTTGAAGTTCAGTGCCGAGGGAATGCAGGTCAGGGTCCGAGGAGATCCCAAAGTGGTAAGAGAGTGTTATGTCACTGCGGTGAACTCCATCTCTTGGCAGGGTGGGGAGATGGAGAGGAGGATGAACGAGCTGTCCAGGCAGATGGCCGAAGTAGAGGCAGAGGGGATGGAAGTGGAGGAGATCTGCACCCAGGCGGAGGTGGCGGAAGGCAAGGTTGTCAGGATCGAGATCCTAGATGAGATCGTTTCGAGATAGGATCGGATCTGATAGTAGGGTTGGATCGAGGATCGTTTCACAAAATCTGGATCGATTTACAAAATCTGGATCGTAGGATCGTAAGATCCTATGATCTGGATCGCGATCCTGACAACCTTGGCGGAAGGAGTTCTGGAGGAGCCGGTCGAGGTAATGGCCGTGGAGGATGCTGAGGTGGAGGTTCCAGTCCCAGGTGGGGGGGGGGGGGGCTACCGGCGAGTGGGAGGAGCAGTCCTGGCTGGCTTCTGCGGAAGAGGTGGTAGAGACAGAGGTTCTCACCCGTGAGGGCCGGGTGGAGAAGGTGCGCATCAGCGGAGGGATGAGCCCGGAGAACCCGGGGAAGATGCTGGAGTGCATCCAGAAGAACGTCGACATCTTTGCATGGTGCGCGGCCGACATGCCAGGGATTGATGCGGATGTTGTCTGCCACCGTCTCAACCAGGATCCAGAGACCCGCCCCATTCAGCAAAAGAAGAGGTCCATCACGGACAAGCTAGCCGAGCCTATCAGAGAGGAGGTGGTCAAGCTCCTCAAGGCTGGGTTCGTTTCCGAAATCCAATACCCGGGCTGGGTATCCAACGTTGTAATGGTAAAAAAGGAGACGACCAGTGGAGGATGTGTGTTGATTTTTTATTTGTTAAATAAATCATGTCCTAAGGATTGTTACCCCTTGCCTTGGATCGGCGCGTTGGTTGACTCAGTCGTCGGTTTTTCTGTGATGAGTTTTTTGGATGCATTTTCAGGTTATCATCAAATTAGGATGCACCCACCCGAGATCAAAGATGTCTCCTTCATCACCGGGGATGGGTGTTACCACTATAGGATGATGCCCTTTGGGCTAAAGGACGCAGAAGCGACGTATAAAAAAATGATGGACCGAATCTTCTGAGAGCAAAAAAGGAGGAATCTGGAGGTGTACGTGGATGATCTTATGATCAAGAGCCGGGAAATGGATTCTCATCTCCAAGATCTGGAGGAGACCTTCGGCACCCTGCGAAAGTATAAGATGAGCCTGAACCCCTTGAAGTGCGTGTTCGGGGCAAGCAAGGGTAAGTTTCTAGACCATCTCCTCACTCCTACAGGTGTAGAGCCTAATCCTGACAAAGTCAAGGCGATCATGGAGTTGGGATCGCCGCAGAATGCCAAGGATGTTCATCGGCTGACGGGAAAGTTGGCAGGATTTAGCAGGTTCCTCTCTCGGGCAGGAGAGAAGTGCTCTCCCTTCTTCAAGGCGTTGAGAGGGGGACAGAAGTTCGAGTGGTCCTGGGAATGCGAGGAGGCGTTCCAAGCCTTGAAGAGGCAGTTGACCCGGGCTCCACTCCTCCAAGGGCCTAAGGAAGGGGAAGATCTGTCCCTGTACCTTGGGGTCGGGATCGAGGCGGTAAGCTCCGTCCTGGTCCGGGAAGAAGGGAAGAAACATTTGCCTATTTACTATGTAAGCAGGGTCTTGAGGAAAGCAAAGCTCCGATACCCGATCTTAGAAAAGTTGACCTTCGCTCTGGTCATCTCAGCCCGGAGGCTCCGGCCCTATTTCCAGGCACACTCCATCCGGTGGTGACTGACCATCCCCTCCGCAAAATCTTTGAGGGGGTGAAGCATTCGTGGAGGTTGGCGAAGTGGTCGGTGGAACTGAGTGAGTTCGACATATCCTTTGTTCCCCTCCTCTCGATCAAGGCTAGATGTCCGACTTTCTTGCTTAGTATGTGGTCGAGGTGACGGAGGTGGAACTCACTCGCCCAGTTCCTTAGAAGGTGATGGTGGATGGCGCCTCGGGGAGGCATTCCTTGGGGGTAGGGGTGATCTTGGAGAGCCCACATGGAACACGGATCGAGCAGATAGTGGTCGTGCACTTTCTCATCACTAACAATCAGGCCGAGTACGGAGCAGTAATAACAGGGTTGCGCCTGGCCAGGGAACTGGGGGTGCATGATGTGAAGGTCCTCATGGACTCCGTGGTGGTGGCCTCCAGATCAATGGGGAGTTTGAGGCAAGGAAGCTTACTCTCCAACTATATTTGATAAAGGTGAAGGGGGTCATCGACATGTTCCAGACTTTCTCCATCCGGCATGTGCCGCGGGAGGAAAACGAGCAGATCGACCAATTGGCCAAGCATGGGCCCCAGCTGGGGGGAACCATCACCGACTTGTTTCGCCCATCCATCGAGGAGGGGGAGCTGATGGAGGTGGACCAGCACCCCTCGTGGATGGATCCTTTTGTAAATTTCCTATCCACAGGGGAGTTCCCGGAGGGGATGAATAAGAAGCGATTCAAGCATAAGTACGTGTTGAAGCCAAAATTGACCTCAACGGGAGTTCAAAAACAGGGGTGCAACCAACACCTACTTCTCTCAAGCCCCGACCCTCGACTAGTTGCAAAGGACCTAAGACTGACCCAAAGCCTCAGCAGGGTGGTCCCACCTCACACCCGGAAGATCTTTGAGAGTTTCCCCTCCAAAGCCAAAAGCTGGGCTAGGAGCTCCTCAAAAAGCACTAGAGATTTGGAGGATAATGAGAGCTTGCTTTCTAAGGAGTCATTATGGGTCTATTTATAGTTTTCTGAGTTGGATCTGCAAATAATCATACCGGGTTGACCTGAAAATACCAGAATACCCCTGATTCGGTCTGCCAACAGCCAAACTCCGCTGTTCTGAGGATTTATACGCAGACCACTAAGGGAAAAATGGTAAAATTATCCGGGGTGGAAGAGTAAAAACACCCTTGGGCACAAAAATGTCAAAAATGGCCTTTCTGTATGGCGAGTGGGGGAGAAACTATCGGCGAGACGAACCTTCCTCCCGTCTCGCCTTCTTTAGACGCCGTGAGTCCTTCTCGCGGCCAAAGGCCTTCTCGCGCCCTTAGGAGGGGCGTCTCGCCTACTGCAGGGACCTCTTATCTCGCCAACTGCGAGTGGAGCACATGGTCCCACTCGCCCATCAATTCCACTCGCCCTGCCTCGTCTATCTCGCACTTTCGAGGTCCTCTTGCGAGCCCGAGGTTGTACACAATCCCCGCTCTTTTCGAGATTAATCTAAGCTCGGAAAGAACATCCAACCGAGGCTCGCTCTTAATACGTATTTATTGACGTATTTATGAGAGAATCTTCTGAGTCCTCTCATCAAAACCTATAAATATGAGATTTCTATCCCGAATGGAGGTTGCCCCTTTGAATATCCCCTCCTTCCTTGCAGCACTGTTCATCATGTCTCACAGCCAGAGCTTTCGCGAGCGCCTTGCCCAGGTTCGCCCCTTCCTTCTGTTTCATCCTCTCCCTCTCGCCTGAAGGGGGTAAAAACTGGTGGCCCCTTTTCCCCTATCGAGGGGCCTTCTCGCGTGGTGCTGGAGACCTGCCCCACCCCTCCTCCCGCATCTCCCAAAGAGAAAGGGGTGAGCTCTCGCTTCTATCCTTATTACTCCTTCAATATTTGTATCTGCTTTCTTAAAGGTTCCTCTACAGGGAGCTCCCGCGGCTATACATCTACCGGAAAGCCCGCGAGATGACTCTGCCAGCCACCGCGAAGATTCCAACTCGCAGTTACCTTCCACTCCTCTATCTACTCCTCCCTGCGAGAGGAGAGACGATCCCTCCCAGGCCGTCGGGACCTCCCGTCCCCCTGGTAAGGAATCCATCCTCTCGCTTCTCTGTCCCACTCGCTACTCCCACACACTCCTGCGGGAGCCGCTCTCACCCTGCTCCTTTACTTCTTCCGCAGGCGCCCAGACCGACTCGCCTGCTGAGGAGCACCCTGGGCAATCTGTCGTCCCGCCTCTACCTCCTCTTGACGGGATTGAAGATTTTCTTGGCGACCCTGCGAACCCGGTGGAAATGTGGCGCAAGACTGCCGAGCTGTTTAGGAAGCACTCACGCATTATCCACTCGCTGGCGCTAGATAAGCAGGCGGCGGATCGACGCATCGAATGGCTGGAGAACGAATGCGCTCGTCTATCCTCCGAGGCTAATGTTGAGTTAGATGTTGATGGCACCAACCATGACGCCATCTTCAATGAGACTGACATGCAGCTCCGTCTCGCGCGCCGTGGGCTTGAGTCCGTTCGCGCCTTCCACTCGCGCAGTAGACCTCCCTGCGCGAGAGCTCGTGGTGGCCGCTGGCAATGACACCCGTACTGAAGGTCGTCCGTCTCGCCCCTTCTCTTCTATTTTCTCTGAATGATGTAATAATCAAAAAATGTTGTGTGCTGCTTGCTGTCTTGCTGGTATTGTCAGAACTTGCTATCCGCTGATTGCGGGACGGTATAATATATATTTTTTATTGCTGGTTTAAATACTCTTTAATTTATTTTAATCACTGTCTCATGATTGCGACTAACCACGCTAATCGAGGTTTTTTAGGAGAGAGAGTGTAAAACGCCGGCCGACCCTCCCTCTCCCTCTGTACCTTTTCCCGCGCATTGATCATTTCACCATATTTGCTATAAATATCCCAGCCCTAGATAAGATGGATATCCGCGTCTATTACTCTTGCTGCCCAAGTTCTTGCTTCTTTGCTTTAGCCGTCTCGCCAATTCTTCGCGCGTTTCTCTCCCGAACCTTTCGCCGGTCTTCTTTCTTGTTACTCCATTCTCTCCCCTTCTCGCCTAAAGCCGTCTCGCCAACACCGTCTCGCCAAGGATGGGAAAGAAGAGAGTTGAGGAAGGCGAGGGGCGCAGCCGCTGCGGGAAGCGGTTCACTGACCACGACTTCCCGCTCGGCAGGCTTCCTGAAGAAGACTACCGCGGGTTCGTCCGCGAGTACCTGGCGGAAGGGATCGACTCACGGCCTCCCAAAGTTGGCGAGTCCATCAACACTTAGAGCGGTGACCAGAGTAGTGGTTGGAGGTGGAGACGATGGTGGTGGATACAACAGAGTCTTAACCGCGACTACCTAAGCGAGGTTACTCGTTAGAGGAGAGAGCCACTAATGATCTCACACAATAGATAAGAAACATAACTTCTTACTTACCCATACAACCTAACATATGTCTTTATATAGGCTTACAACATATTAAAAGACCAACAACAATATTGACACCTATTACTAGGTCAGGTGCTCGATGCCCCTACATAATGATAACACATATGACACATATATAATAAAGATAATCATAATCAACTAGATAAACGGTGCGCAGCCCATAACATGATCCAACACACTCAACCAGCTTTCACATGCTATACACTCCTTTCGACAATTATTGTGTGGCATCGATCCTTGTTCCCATCTACTAGGCCCCTCACTCCATCAACCCCTGTTGTCTTAATTCAGCAGGCTCTCCCCAGTCACTGATCCCGTATATCCTAATATTCAATGAGTCGTTCTCAACCAACAATTATGCACTACATCCCCCACTATCTAGTCTCATCACTCCCTCCCTGCACAAGCGACGAGCAACTTGCAGCAATCACCTTTGACACTTGTACGACCCTGTATTCGGCGAGTGGGGCCGACAGGAGTCAGTCCAAGTCCCAGGCGAGTCGAGAGAGGGGCGCGAGCCCGACAGCCTTGTCGACTCGCCCAAGCAGGGCAAAATGGAGGTTGGGCGAGTGGAGCAGGTCGGGCCTGCACTCGCCCCGGGCCATAAAGAGGTGGCGAGTGCTAGCTCCATCGAGCACTTGCAGCCCCAGGCGAGTGGGGATTCTTAAGGACCACTCGCCCAGTGAACTGTGTTGTATTTTTACTATTCCACCCCCGCTGGCCTGCCCATAATCTTTTAAAACAGCGGAGTTACGCTGTTGGCAGACCAACTTGAACTGCACATATTTGTTCAAAACAACGGAGGTGAGCTATTGACAGACCAATTTCTAAAAACTATAAATAGACCCAAGGGGGTACCTCAGAAAAGAAGCTTCCAAGCATTCTAACTCTCTTATTCTCTGATCTTCTAGTGCTTTCTGAGGTGCCCTTAGCTCAACACAGGCTAAGGAGGGGAAGCGCTCTAAAATCTTCCGGGTGTGTGGTGAGACCTCCGTGCTGGAGCCTTGGGTTCGTTCTGGTTCTAAGTCTTTAGTCGTGCAAGCTCGCTAGAGAGAAGTGTGCGATCACCCCTTCCCCAAGTGTTCGAACTCCACAAGAAGCCGGTTTTCGGTTTCAACATTTTGGTGCGGTGAGCGTGGAGAGTGATCGGCAGCAAAAATCTTTAGTGTGGTCGATGACTGGAGGAGAAGGACAAGGTTCGGTCAGGGTCGACTCGCCACCCCCTCCCCCTCTCGCCACCCTCAGGATGCTCGAGGATTTCCGTCAGGAGGTGCTTAGCCTCGTCAAGTTCGCACTAGGCACGCACGCCGAGTGCTTGACGCCAGCGATCCCAGTTGTCGCGACCCCAACCCTGGGCGAGAACGCCCCCGATAGGAGACCTGAGAAGGAAGTAGTAGAAGAGGGGAGGGAGGGAGATCTGCCGGGGCGAGTTCTATTCCCCGACTCGACAAGTGGAGGCCGGATCGGCGAGATAGATGTGCGAGATCCCTCGGCTCGCCCAGCAGGGGGAGGCAGCCCCTTCAGCAAGTTGGTTTCATCCGCCCCAGTTCCAAAGGGGTTTCGAGAGCCGGAGATGTCCTAGTACACCGCGAAGGACAATCCGGTTCAACACATCCAGTGGTTTGAGGATGTGGTCTCGATCCGGCAGATGTCGGATGCGTTCAAGTGCAGGCTCTTCACCATCACCCTCAAGGAAAAGACAAGAGACTGGTTCCACCAACTGCCGACCAGTTCCATCTACTGTTTCGAGGACCTACGCCGGGGGTTCATGCTGAGGTTCACCACTTCCAAGAAGAAGAAGAAAGAGTCTGAGTCTCTGTTCCACATCAAGCAGAGGGTGAACGAGACTCTGGAGAGTTATGTGGACCGGTTTCAGGAGGAGGTCCTCCAGGTCCAGGAGATGCTAGGGCACACCTGGATGATGGCCTTCACCTTGGGGATGCAGCAGGGCTTCTTCAGAATGGAGCTGAAGAGGGTGCCCCCTCTCTCCTATGAGGAGCTGATGGAGAGGGAAGCCAGGGAGGTCGACTGGGAGGCATCGAACCCAGACTTTGCCTGGAAGCTGGCCAGGTGAGTCACAGAGGAGGGGCCGAGAGGTGGCGAGGGCCAAGAGGTGCGGAGGCCCGAGCCTAGGCAGAGCGAGCAGCAGCAGCAGCCGAGGTGGGGGCGCCAGGAGCTGAACAATCGACTTGGCTGGAGGCAGCTGGAGTGGCAGGACCAGGGCCAGCGAAGAGGTTTCTATGGAGTAGACAATCTCCAGGGGGGCCAGGGTCAGTTTAACCCTCCAGGATGGAGGCAGGGTCAGTGGCCTCCTCTCCCTGATCAACGTCAGGCCATGACGATAGCCCAGGGGAGGAGGGGCCAGCAGAGGAGGAGGGAAGTCAGTGTGGAGTTGCTCTATTGTGACTTCCACCAGGAAGAGGGCCATGCCACAGCCACGTGCTCGGAGTTCCTCGAGATGAGGGAGAACAGAGAGCAGCAACAACAACCCCGCCAGGAGGTGCGGATTGAGGAGGTTTTGCCCCGGGTAGAGTAGGACAGGTGTTGAGGATGGAGGTGGAAGGAGTGGGACTCCATGTCGTCCTGGGGGGTAGTCCAGGAACTGCAGATTCGTCATCGTGGACGCCATAGTATTTACAACGCCATTTTCGGACGGCCCCTCATCTACGCCTTCCGCTGCGTACCCTCCTCCTTCCATCAGTGCTTGAAGTTCAGTGCCGAGGGAATGCAGGTCAGGGTCCGAGGAGATCCCAAAGTGGTAAGAGAGTGTTATGTCACTGCGGTGAACTCCATCTCTTGGCAGGGTGGGGAGATGGAGAGGAGGATGAACGAGCTGTCCAGGCAGAGGGCCGAAGTAGAGGCAGAGGGGATGGAAGTGGAGGAGATCTGCACCCAGGCGGAGGTGGCGGAAGGCAAGGTTGTCAGGATCGAGATCCTAGATGAGATCGTTTCGAGATAGGATCGGATCTGATAGTAGGGTTGGATCGAGGATCGTTTCACAAAATCTGGATCGATTTACAAAATCTGGATCGTAGGATCGTAAGATCCTATGATCTGGATCGCGATCCTGACAACCTTGGCGGAAGGAGTTCTGGAGGAGCCGGTCGAGGTAATGGCCGTGGAGGATGCTGAGGTGGAGGTTCCAGTCCCAGGTGGGGGGGGGGGGGGCTACCGGCGAGTGGGAGGAGCAGTCCTGGCTGGCTTCTGCGGAAGAGGTGGTAGAGACAGAGGTTCTCACCCGTGAGGGCCGGGTGGAGAAGGTGCGCATCAGCGGAGGGATGAGCCCGGAGAACCCGGGGAAGATGCTGGAGTGCATCCAGAAGAACGTCGACATCTTTGCATGGTGCGCGGCCGACATGCCAGGGATTGATGCGGATGTTGTCTGCCACCGTCTCAACCAGGATCCAGAGACCCGCCCCATTCAGCAAAAGAAGAGGTCCATCACGGACAAGCTAGCCGAGCCTATCAGAGAGGAGGTGGTCAAGCTCCTCAAGGCTGGGTTCGTTTCCGAAATCCAATACCCGGGCTGGGTATCCAACGTTGTAATGGTAAAAAAGGAGACGACCAGTGGAGGATGTGTGTTGATTTTTTATTTGTTAAATAAATCATGTCATAAGGATTGTTACCCCTTGCCTTGGATCGGCGCGTTGGTTGACTCAGTCGTCGGTTTTTCTGTGATGAGTTTTTTGGATGCATTTTCAGGTTATCATCAAATTAGGATGCACCCACCCGAGATCAAAGATGTCTCCTTCATCACCGGGGATGGGTGTTACCACTATAGGATGATGCCCTTTGGGCTAAAGGACGCAGGAGCGACGTATAAAAAAATGATGGACCGAATCTTCTGAGAGCAAAAAAGGAGGAATCTGGAGGTGTACGTGGATGATCTTATGATCAAGAGCCGGGAAATGGATTCTCATCTCCAAGATCTGGAGGAGACCTTCGGCACCCTGCGAAAGTATAAGATGAGCCTGAACCCCTTGAAGTGCGTGTTCGGGGCAAGCAAGGGTAAGTTTCTAGACCATCTCCTCACTCCTACAGGTGTAGAGCCTAATCCTGACAAAGTCAAGGCGATCATGGAGTTGGGATCGCCGCAGAATGCCAAGGATGTTCATCGGCTGACGGGAAAGTTGGCAGGATTTAGCAGGTTCCTCTCTCGGGCAGGAGAGAAGTGCTCTCCCTTCTTCAAGGCGTTGAGAGGGGGACAGAAGTTCGAGTGGTCCTGGGAATGCGAGGAGGCGTTCCAAGCCTTGAAGAGGCAGTTGACCCGGGCTCCACTCCTCCAAGGGCCTAAGGAAGGGGAAGATCTGTCCCTGTACCTTGGGGTCGGGATCGAGGCGGTAAGCTCCGTCCTGGTCCGGGAAGAAGGGAAGAAACATTTGCCTATTTACTATGTAAGCAGGGTCTTGAGGAAAGCAAAGCTCCGATACCCGATCTTAGAAAAGTTGACCTTCGCTCTGGTCATCTCAGCCCGGAGGCTCCGGCCCTATTTCCAGGCACACTCCATCCGGTGGTGACTGACCATCCCCTCCGCAAAATCTTTGAGGGGGTGAAGCATTCGTGGAGGTTGGCGAAGTGGTCGGTGGAACTGAGTGAGTTCGACATATCCTTTGTTCCCCTCCTCTCGATCAAGGCTAGATGTCCGACTTTCTTGCTTAGTATGTGGTCGAGGTGACGGAGGTGGAACTCACTCGCCCAGTTCCTTAGAAGGTGATGGTGGATGGCGCCTCGGGGAGGCATTCCTTGGGGGTAGGGGTGATCTTGGAGAGCCCACATGGAACACGGATCGAGCAGATAGTGGTCGTGCACTTTCTCATCACTAACAATCAGGCCGAGTACGGAGCAGTAATAACAGGGTTGCGCCTGGCCAGGGAACTGGGGGTGCATGATGTGAAGGTCCTCATGGACTCCGTGGTGGTGGCCTCCAGATCAATGGGGAGTTTGAGGCAAGGAAGCTTACTCTCCAACTATATTTGATAAAGGTGAAGGGGGTCATCGACATGTTCCAGACTTTCTCCATCCGGCATGTGCCGCGGGAGGAAAACGAGCAGATCGACCAATTGGCCAAGCATGGGCCCCAGCTGGGGGGAACCATCACCGACTTGTTTCGCCCATCCATCGAGGAGGGGGAGCTGATGGAGGTGGACCAGCACCCCTCGTGGATGGATCCTTTTGTAAATTTCCTATCCACAGGGGAGTTCCCGGAGGGGATGAATAAGAAGCGATTCAAGCATAAGTACGTGTTGAAGCCAAAATTGACCTCAACGGGAGTTCAAAAACAGGGGTGCAACCAACACCTACTTCTCTCGAGCCCCGACCCTCGACTAGTTGCAAAGGACCTAAGACTGACCCAAAGCCTCAGCAGGGTGGTCCCACCTCACACCCGGAAGATCTTTGAGAGTTTCCCCTCCAAAGCCAAAAGCTGGGCTAGGAGCTCCTCAAAAAGCACTAGAGATTTGGAGGATAATGAGAGCTTGCTTTCTAAGGAGCCATTATGAGTCTATTTATAGTTTTCTGAGTTGGATCTGCAAATAATCATACCGGGTTGACCTGAAAATACCAGAATACCCCTGATTCGGTCTGCCAACAGCCAAACTCCGCTGTTCTGAGGATTTATACGCAGACCACTAAGGGAAAAATGGTAAAATTATCCGGGGTGGAAGAGTAAAAACACCCTTGGGCACAAAAATGTCAAAAATGGCCTTTCTGTATGGCGAGTGGGGGAGAAACTATCGGCGAGACGAACCTTCCTCCCGTCTCGCCTTCTTTAGACGCCGTGAGTCCTTCTCGCGGCCAAAGGCCTTCTCGCGCCCTTAGGAGGGGCGTCTCGCCTACTGCAGGGACCTCTTATCTCGCCAACTGCGAGTGGAGCACATGGTCCCACTCGCCCATCAATTCCACTCGCCCTGCCTCGTCTATCTCGCACTTTCGAGGTCCTCTTGCGAGCCCGAGGTTGTACACAATCCCCGCTCTTTTCGAGATTAATCTAAGCTCGGAAAGAACATCCAACCGAGGCTCGCTCTTAATACGTATTTATTGACGTATTTATGAGAGAATCTTCTGAGTCCTCTCATCAAAACCTATAAATATGAGATTTCTATCCCGAATGGAGGTTGCCCCTTTGAATATCCCCTCCTTCCTTGCAGCACTGTTCATCATGTCTCACAGCCAGAGCTTTCGCGAGCGCCTTGCCAAAGTGCGCCGACAGAACAAGGCCGTCGTGGCTGCTTATACCTCAACCCTAGTTCGCCCCTTCCTTCTGTTTCATCCTCTCCCTCTCGCCTGAAGGGGGTAAAAACTGGTGGCCCCTTTTCCCCTATCGAGGGGCCTTCTCGCGTGGTGCTGGAGACCTGCCCCACCCCTCCTCCCGCATCTCCCAAAGAGAAAGGGGTGAGCTCTCGCTTCTATCCTTATTACTCCTTCAATATTTGTATCTGCTTTCTTAAAGGTTCCTCTACAGGGAGCTCCCGCGGCTATACATCTACCGGAAAGCCCGCGAGATGACTCTGCCAGCCACCGCGAAGATTCCAACTCGCAGTTACCTTCCACTCCTCTATCTACTCCTCCCTGCGAGAGGAGAGACGATCCCTCCCAGGCCGTCGGGACCTCCCGTCCCCCTGGTAAGGAATCCATCCTCTCGCTTCTCTGTCCCACTCGCTACTCCCACACACTCCTGCGGGAGCCGCTCTCACCCTGCTCCTTTACTTCTTCCGCAGGCGCCCAGACCGACTCGCCTGCTGAGGAGCACCCTGGGCAATCTGTCGTCCCGCCTCTACCTCCTCTTGACGGGATTGAAGATTTTCTTGGCGACCCTGCGAACCCGGTGGAAATGTGGCGCAAGACTGCCGAGCTGTTTAGGAAGCACTCACGCATTATCCACTCGCTGGCGCTAGATAAGCAGGCGGCGGATCGACGCATCGAATGGCTGGAGAACGAATGCGCTCGTCTATCCTCCGAGGCTAATGTTGAGTTAGATGTTGATGGCACCAACCATGACGCCATCTTCAATGAGACTGACATGCAGCTCCGTCTCGCGCGCCGTGGGCTTGAGTCCGTTCGCGCCTTCCACTCGCGCAGTAGACCTCCCTGCGCGAGAGCTCGTGGTGGCCGCTGGCAATGACACCCGTACTGAAGGTCGTCCGTCTCGCCCCTTCTCTTCTATTTTCTCTGAATGATGTAATAATCAAAAAATGTTGTGTGCTGCTTGCTGTCTTGCTGGTATTGTCAGAACTTGCTATCCGCTGATTGCGGGACGGTATAATATATATTTTTTATTGCTGGTTTAAATACTCTTTAATTTATTTTAATCACTGTCTCATGATTGCGACTAACCACGCTAATCGAGGTTTTTTAGGAGAGAGAGTGTAAAACGCCGGCCGACCCTCCCTCTCCCTCTGTACCTTTTCCCGCGCATTGATCATTTCACCATATTTGCTATAAATATCCCAGCCCTAGATAAGATGGATATCCGCGTCTATTACTCTTGCTGCCCAAGTTCTTGCTTCTTTGCTTTAGCCGTCTCGCCGATTCTTCGCGCGTTTCTCTCCCGAACCTTTCGCCGGTCTTCTTTCTTGTTACTCCATTCTCTCCCCTTCTCGCCTAAAGCCGTCTCGCCAACACCGTCTCGCCAAGGATGGGAAAGAAGAGAGTTGAGGAAGGCGAGGGGCGCAGCCGCTGCGGGAAGCGGTTCACTGACCACGACTTCCCGCTCGGCAGGCTTCCTGAAGAAGACTACCGCGGGTTCGTCCGCGAGTACCTGGCGGAAGGGATCGACTCACGGCCTCCCAAAGTTGGCGAGTCCATCAACACTTACTACCCGAGAGAGCTCGCTTTCCCCGTCTCGCACTTTGAGGCGAGGTTGAGGCTGCCTCTATGGCCTGAGGTAAAACAAGTTTTCAAATACTTCGGCGTCGTCCCGACGCAGTTCAACCCGAATGCTATTTCGGTGTTGATCGCCTTTGCCTGCTATATGCGCCGGGAGTGCATCGAGTTCAGCTTGACGGTCTTCCGCAAGCTCTTTATCTACCACGCCAACACTGATGGCATCTCGTACTTTATCGGCCAAGGGCTCAAGGTGTGCGAGACGCCCAACAAAAATCACCACTGGCTCACGCGGTTCATCTTCATCCGCGGAGACCGTGGTTACTTCAGGGTCATCCCGCTTGCGCCGATGTCTCCCCTAGAAAGCTTCTTTGCCACCCTGTAGGTCAGCGGCCCAGAGAAGCTGCTGTATGAATATTTCGTCGGCAAGAACTTCGAGGTCAACTACCTGCGGCGAGGCCTCGACTCGCTGCCTCCGGTACTCCCTGGTGAAGGTACTCTCTCTTTTCTTTCTCGCTATGTCTGATTGCTTCTCCGTCTCGCCTTCTTACCGCCTTTGTTTGTCTTTCAGGGGAGCGAGTAGTGCCAACCCATCCTCCATACAAAAGTAACATCCACCCCTCCAAGGGCCTCGATCTCGCCAACGCGGCAGCTGAGGCGGCGAGAGAGTCCTTGACTCCTGCTCCTCTCAAAAGGCCTTCATGCGACACGGCCCCCTCTATCTTCAGCCCTCCAAAGAGAATGAAGAAGGCTGTGGTGGTCTCCAAGGGGAAGAAGAAGGTGACCAATCTCTGTGGATGGGTCTCCGTCGCCCCGCTCGCCTTGCCAACAGGCCGTCTCGCCTCCTCGCGAGACGACACTCCCCGATCAACCTGCGGCCGCCTCCAATCAACCAGCCGCTGCCATCAATGATCCAGCTGCTACGACCTCTCGCGAAGGCACTTCCTTCAGCCGTCCCGCCCCCTCTTCCCACATGAATTATAACTTGGTCCCCGCGATTTCCGATGCAGCTGGAGACCCTGTTCTGTTGTGGGGGCGGGACGCCAACCGTGTCTCCATTTCTACCTTCCTTCCCCCTTGGAAGGAGCAGGAGGAGCCCACTAGCCATGCCTTTGCCGTGGGATACGGCCTCTACGGTGGTCTCGACGCAGTCTCCCCTGAGAGCGAGTCTACGCGAGACCTCGTTATGAAGTCCTCTCATATCCAGATGCGGGCTTTGAAGTTCTCGCACCGCGCCGCGCGCCGTCTGATATATATCAACAAAAATGGTCAGAGAGCGAGGCGAGCCTGGCGGCGGAGCGGGGTGGTCAGTAGATCTCGCCAAGAGGTTATTTGATGCCGAGAGCCTCCTCGCCAAAGCCCAAGGCGGAGTGGTAAAGCCCTATCCTTACTCTCACTCTTTTCCTTTAGACGCTGTCAACAAATGACCTGACGTCTCGCAGGATGCCGAGACGGCGGAGCGGCTGCGCTCGCGAGCAGCGGCCCTGGAGGAGGAGGTCAAGGACTTAAAAGCCCAGAATACTCGCCTCCAGGCCGACGTTGCCTCATCGTCTCGCCGCGAGCCCTTACGGACACCTCCGCCGCACTATTCTTTTGACGAGGTCGAGGAGCAGTGCCGAGATGCTGGCATCAGTGCCGCAGAGCTAATCCTGAAGATTATGAAGGACCTGGGGGTTGTAAAGGACGATTCAGAAACGGTGACTGTTCGCGACCTGGTCCCCCAGCTCTTTGGCGAGGAGAGCGAGGATTCTTCATCCGACGAGGAGGAATGACGCGCCACCTCCACGATCCAGAATCCCTCTCTTCTCTTCCTTCTGCTGCTGCTTGTAAAATTAAGACAAATATTTTTTGAGCCTTTTTGTGATACATAATAATGATCAAAAGTACATGTTTGTTGTTTTGCTCTTTATTATGCGAAATGAATTTCTGGTTTGCCTCGACCTGCGAGACGGTGCTACCCATCCGTCTCGCAGCCTTGCCCTTATTCTTTATTTTGTTTTACTTTGCTTATTGCGAGACGTTCCTCTGATGTGCTTACGCACGCGAGATGATGCTACTTCTTGTCTCGCGGCCTTGCCGGAGAGTTGGCCCTGGTCGCGGGTTGTCACTTCCTTTACCTTTGCGTGAGATTCAAACGACGCAACCTTCTCGGCACGCCGCAGGGTACTCCCGACGGGAGTGATTCTTGGTGATGCAATCTTCCCTCTGATTATTAGAGCGAGCCTTTCGCCTTGCGCGAGTGCCAGCTCGCCAAGCGAGACCATCCTTGTAACTGCCAGCTGCGAGTGCCCCCACTCGCACTACTTCAAATTTTTGCCTTAGTTTATTTCTTTTCTTCTAAGTTTAAGCTGGGATGTTGTTTTAAGAAGCCTTTCCCAACCATTCCGTCATCGACTGAGTTTACCGCCTTGCTAGCTTGGTAAGCCCGGGCAACAAGTCCACTGGGGACCGGGCCGAGCTCGAAGTGGTGTAGAATTTCCCAGGTTTAGACCTGTTCCCAAGAACTTTGGACCCAACCTTCAAGAACCAGACCTCTCCCCCACAGGCGAGCCTTCGAACCTGCCAGCTAATGAGAGCCTACGCAGCGGGTCTACCTGGGGCCGAGCCGCGCTCGGGGTAGTGAAGAACCAAGAACCAAGAACCTGACCTCTCCCCCACAAGCGAGCCTTCAGACCTGCCAGCTAATGGGAGCCTGCGTAGCAGGTCTACCTGGTGCCGAGCCGCGCTCGGGGTAGTGCAGAACCAAGGAACAAGAACCAGACCTCTCCCCCACAGGCGAGCCTTCGGACCTGCCAGCTAATGAGATCCTGCGCAGCGAGTCTACCTGGGGCCGAGCCGCGCTCGGGGTAGTGCAGAACCAAGGACCACGAACCGGACCTCTCCCCCACAGGCGAGCCTTCAGACCTGCCAGCTAATGAGAGCATGTGCAGCGGGTTTACCTTGGGTCGAGCCGTGCTCGGGGTGTCGATGAAGTTTCCACAAACAAGACCTATCCCCCACAGGCGAGCCTTCGGACCTGCCAGCTAGATGAGAGCCTGCGCAGCGGGTCTACCTGGGGTCGAGCCTAGCTCGGGGTGTCGATGAAGTTTCCACAAACAAGACCTATCCCCCACAGGCGAGCCTTCGGACCTGCCAGCTAGATGAGAGCCTGCGCAGCGGGTCTACCTGGGGCCGAGCCTAACTCGGGGTGTGGATGAAGTTTCCACAAACAAGACCTATCCCCCACAGGCGAGCCTTCGGACCTGCCAGCTAGATGAGAGCCTGCGCAGCGGGTCTACCTGGGGCCGAGCCTAGCTCGGGGTGTCGATGAAGTTTCCACAAACAAGACCTATCCCCCACAGGCGAGCCTTCGGACCTGCCAGCTAGATGAGAGCCTGCGCAGCGGGTCTACCTGGGCCGAGCCTAGCTCGGGGTGTCGATGAAGTTTCCACAAACAAGACATATCCCCCACAAGCGAGCCTTCGGACATGCCAGCTAGATGAGAGCCTGCGCAGCGGGTCTACCTGGTGCCGAGCCTAACTCGGGGTGTCGATGAAGTTTCCACAAACAAGACCTATCCCCCACAGGCGAGCCTTCAGACTTGCCAGCTAGATGAGAGCCTGCGCAGCGGGTCTACCTGGGGTCGAGCCTAGCTCGGGGTGTCGATGAAGTTTCCACAAACAATACCTATCCCCCACATGCGAGCCTTCGGACCTGCCAGCTAGATAAGAGCCTGCGCAGCGGGTCTACCTGGGGCCGAGCCTAGCTCGGGGTGTCGATGAAGTTTCCACAAACAAGACCTATCCCCCACAGGAGAGCCTTCGGACCTGCCAGCTAGATGAGAGCCTGCGCAGCGGGTCTACCTGGGGCCGAGCCTAGCTTGGGGTGTCGATGAAGTTTCCACAAACAAGGCCTATCCCCCACAGGCGAGCCTTCGAACCTGCCAGCTAGATGAGAGCCTGCGCAGCGGGTCTACCTGGGGCCGAGCCTAGCTCGGGGTGTCGATGAAGTTTCCACAAACAAGACCTATCCCCCACAGGCGAGCCTTCGGACCTGCCAGCTAGATGAGAGCCTGCGCAGCGGGTCTACCTGGGGCCGAGCCTAGCTCGGGGTGTCGATGAAGTTTCCATAAACAAGACCTATCCCCCACAGACGAGCCTTCTGACCTGCCAGCTAGATGAGAGCCTGCGCAGCGAGTCTACCTGGGGCCGAGCCTAGCTCGGGGTGTTGCAAAACACATAATTGCATCCTATCATAAGAATTTCACAACAAGCAAGAGGAAAACAAGTTAATTGATGTAGTATAACAAGCTTGATTTTGGATACATAATTACACCTTCCCTCTCTCACGGGTAGAAGCGTTTTAGGTCATCGCCGCTCCAGGTGTGGCTCAAGGTCCTCCCCTCCACGTCCTGGAGGTAGTAACCTCCTGTTCCAAGGACCTCCTTCACTATGTAAGGCCCTTCCCAGTTCGGGTTAAGCTTGCCCACGGGGGCCGACCTTCCTGCCGCGTCAACCTTTTTCAGCACCAGATCTCCTTCGGCGAACTGCTTGACCCTGATATGCTTATCGAAATACTTAGCCATCCGACGCTTGATCTCTTCTTGCCTGATGGCTGCCACGTCCCGCAGCTCTTCCACCATGTCTAGCGAGAGGCGTAACCCCTCCTCGTTCTCCAACCTCCAAGTCTCATCTCCTTCGCCCGCTGCTGTGACCCGTGGGGACCGAACCTCGAACTCCACTGGCAAGACCGCCTCACACCCGTGAGAAAGTTTGAAGGGGGTCTCGCCGGTGGCCGTGTTAGGGGTCGTTTGCAAGGCCCACAGGACCGAGGGGAGCTGCTCCACCCAATTTCCTCTCAAGTTCTCCACTTTTTTCTTGAGTAGGTTCACAATAATTTTGTTTGCCCCTTCCACCTGGTCGTTGCTCCGGGGGTGGTGGACAGAGGCAAATCTGAGATCTATCCCCAGCTGGGCGCAGAAGCTGATGAACTCTTGACTAGCAAACTGGGGACCGTAATCTGTCACTATCGCTTGAGGCAGCTCGTGCCTGCATATGATCTCCCCGCAGACGAAGTTCCTTATGACTTGCGAGGTGACTTTGGCCAAGACCTTAACCTCCAGCCACTTTGAGAAGTAATCGACCATGACCAGGAGGAACTTCCTCTGCCCACTAGCCGGAGGGAAAGGCCCGACCAAGTCCATCCCCCAGATGGCGAAAGGCCATGACGATGTTATGCTTCTAAATCTTTGAGCAGGCAAGAGTTGGAGTGGGGCGTACAACTACAGCTGACGAAGCGCGTTGCGAGTTAGATTAGAAAACATGGATTCATGCATCAAAAGCTTCAAGAGGAAAGAGTTTTATCCGCAAGCGACTCCTTGCAGCAGCGGGTAAAGGCTCTGGAGCGCGAGTGCACCCTATTTATGGGCGAAATGCAGACGCTTCTAGGAGGCAACACCACTTAGTTGGAGGGGCATCTGAAATGAGTCGAAGAATAAACACGCACACACACACACACACTTAATCACCAGGTCGCCGCGATCCGCGAAGAAGTTACTCTAAGGGGAGGGCCAGAAGTGCGAACGAGAGGCCGCGGCTCGTGGAGGTGGATCCGACATTAATCTGCTCTTTTCTCGAGCATTCTCTGGACTGAATGTTGTTTTTCTTTTTATCTTGCTCGCGAATGGTTAAGACAATAATATCGCGTTTATAATTAGACTCTGATACTCGCAGGGATTCACGTTGTGGCCTAGTTTGATGTTTCCGAATTGCTTGCATTTATGGATCGAATGACCTTTTAACTGTTACGGTGCTCTGGCCTGCTTTATCAAGCGCGAGCTGGAGAAGCACACACGGGGTGTTTCTTGCGAGTAGGCGAGAGGCGAGTTGATTTGCGCCAATTGGTCGACCCCCTCTCTCCCCTATTTTTTATAAATACCCCCCTCCCCGAGCGCGCGCGCGCCAGGCTTTCACCTACAACAATAACTGAACATCTCAGGCCACCTCCCGCTTCTCTCAACTCGCAATTTCTACTCGCAAGCTCTTCCTTTCCGCGAATGTCTGGCGACGACGATGTCTCAGATGTGCGGCAGAGCTGTGTGGCTCACTTCTTCGACCACACCTTCCCTGATGTCCAGGTAACGCCGGACGAGCTGGCGAGTTCATTGCCGAGTACGTGTCGGCGGGGTTCACCACTCGCGTCATGGCCGAGCGCAAGTCCATCAATACTCTATACATAGGTGAACTCGCCTTCCCTCTCAGGCACTTTGATATGAGACTTCACCTTCCGCTGTGGCCTGAGGTGAAGCAATTTCTAAAGTGTTTCGGCGTGGTGCCCGCACAAATAAACTCGAATGCTATTGTCACGCTGGTGGCGTTCACGTGTTATTTGCGCAAAGAACACATAGAATTCAACCTCACTGTCTTCCGAAAACTATTCATCTACCAGGTGACCAGCGAGGGCGTGACATTTCTTGTCGGTTCATAGATTAAAGTCTGCGAGATCGTAAATAAGGCCCACTACTGGAACAACTGATTTGTGTTTATCTCGGGTAATTTCAGGAATATCCCTTTCTTGCCTGTTCAGAAAGACGAGTCTGCCTACAAGGCTCCCTTGTGGATGGCGAGGGCGCCAAGCTGCACAAGTACTTTGTGGGAAAAAACTTCGAGGTCGCCTACCTTTGGCAGAACATCTGCTCGCTTCTCCCCATTAATATGTGCGAAGGTAAGTTCCTGCTTTTTCACATTTTGACTCGCCCCTACATTAGGGCTCGCCTTCTAATCCCTCACTTATTGCTACAAGCGAACACCTAAATACTGTTGAACCCGCCGTATGTGAGTAAGGAGAGAGTCGACCCTGCCCGCGTTCGCGCTAAGTCCGCAGCGGTGGCGTACACGAGAGACCTGAGCGCGCATGTAATGAGTGGAAGCTCGAAGAAGACAGTGGTGATAGATCTGGGGTCATCCTCTGCCGAGCCATCTAAACTGCAAAAAACTGCCGCAACAAATAAGATTCCCAAGCAGAGCAAGAGGGGACCTTCGTTGGCGGAAGGGTCCGGAGGAAGCGAGTTGGAGACACCCGACTCGTACCCCAACTTTAGAATGGAGCAGAGGCCCCTGGATGGCGCGGGAGACCCGCTCTTGATTTGGGATGACAAGGCTAACCGTGTGTCCATGTCCTCGCTCCTTCCCTCTGTTGGATCTCGTGGCCAACCTTAGAGGGGGGAGGGGGGGGGGTGAATAAGGTTTGACGCGTTAAATGAAATTTAAAAAATATTTCACACCAGGAAATCAAGTCCTGGAAACTACCGCGGGGCGTTAGGTATCTAACGCGCGGCGGTACGTCTGTGGACTCGTTTTCCTGCGCAAGTTTGTTCCCAAACCACACAGCACAACCACTAACTTGCAAAACCGGAACAATCACATAATCAGACTAAGAAGAAATAAGAGTTTCATTGCATGAATAAAAGTGACAAATGTTCTATGTGATTACAAGAACTTGATCTCTGTGACGCCGAATATCGAATGCGATGAAATATAAAAGCTCTTTTAGTTTTCTATACCGACCCACTACCCGGACCGGTTGGCTCTCTCCCTTTCCCTCCAAGAAAGGTCTTCGAGCCGCTCTTCACCTCCACGCAAGGAAGGATCTTAGAGCCCCGCTAGATTCTCCAGATCTAGACGTCCTTATCCCCAGGACGATTTCCCACGGAATCCTTTCCCGGAGTCCGACGACTCTTACCGATCGATTTTCCTCTCCTCAAGATTTAGAAAAGACAAAAAGGATTACAAATGTAAGAGATAAATATTCAAAAGATGAAGTTCTCCCTTTTGAAGACAACTCTGTGTAGCGTCCACGACCGGTGCTTAAGATCTCTGTTTTTTGGCAACCGGTTGACTCTTCGTATTCATTGTAGATCTTGAATCTTCGGAGTCTTTCAATCACGAGCGAGAGGGAGACGACTATCTTCTTTTTTAACAGAGACTTGTGGAACGGAGCGCAAGAAGGCGGCCAAACCCTAGAATTCACGAACTCCCGTCCTTTCTTTTTCTCCCAGTCATGGGGCACAGAAACCAAGACGACCTTTTATGTCTTCGTGAAAATAGACTACCGCCGACGGTAAGACTAGCGCCTGGCCGTAGGTTCGCGCGCTTGTTGTGCCATCTGTCCTCTAAATCTGGATGAAATATTCAAAATAAATTCTGTCGTTTCAAATATGCTAGTGCCGCGCGGTTAACGCTTCCGCCACGCGGTAGAGTTGGACACAACGATTCACCGTTCGGCAAGCGCAACGCGGTAGGGCTAGCGCCGATTTCGTCCAGAGCGCTAAGTCCAAATAAATCATTCTGGTAACGCCCGCGGTAGTACTGGCGACAGGCGGTAGTCCAGCGCTCGACGAAAACTGGCTCGACGTTCGTCGAAGGGCTAACGTGGAGCAGTAAGACTAACGCCGAATTCTTCCAGAGCGCTAGTCCAAATAATTCATCGTGATAGCGCCTGCGGTAGAACTAGCGCTAGGCGGTAGTCCAGCACTCGACGAATTTGGCTCGACGTTCTTCAAAGGGATAGCGCGGCGCGGTAGGCGGTAGCATCCACTCAACGTCGTTGTCTCGACGCACTCAACGCTTTTCTTCTCAGCGCTCTCAACGCGGCGTTGAGTGATCTAGCGCGGGGCGGTAAGTGATAGCGCTTGGCGGTAGCATCCATTCAACGCCACTGTCTCAACGCACTCAACGCTTTTCTTCTCAACACTCTCGACGCGGTGTTAAGTGAGCTAGCGCGGGGCGTTAGTACTAGCGCTCGCTGATAACTTCCCGAGCGCCATGTCGATTTAATTCCAGCTACCGCGCAGCGTTAACTTCTAACACCCGGCGGTAACATTTGTAGGCAGCTTCTGCTATTCACTTGAACCTATCAACCTGCACACTCTATCAACAAAAGACGCGATCAAATACAATTTGGAAGTTGATATTCTCAAACACAGGGCATGTGAAACATCGGTCCAACAAACTCCCCCTTTTGATAATATCAACTTCCGTTCATGAGAAGTAAACAATGAGATAGAGTGCATATAAAGAATACAAGTTATAGGCTATATAAAGAATACATGTTATAGGCTATCATCAGGTTGTAGTAGGTTCTCTATATGGTTTCCCTACACATGCTCCCCCTATCTACATGTTCGATATGCTCCCCCTATCTATGTGCACTCCCCCTACACGTGACCTCTCCTAATCTCATACTCAAGAGCATACTCATGAACACTTCGTTCTCCCCCTTTGATAATATCAAAAGGTTGGGCAAGGCCAAGCAGACATGCAGGATGAAAAGTAGTAGAAATTATGAGTGTTGTACGAAATAGCAAGTAGTGCACACAAAAAGGTAAAGATAAACATGACTCGCATAGAGGTGACTTCAACAAAAATATATATCAGAGAATTTCAACACATGAGTCACATAATGGATCAAGGTACACAATCAGAAAAAATCAAGTTTCAGATTAATCAAGAATCGGACAGCAAAGACTAAACTAAGCACACAACAAGTAAGTCTACAATGCTATTATTGTAAGGAAGTAATCAAGTGAGACAAACATTGAAGAACGTCATGAGTGTAAATCGTGTGCTAGTACGTATTGTGCGAAAGAGAAGTATAGTGTAGTTGTAGTCCAATTCTTATGCGCGGAAGTCTTAGACAAGACAATGACATGTGTGCATGTAGCATCGAAAACGAGATAACACCAAGAAAAAATTGCATATTATCCATGTGAATCTCGATCGTCTAGGGACCTAACATGAGAAAAATAAGATGAATAATTACCTCACATGTCATTCGATGTCATACATGGGAAAAAAACTAGGGGCACTAATCTAAAGATATAGTCGATGCATAAGATCGAAGCGACTCGTTAACCAAGGTGCTCATCCTCACAATGCTTATGAAGACTTATCAGGAGGAGTGAGTAGTGCTTGGGTGGATCGTGACAAGTGATGTGATAACGAGCATATTTTTATTTTGTTAGCGTAGAGCTATCACTTTTGTGATCATTTTTTTTATTCACGGAGCCCCGAGTCAATCAAAATCTATCCACCTAGATAGATACACTTTAACATGTATACATACAACTTTTGTACTAGAGTTTTGGCCCAAAGTTTCACACCTAATATAATCACAAATGTATTGTGACATTGATTATTCAACATATTTCTAGCATGTTAAGATATAGTGTCACGAGATATAGCATGTACACGTAGCATGTTTCGTCTTGAGTGCACCAGCTAGGGATGTGTGTTTCATGTGAAGTCATTCCCCTATCTAAATCCTCACACATACCTAGAGGCATAAGCAACACACACGACCTCGTCTTGTCACACTCAATAACTAAGCACCTATAGATTCAGCCCACTATGACCGGAGGACAATGTTTACATAGATTACACGTTTAAACTCAAATATTGTACGTACGCGTTATGTTCTAAGCCACAGTCATGTGAGCCCTTTAGCATGATAGTTCTGCAACCGTTTTTTTTGTTTTGTAAGTTTTGTTTTTTTAATTTTTTTGTGTTTTTTTAAAAAAATCAAACACACAGCTCAAAACGGAATGCAAACACCCAAAAGAAAAAAAAATGCAAACACAACGAACAAAACAAAAACAAATCTAGGATGAGAGATCCAGAACTCCGAGCTCGAGGCGAAGTAGAGAAAATCGTGCATCTGGGAGTGGTTTAGTGAAGATGTCCACTAGTTGGTCATCGATGCCAATGAAACACACTCACGTTCTCCTTTTTGATATGATCACGAATGAAGTGGTGACGCACATCAATATGCTTTGATCTATAATGGTGCACTGGATTGTATGTTAAGTCTATGACACTCTTGTTGTCGCACCTAAGTGTAACGTTCCTACACTTGAGGCCAAAGTCTTCTAACGTTTGAGACATCCATAGTGCTTGAGCGCAACAACTTCCTAAGGCAACATACTCGGCCTCAGCAGTGGAGAGAGCAACCGAGTTTTGTTTGCGGCTTGACCAGGAGACTAATGTCGGTCCAAGGAAATGGCATGTACCGTGAACACCCAGCATAGTCTGAGTCTGAGTACCCGTGAAGAGTGAAATCGGTTGTATGTGGGTACCAGAGTCCAAGGTTCTGTGTGCCTATAAGGTACCTAAAAATATGCTTCACCGCTTTCTAGTGAGACTCTTTCAGGTCGGCTTGGTACCTAGCACACATTCCTACCGCAAACGTGATATCTGGCCTAGAGACACTCAAATATAATAAAGATCATATCATCCCTCTAAACACAGTCTGATCGACAGAAATGCCACTTTCATTTTTTCTAATTTAATAGAAGCACTCATAGGAGTTTTGACATGCTTCAGATTCTCATATCCAAAACGCACAAGCATATCTTTAACATATTTCGATTGACTTATAAAAGTTCCGTCTTGGCGCTGAGAAATCTGGAATCCTATGAAATAAGTATGTTCTCCTACTAGGCTCATTTCGAATTCAGATTTCATTAGGGTGACAATTTCTTCACACATCTTTTCATTCGTTGCTCCAAAAATAATATCAACATAGATTTGTAGGATAATTATATCAGGACTCTTGGTCTTTACAAATATAGTTGTGTCCGCACTACGCATCCTAAAGCCATGATTTAAGAGAAAAGTAGTGAGCATATTGTACCAAGCACGAGGTGCTTGCTTCAATACGTACAGGGCCTTCACCAACTTATACACATGATTTGGGTAAGCGGCATTCATGAAACTAGGTGGTTGCTCGACATAAACCTCTTTCTTAATGTATCCGTTTAGGAAGACACTCTTGACATCCATTTGGTACAATCTAATTTTCTTATCACTAGCAAATGCTAAAAACGTACGGATGGACTCAAGACGAGGAACCGGGGCAAATGATTCGTCAAAATCCACACCCTCTATCTGAGAAAACCCTTGAGTCACCAACCTTGCTTTGTTCCTAGTTATCCTAGACTCACGATCAAGTTTATTTTTGAACACCCATTTCAAGCCTATGACTGGATGGTTATCTGGACGTTCCACTAACACCCATACCTTACTTCGCTCGAATGGGTTCAACTCCTCATTAATCGCCAAGAACCATGATTCATCCTTTAAGGCTTCTGAAATGTTCTTGGGTTCAATATCAGATAGAAAGCACAAGTTCGAAAAAGATTCATGGAGTGCAGTCCGAGTTTTAACTCCATGAGATGACTCTCCTATGACTAGATCCCGGGGATGTTGTTTAGAAAAAAAATCAAATTACTAGGAGCCCTATAACCTTGTTCAACACTTTGAGTTTTACTCTCCACGATTCTCTCGTCATCCTCATCCCCAATCGACACACTTTCTTCTATCTCCTCTTCATTTGCCTTCGATTCGTTAGTTGGGGAATTCTCATCGAAATGCACATGAGCCGACTCCTCAACCACTAAGGTCCTCTTATTATATATCCTATAGGCCCGACTCTTGTTTGAGTATCCTAAGAAGATAGCTAGATCAGATTTTTCGTCAAATTTCCCTAGATGATCCTTAGTGCTAAGAATGTAGCACGGGCATCCAAAGACCCTAAAGTAAGATACCGATAGTTTCTTTTCGAAATACAGCTCATATGGAGTTCGCTTTAAGAGTGGGCGAAGCATGACCCGGTTCATCACGTAACACGCTGTGTTAACCGCTTCCGCCCAAAAAGATCGTGGTAAGCCGAACTCGGCGAGCATAGTGCGGGCTAACTCTTGGAGAGTGCGATTCTTTCTTTCTACAACCCCGTTCTGTTGTGGAGTGCGAGGGGCTGAGAATTCATGCTTAATTCTCATGGTGTCGCACAAGTTTGAGAATTCATTCTCAAACTCCCCTCCATGATCTGATCTAATACATTTTATCTTTAGCTCCTCATTTTGAAGACGCGTGCAGAGATTGGAGAATTCACTAAAGGTGTCAGATTTGTTTGCCAGAAATATAGTCCAGCAATAGCATGAATAATTATCTATTATAACGAAGGTGTACCTTTTTCCACCTACACTACACGTACTTAGAGGCCCAAACAAGTTCATGTGAATGAATTCTAGTGGTCTAGACGTGGAAACTTCAGTTTTGCTTTTGAATGAGGTTTTGACAAATTTGCCCTTTTGACACGGACCACATAAGACATTTAAACTACCGCTTAAGTTGAGAAGTTTCCTAACAAGTTTCTTTTTCGATAGTTTTACAATAAGCTTGCTACCACTGTGTCCTAGTCTCCTATGCCAAAGGTCTAATTCCTCATTCTTAGTAACTAGACATTTCAAATCTTCAAAGCTAATAGTGTACACATTATGATTTCGGTGAGCTACAAGTAATACACTAGAAGTTTTGACATCAATGATCTTGCAAGTGTTTGTAGATGACTCAAATAACACATTTAGACCTTTATCACACAGTTGGCTAATAGAGATGAGATTATGATTTAGTCTATCTACATACAAAATATTTGAAATAGAGAATGCCTTGTTACCTACAGTGCCGCTCCCAAGTATCCGTCTTTTGTCGTTGTCCCCAAAAGTTACCATTCCACCCTTCTTCTTCTGCAGGGTAGGAACTTGTCTTTATCTTCCGTCATGTGCTTGGAGCAACCAGAGTCCAAGTACCACATGCTATTTGTGTCCTTAGCCCACCAACAGACCTAAAAAGAAGATGAGGGTAAAGTTCTGGTTACCCAAGTTGTCTCACCCATACGATAGGTAGAAGACTTTGGTACCCAGACTTGCAAATTTTTTGTGGCACCTTTCCTCAAACACGAGTCAGATGTGTGACCAAATTTATGACAATTCGCACACATAATGTAAGCAGTGGATGGTGCCTTTATCGGGTTGCTTGAGGTTGGGGATATCCCTCCAGACTTCTTAGCCTTATTGTTAGATTTATTCAAGTTGGACTTAGGCTTGGAGTGATTCCCGCTTGGTGGTGATGTTGGACCCACATATCCTAGTCCAAACTTCCCAGTTCCATGACACTGTGCTCCCAAAAGCATATCCAATGATTTTTGGCCTATTCCGAACTTTTGGACGACACAGTTGAGATCATGGATCCTCGCCTTTAAGGCGGTGTTTTCAGTCACAAGCATCACACACCGATTGGCAAAATGTTTCTTGCCTTCCTCTACCTTGGCAAGAGACATTTGAAGTCGTTTCTCCAAGATATTCTTTTCATTGACGAGACTAGTCATCCTCAATGTTGCCTTGGAGAGACTTGTCTTTTGTTCTTCGATCGTTGTCATCAAGTGAGAGCACTCTAGACACTCGATCTTCTCTTTGTCAACGCTTATTACTTCACTTTTCAATTTTTCCAAGTCCTTTTTGATTTTCTTATTCTCAGCTCTTAAGGACGTTTTCTCAGAAGTAACGTTTTGTAATTTATCAACTACATTTTCATAAATTTCAAGAAGTTCGGTATAAGTAGGTGGAGTTACCTCAGTGTCGCTCTGGACACTGGACTCATCGTCAGATTCTTCTTGATTCTTTCACATGAGACATAGGTTTGCCTCGTGTTCACTTTCGGAGTCCGTGGCGCTTGATTCATCAGAGCCATCCTCATTCCAGGTGAGCGCCTTCAGCACCTTCTTCTTCCCTTTGTGCCTGCTTTGCTTTTCTTTTTCCTCCTTCTGGAGTCTTGGGCATTCTCGCTTCAGGTGCCTAGGCTTGTGGCAGTGATAGCACTCCGATTGTGACTTCTCATCATCGCTTTCCATCTCTTTCGATGGCTTGTTCCATCTTCTGCCTTCTCCAGCTCCTCTCTTCAGGAATTTCTTGAATTGTCCCTTCTTCTTGGGATTTCTCATGAACTTTTTAAATTCCCGAACGTAGAGGCTCTCCTCCTCATCTTCCTCAGAATCTTCAGCAACTTTTCTCTCCTTTTCGGCCTTCAGCGCCGGTCCCTTCTTCTTTCCTTCCCTGGTATATTCTTCTGCTTGAATCTTCAATTCAAGTTCGTGTGTCTTCAGATTGCCGATGAGGCTCTCTATCTCCAGGGTGCTGATCTCATGAGACTCAGCAATAGCAGTCACCTTCGGGTTAAAGCGAGGAGGCAGAGATCGCAGGATCTTCCTCAATAGGTCACCATTTGGAAAATTATTTCCGAGAGATCTTGAAGCGTTGACGATCTTGGTGAAACGAGTGTACATGCTGTCCACATCCTCGTCGATCTCCATCCGGAACTGTTCATATTCAGATTCGAGTTGGAACAGCTTCGACTCCTTTACCTGCGAAGCACCTTCATGAGTTAGCTCAAGAAGACGTCATATATCATAAGTAGTTTCGCAGTTACATATCCTGTTAAATTCAGTCTTGTCCAAGGCACACAATAATGAGTTCATAGCCTTGACATTATTCGTACATCTAAGCTTATCCGCGTCATCTCACTTATCACGCGGTTTTTCCACGGCAGTATCCCCAACCGTGACCGTAGGTGTAGTGTACTTTGTCTCAATCATGGCCCATACGTCCATGCTTTGAGTCATCAGAAATATTTTCATCCGAGTCTTCCAGTGACTATAGTCACTCCCCATGAACAGTGGGGGTCTACTCACACCTTGACCCTCATTGAATGCGTGTATAGAGTTGGCCATCTTACTTTAGGTTTTGAATCCCTTTTTGAAGTAACCACCTCTGATACCACTTGTTGGATCTCGTTGCCAACCTTAGAGGGGGGGGGGGGGTGAATAAGGTTTGACACGTTAAATGAAATTTAAAAATATTTCGCACCAGGAAATCAAGTCCTTGAAACTACCGTGGGGCGTTAGGTATCTAACGCGCGGCGGTACGTCTGTGGACTCGTTTTCCTGCGCAAGTTCGTTCCCAAACCACACAGCACAACCACTAACTTGCAAGCTCAGAACAATCACATAATCGGACTAAGAGGAAATAAGAGTTTCATTGCATGAATAAAAGTGACAAATGTTCCAAGTGATTACAAGAACTTGATCTCCGTGACGCCGGAGATCGAAGGATATGAAATATAAAATCTCTTTTAGTTTTCTATACCGACCAACTACCCGGACCGGTTGGCTCTCTCCCTTTCCCTCCAAGAAAGGTCTTCGAGCCGCTCTTCACATCCACGCAAGGAAGGGTCTTAGAGCCCCGCTAGATTCTCCAGATCTAGACGTCCTTATCCCCAGGACGATTTCCCACGGAATCCTTCCTCGGAATCTGACGACCCTTACCGGTCGATTTTCCTCTCCTTATCCCTAGGACGCCTTGCTTCTCCCTTTCACTTTGTTGAGATGTTGGCCCTGATCTTACCCCCAAATTTGTCTTTATAGGATGCCGAGATTGCCAATTGCTTGCGGACACGCATCTGCGCGGTGGAACAAGAGCTCGCGGACACGAAGACCCGGCTTGTCGCTTCCCTTGCCGAGAAATCCGGCGAGAAGCCCGGTGGGTCGTCCTCCGTCGGCCAAAAAAGTCTTCACTTCACCCCGCGAGAGGTGGAGGGCACTCGCAAGCTGCTAATCACTTAGGCGTCTGAGTCCACGCTGAACATGCTGCGAAACCTCGACGTACTACAAGATGAATGGATGGAGCTTATTGCCGAGGACCCCATCCCGGACCTTTATGGTCCAGTGGCGAGCTCGCCCTCCTCAGATCGCGTGTACTTGCCGAGGACCCCATCCCGGACCTTTATGGTCCAGTGGCGAGCTCGCCCTCCTTAGATCACGTGTACTTGCCTCCTGATAGAGATGGGACGGACCGCCCGCGAAGGACCCGCCAACGAGCTTGGATCAAGTTTCTTTTTCTTTTTTCTTATGCACTGTCAGGCCAAGACTCGCCACAACTCTTTCTTTTTTGAATGGGATGATAGAAATTTTTTGAGTTATTCCTACCTTTTCATGTCATACGCAACTTGTCTTGTTTATTGAGTTTACTGAGCGACTGCCCCTGGGCCCAATCGTTGTTTGCCGAGACGACCGGTTGCCCTCTGTTCTAGTTTGCGAGAACCAGGCCTAGCGATCTCGGCGTATTGGCGACCATTTAGCGAGAATACTTAACTTTTTTTTACAACCAATACTCGCCACAGGGGGATGCGAGTGTCCTTCGTGCAGGACCAAGCCTAGATGATCGGATTGTCCCTATCCCCTTCTAACTTGGCTCATTTTCGTTACTAAACCTATTCTCGTTGACCAGGCTCATTTTTTCAGGCTTGCCTTCTTTGGCCTCTATCATACCTCCTAAGCGACTGGTCTGCTCTACCGGCATGTGATAGCCTGGTCAGCGGGATCATTTCAGGAGTTTCTTGTTTAAAAATAAATTTCAATTTAACCCACTGCCTGAGCGACCTGCCTACCCTACTAGCTTGTGAGAGCCTGGTCAGCGAGATCCTATCGGAGGTTTCTTGGTCAAAAATCTATTTCAATTTAACCCTCTGCCCGAGCGGCCTGTCTGCCCTGCCAACTTGTAAGAATCTGGTCAACGGGATCCTATCAGAGGTTCCTTGGTTAAAAATCTATTTCAATTTAACCCCCCGCCCGAGCGACCTGCCTGCCCTGCCAGTATGTCAGAGCCTGGTCAACGGGATCCCATCAGGGGTTCCTTGGTTAAAAATCTTTTCAATTTAACCATCCGCCCGAGTGACCTGCCTGCCCTACCAGCTTGTGAGAGGCTAGTCAGTGAGATCCTATCGGGGGTTCCTTGGTTAAAAATCTATTTCAATTTAACCCTCCGTCCGAGCGACCTGTCTGGCGTTCCAGTTTGTAGGAGTCTGATCAGTGGGATCCTTTCGGGGGGTTCCTTGGTTAAAAAACTATTTCACTTTAACCACCATAAGGTCTACCTAACCTAACATTTCATAATCCGACCTAGTCAGGCCATAATGAAAGAAGGAGATGGAAGATGATGGGGTGGGGGGGGGGGGGGGGGGGGGGGGGCGGGGGGCGGGGGGCGGGGGGCGCTTTTTTTTGATCATTTAAGGATAAAAACTCTTTAGGTCATCGCCACTCAACGTATTCCCAAGAGACGTTCCCTCGACATTCTGGAGGTGATATCCCCCTGAACTCAGTGTTTCTAGAATTATAAAAGGTCCTTCCCAGTTGGGATGGAGCTTCCCGACCACGGCTCCCCTCCTTGCATGATCAATATTTCTGAGGACCGGGTCCCCTTTAAAAAATTCTTGATCCGAATGTGCTGGTCAAAAAACTTTGCCATCTGGTACTTGACTTCTTCCTGACGAAGGGCAGCTAGGTCACGAAGCTCCTCCACGAAGTCTAACGAGATTCGTTGCTCTTCCAATATTTATAATGTTTTTTCAGACTCATCTGAGCTATTTTTCACGCAATCATACTTCACATTTAGTTCATAAATGCTTATATTTCCCTTATTCACAAATCTCACATGAAGTGCACTTTTTGCCCATTGTGGTGCGCAATTGCGTTATGTTTTGCTGGGTAAGCACATGGTGCTCCCCATTCTTGTTTTTATTTCTTTTTCGACCATTTTGTGTACTGGAGGACTGTGCCCCAATTGCTAGTTTGCTGTGCACACGGACAGATCTCCTTTACTGCCCAGTTTCTTTCCTGTAGGAATCGCATGGTCGTGTATTTTTCTTCACGCACGATCGGTAGGATGGTGCAATGTCTACAGAGTTGTTTTCTGGTGATCTGCCCTGGGTCGTGCAATTTGCTCGTGCACGGGCTGTTTTGCCCGTACGTGACTCAATCACATGACCTCGTCTTTCTTGTCTAAAATTTTATGTAATTATCGCTGTGCGTTTTCTCTCGCATGGTTGGATGCAACCGTGCGCGAAGGAAAACGCACGATCGGATTGTTTACCTGTATTTTCAGTGATCTGTCACTAACCATGTTATTTGTTCTCACACGGGCTGTTTTGCCCGTGCGTGATCAAAAGCACACGGTCTCCTGCTGAACCAGGCTGGTCGATTTTTGTGCATTAAATTTCACACGATACAGGCACAATCGTGCGTTCGACTGTGCGTGATCATTTTCTAATGTTTTTTCTATTTAAGCCACAAGATTCGCCCTATTCGGGATCACTTCTTCATTCTGCCAAGTTCTGCCATTGAAACCCTAGGGGAGAGCTCCGACTTCTCCTTCTTCCTCCTTCCGGGTTTTGCCTTAGGCCGCCTCCATCATCCCAGAGCTTCCAAGGAGGAGATTCTAGCCTTATGTCCATCATCAAGGAAGGAGAGCTTGCATCAAAGGAGATTGGATTTTGACACGAAGAAGACGGGTCCATTGGGAGGTAGTGACAACCCTCCTCTACCCCAGACGTAGTTGCGGTCTGAGCTAGAACACGAATTGACAACCTTGTGATTCCTATCGTGAATCCCAACGAGGCTTCGAATGTGGTCGATTCCTTGCACTCTTCCTCTTGTTTTGATGAATGTAACTTGATCTCTATATTTTAATGATGTGCACTATAAACTTGTGTTTTAATTCATATTTCATCTTTGTATGAAAGTATTATGTTTACATGTGTGCTTGAGATGCGTCGCCAAAACACTCCACCCTCCACTCCGTTTCGCTAGCCTATTAATCCATTCCGTGAGCCTACTCTTCCACTACGCAAGCCTACTCTCCCATTTCGCTTGACTTCACACCCACTCTGTATGCCTACTCGTCCATCCGCCTTGCAAAGGAGTGCATAGTGGCCTGCATAGTCTCCATCCAGCCAAGCGAAGCAGTGCATAACGACTTGTATAGTAGTTTGTTATTTTAGTTTCTTTTGTTTACGCATTCCAAACCAGGCCTCCTGCATCCCTTCCGACCATTTGGACTTCAATCGCAAGTCCTTCCTCAAAAGCAGACTCCGCCTTATTGTGTTCATTGTGAGATCGATACTTGTGGATTAACTCCCATATTTTTTATTATTTGAGCGACTGGTGCACTTGTCGTCTATCACATCAGGCGCCTCCCGTCGTGGCCAGACGGTGGCAGTGGAACGAGCTTCTGCACTACTACGTGAGTATGCGCACTAACAGACCTAGGTAGAATTTGACGCACCTTCTATTAGAACTCGACGTAGCATCAAATACTCATCCAGAAAGTAAATTTGAGAAGATTTATTGAGAGTTATTAAAAGATTGTGATTAAGGTGTCTATTCAAAATTGATGAGCTGTTAGAAGAATGTTTAAAGAAATGGATTTTATATAATTTCTGGAGATATATTTGGAAGTAATCTAAAGGGATGGACGAAATTTTTGAAGACCATTTTTAAAAAGATGTGATCATAGATTATCTTATTTCTTCTGAAGACAATCAACAGAGAAAACATTTAGAAATGTCAAAGACATTCATATACACAAAATAAAAAAAGAAGAATACCGACACCAATACAGAGAATAGTCTAACAACAGACAAAATTCTTCTTCTTCTTCCTCTCTACTACTGTTTTTTGAGATAGTGGATCAAAAAAACTTATAATCCTTGCATCTTCTTCTTCATTAAGGATTCATCACTACAAAAAGATCAAGTCCACTGAATTTCTCAAGAATCCTCAAAAATTTCTGAGGAAGGATTCAAATCTGAAGACAACTCTCTACATTTTCTCTTGATTTTCTTCTTTCTCTCTCACTCTTGTTTTTGTGAGAGAGTTTTTGGAATTCCTCTTAAAAAGATTGAGTTGTATTGGTTCTTAGAGTCTCTTTATCAAAAGACTCCGTTATCTGTTCTTATAGTCTCCTTATCAAAAACCCAATCACTGGTTCTTAGAGTCTCCTTATCAAAAGATCCAGACACTGAGATAGTGGATTCCTATTAAAGTGGTAGAATAGTAGATGTATTCAGATTTTGGGAAACCACTATAGCTTTTGTAGCATCTGTGTTGTGGCTCATTTTATGTTCTTGTCCTTTGCTTTACTTTTTGCATTTACTCTTTGTCGCGAACAACTTTGTCCCGATTGTGTGAAATGTGGATGTTAATCTGGTTAAGATTTTGGTAAATAATTTTAAATCTTTATTCACCCCCCTCTAGAGAATTCTCAGAGATATAACTATTCCCTTTCAGTTGATAAGCTTCTAATGCTACTTTAAATCAACTTCGATAAAGTGTTTATATGTATTATATTCTCAATCATGATCGAGTTACTTTACTATAATCATGATGGGCATCTACACATGGTAATAAGTCGGTAAACTAACATTAAAAATATCTAGTTTGACATGTAATAATTGTTAGTGATGTCCATAAAATTTCTCAAGCAAATGAAATAGAGTACTACCTGAATTAGGGTAAGATTTGCAAAAGTTAAAATCAACACAAAACATCTTCAAATTCCCTAAAATCTTAACCAAGAATCATTTCTAACATGGTTGGGGCACTGGTTTTATGATCAGGATTTCAAAAAATTTCCTAAGTATTTGTCGATTAGACTCAATTCCGATATGAGGAAGCTACAGTAAATGTCGACTGGAACTGCCCTTGATATAAAATCTGTCTAAACCTTTTGTCGACTAGACATATTTATGACATCAAAAAAATAGAGCAGTGTCGACTGGAATAGCTTTGGACAAGGAAATCATTTTAATTTGTCTAAGTCATTTGTCGACTAGAGATGTTCAGACAGAACAATGAATGTCATCATGAATACTTATGTCAACTAGAATAACTTAGGGAAAAAATTCATCCTAATTTATGTAAGACATTTGTCAACTAGAGATGTTCGTCTAGAACTGTGAATGCCGACTAGAATAACTTAGGATAAGGAATTCATCCTAATTTGTCTAAGTCAATTGTCCACTAGAGATGTTCAGACAGAACAATGGGTGTCGACGAGAATACTTACGTCTACTAGAATAACTTAGGATAAAGAATTCATCATAATTTGTCTAAGGCTTTTGTCAACTAGAGATGTTCAGACAGAACAGTGGTACTCGACGGAGATACTCATGTCGACTAGAATAACTTAAGATAAAGAATTCATCCAAATTGTCTAAGGCATTTGTCGACTAGATATGTACGAGACATATCGACGAGGCCATTCATATCGACGAGACCATTCATATCGACGAGACCATTCATATCGACAAGAAGATTTGCGCTGTTTCTAAATTTCAAATCGGACGACGATCACGATCATTCAGATTATTTCGTAAAGTTATAATGTATCAATTTTTTAAGTCCTTTAAGCTAGATGTATGGGCATATTCAACATGCAAGTTTTCTGAATTATGTGTAACACAACTATTACCCTATAATAACTTTTAAGCAGACAACACTTAAAAGACCTTCATTTCCCCCTCTAATTTCTACCAGTAGGCATGCATGTCATAACATGCATGCCACCAAAATTTTAACCACATTGTCCACAAGGAGCATCATATATGTAACAGTCTATTAAAATGAAATTATTCACAAAATCTTTGGAAAATCATTTCCCAAAATTATAAAATTTGGTGGGGTTGTTCAAAGCATCAACTAGCATGCATGTACAAAATTTCATCATCATCAGAATAATATTTTGAGAGAAATACATAAAATATTAAGATCACTAAGTTTGTAACATAGCATTTTCAAAATAAGATCTAGGGAGCTACAATGTACTAAATATTTTGTGACCCCCATTCTGAAAAGTTCTTTCCAAGGGCTACAACTCTTTTGTTAAGCCCAAGGTCCATATATGAGTGTAGCATACCTAAAAATTTGCTTGAACCTAGCTGAATAAAGATGATAGGTTTAATACATAAGCAATAAAAATCGATTTTTGTATGCAAATAGCAATTCTGCACCAATCTGGAAGCAGATCCGACAGCAGCTTGTTGTCTTCTTCCTCTAGTCGACAGCTTAGATGAGTCCAAACTTCATTCTTTAAATACTCCCTCTACCGACCACCATTCTTCACGAAATCAACTCCTATAGCTTCGTTTTGAGCAGTGGAGTTATTAGAACTTATTTCAAAACCGATTATGCCCTAAATCCAGAGTTCTAGAGTGGGCATTTATCATTATTTTTTCCCTGTATTGCTCTGAAATCAAGCTCAATTGAGCTCGATATCTCTCGTAATTAGATCTAGGATACTAGCACCAAGGGGGAGGAGAGGAAACTCATGATAATTGAGTCCATGGACCTTCTACTCCTTGGTGGCAAGATGGTGGTTGTCCCCGATGACCCTGCTCCAAATCATGCTCCTGATCTCGGTTTCTTCAGGTGTATGGCTGGCTCGATTGCCTGGGTGATGAGAAAGAGGGGCAGAGGTTCAAATGAGGGTGGGGGAGAGCTGAATGGTAAAATCCCATTATGGGGCTTCCGACAACTTCTTTGGATGCTCCTCCTAGCTGCCAAATGGCTCCCTCTTCGATGGAAGTCGACTGGGAGTAATGGGAGAGCCTTCCCCATGCATTGGAAACACAAACCAAGCTTCATGTGACCGCCTCCTATATTTCTTTTGTCTCCACATGTAAATGTTTTTGGGGAAATATCCACCTTGCTCTCATATGAGGGTTATGTGCCAAAATTCAAAGGGAATTCATAATCATTGTGCTTTTATTGCTGGAGTGGGCCTATTATTGTAGGTTGAGCCCATTAGGGCTAAGCTTGGGCTATTGAATTTCAATTTAGGGCTTATGTGATCTAAGTTGATTGTGTTTGATTTTGGTCAAATTGATGAGTGATCATGAGTCAATATGGAGGCTCCCAATAAATATCACGAGTCAATATGGTGGCTCCCAATAAATATCATGAGTCAATACACCGTCTGGAGGCTCCCAATAAATATCATGAGTCAATACACCGTCTGGAGGCTCCCAATAAATATCATGAGTCAATACACCGTCTGGAGGCTCCCAATAAATATCATGAGTCAATACGATCATGATCGCCATATGGGGAATGCAACATCATGAGTCAATATGGAGTCTCCCAATAAATATCATGAGTCAATATGGAGGCTCCCAATAAATATCATGAGTCAATATGGAGGCTCCCAATAAATATCATGAGTCAATATGGAGGCTCCCAATAAATATCATGAGTCAATATGGAGGCTCCCAATAAATATCATGAGTCAATATGGAGACTCCCAATAAATGTCATGAGTCAATATGGAGGCTCCCAATAAATATCATGAGTCAATACACCGTCTGAAGGCTCCCAATAAATATCATGAGTCAATATGGAGGCTCCCAATAAAATATGTACTAAATTTTTTGTAAGTGATGTTTTGTAGTGAACACATGAATTCTTATATTAGTATGTTATTTATTTGGAAATTGGAGGGTTGGCATTGTCATGAGGTTGGTGGAGAGGGGATTTAAAAGTAGAAGCTTGAGTTGTTTTATGTGGGACTCGATATTAGGAAATCAAGAAGGCGTGACATGGAAATAGGGGCGCATGGTGTTTGAAAGGAAAATAATGATTTGGGGAGGTTGATATACAGGTGACTGTGGCGCCATGAGAGCAATGTTGGGGATAAATCTGGGAGCTGGTTTGCAGGAAAAAGGAGGATATTGGACCCTAGGTCGATATGCATGGGTGTCATTTGGATAGGAAATGTGCTCAGTAAGAGGTTTAGGGTTTATGGTTTAGGGTTTTTAGGGTTTAGGGTTTAGAGTTTTTAGGATTTAGGGTTTTTAGGGTTTTGGGTTTTGGGGTTTTGGGGTTTTGGGGTTTTGGGGTTTTGGGGTTTTCGAAGGGCCTTCGGGTTTTCGAAGGCCCTTCGGGTTTTCGAATGGCCTTCCGATTTTCTGGTTTTCGAAGGGCCTTCGGGTTTTCGGGTTTTTGAAGGGCCTTCGGGTTTTCGAGGGGCCTTCGGGTTTTTGGGGTTTTCGAATGGCCTTCCGATTTTCTGGTTTTCGAAGGGCCTTCGGGTTTTCGGGTTTTCGAAGGGCCTTCGGGTTTTTGGGTTTTCGAATGGCCTTCAGGTTTTTGGGTTTTCGAAGGGCCTTCGGGTTTTCGGGTTTTTGGGTTTTCGAAGGGCCTTCGGGTTTTCAAAGGGCCTTCAGGATTTCGGGTTTTCGAAGGGCTTTCGGGTTTTCGAAGGGCCTTCGGGTTTTCGAAGGGCCTTCGGGCCCTTCGGGGCCTCAGGCTTTTAGGCTTTAGGCTTTAGGCTCCCAATATGGAGGCTCCCAATAAATATCATGAGTCAATACACCGTCCGGAGGCTCCCAATAATATCATGAGTCAATATGGAAGCTCCCAATAAATATCATGAGTCAATACACCGTCTGGAGGCTCCCAATAGATATCATGATTCAATATGGAGGCTCCCAATAAAATATGTACTGAATTTTTTGGAAGTGATGTTGCACAAACCAAGCTTCATGTGACCGCCTCCTATATTTCTTTTGTCTCCACATGTAAATTTTTTTGGGGAAATATCCACCTTGCTCTCATATGAGGGTTATGTGCCAAAATTCAAAGGGAATTCATAATCATTGTGCTTTTATTGCTGGAGTGGGCCTATTATTGTAGGTTGAGCCCATTAGGGCTAAGCTTGGGCTATTGAATTTCAATTTAGGTCTTATGTGACCAAAGTTGATTGTGTTTGATTTTGGTCAAATTGATGAGTGATCATGAGTCAATATGGAGGCTCCCAATAAATATCATGAGTCAATATGGAGGCTCCCAATAACTATCATGAGTTAATATGGAGGCTCCCAATAAATATCATGATCAATACACCGTCTGGAGGCTCCCAATAAATATCATGAGTCAATATGGAGGCTCCCGATGCAGTACATATTTATTGGGAGCCTCCATATTGACTCATGATGTTGCATTTCCCATATGGCGATCATGATTTTATTGACTCATGATATTTATTGGGAGCCTCCAGACGGTGTATTAGAGGAGTGTAGCTTCTCCCTCTCAGAACTCACCCTCGATGGGGGAGATATCCTTTTCAGAGGAGGATATGCTTGGGAACGAGAACCATTTACTCGATGCGATTGTGATCCAAAACATAGTATATAACTACACGGTCTCACGCATTCTCGTGGACAATGGGAGCTCCGTCAATGTGGTGTTCAAGAAGGCGTTCATTGCGACGAAAGTAGAAGAGAAGAGGGTCACGTCTACAGAGGGGTTGCTCTTCAGATTTTTGGGAGAAAGTAAGGAGGTGTAAGGAGTGGAACTGATCGTGACAATGGCAGAAGCGACAAAGTGTTGTCGGTTTGTCATCGCTGACACTCCGAGATACTACAATGCCATCTTTGGCCGACCACATATCAATGCTTACAAATGTGTCCCCTCATCCTACCACCAGTGCTTGAAGTAGAACCAGGGAGGGCTGTAGATCAGGATCAAGAGTGATCCAGGGTGGCGAGACTGTGTTATCTCAGTATTTTCCACACCATCAATTGGAAGAAAGAGGCTGAGGAGGTGGATGCGGCCATGGAGGAGAAGGAGATCCAAATCAAGGATGGGAGGTCCGGAAAGGTGAAGATCAGGAATTAGCTAAAAGAAGAAGATAATGAGAAGATCCCATCTTGTATCCAGAAAAGCGTGGATGTCTTCTATTAAAGCGTCGCCGACATGCCGGAGATTGATGCGGACGTTGTTTGTCATCACCTCAACCTCGATAAGGGAATCCCTTCCGTTCAGCAGATGCTACTCTGGTCGAGCCCATCCAGGAGGAGGTGAAGAATCTTCTGGACGCGAGATTTGTGTCAGAGATCCACCACCTAGGCTGGGTGTCCAACATTGTAATGATTAAAAAGGGAGATATAGAATGCATATCGACTTTTTTACCCTTAATAAGGCTTGCCCCGGGGGTTATTATCATTTGCCTCAAATCGACGAGCTTGTGGATTCAGCCGTTGGTTTTCCTGTAATGAAATTTTTGGATGTTTTCTCGGGGTACCACCAAATCTGAATGCACCCTCCCGACGTAAGAAACACATCCTTCATCACTAACGACTAGTGCTGCTGCTATAAGATGCCCTACAAGCTCAAAAACACAGGTGTCACCTACCAAAGAATGATGGACTGGTGCTTCGGGAGCAGAAGTGTTGAAACCTGGAGGTATACATGGATGACCTCATAATGAAAAGTAAGAATGTGGGAGAACATTTTATGACTTGGCAGAAACCTTTGCGACCCTTCAAAGGTTCAAGATGAGGCTCAAGCAGACAAAAAGTGTTTTTGGGGCAGGAAAAGGAAGGTTCTTGGGTAAGCTCTTGACACAAGTAGGAGTAGAGCCGAAGCAGGATAATGTCAAGGCCATCATGGAAATGGAGCCGCCGAGGAACGTGAAGGAGGTCTAGCGCTTGACGGGTTGGTTTAGCTCCACTCTTGCGTGTGTGAGAGATGTCTCAAGAACTTTCCCCTGCTAGCTCTGAAGACGCGCTTAGTAAGGTTAAGTCCCAGTTTGTACTTCTGTAGTGTCGCAACGTCGCTCCATGCTGACACTCACGACACGATCTTTTGTTTGTCCTCCTCGTTCAGCTCCATGTTGACCCTCGCGCTTCTGGGCCTCCAACTCAGCAACTACTTCCACTTCATGCACCTCCTCAACCAGTTCTAGGTGTGCCATCCCTTCTAACACCCTATCAACCTCCTCTGTGTCTTCCCTCCAACCAATGGTGTTTACGCTATTCAGAATGCACTCCATGGACACTTCATATAGCTCCTAATCAGAATTTGTACTCCTACCTGATTATATTTTAGGCATTGAAGAAACAATAAGGACACAGATTGGAAGACGCTTATAAGAGGTCTCTCGAAAATCACTGTGTAACCATTCTAAGAGTCCACAATGGAGAATCTACTATTCTTCGAGGTGCCCCCAAGAGTGACTAGCAGCTCCACTCTTCCTACGGCTTCCTTATGCTCTTCCAAGAAGTTGAAAAACGGCCTATCCAAGGCCTTCACTCTCTTGAAGACAACGTTGACCGAACTTACGTTGATGGCTTCTGCTTGGATGAACCGCCCTATGTGGTCGATCATGTCTTCAAAGGAGATGGGGGGATCTTGGTCTACCTCTATCTTAAACAACCTTCCTGCAAGACAAAAACGAGCGTCAGTTTAAGGGTATAGTTGTCCACATCTTGAATCGACAAGACGTCCTCCTGGAAGCGGTCGAAACAGTGTCCCAATGACTCGTTAAACTTCTATGTGAGTTAAAAGACGACAGTTGACCGTATAGTTGTTGTTGGGATCATCTTTCCCCGTATTGTTGATGGGCACCGGCTCGTGAAGCCCCTCTGGGATGGGCGTTCTCAAAACCATCTTGCAAAATTGGCTCGCCGACCTAGCTTGTCGAGCTGCCCGCAGGAGAGCCAAATCGTCCTCGCGGAAAGAAAGAGCATGCGGGGTGATGCACTGGCTTCGCTCGAACAGAGGTCGCTTCTTCTCTGATGAGGCGACGACTCCCTTGCCATGACACCTAGACAGTTCGAGGTGGTAGCCGGTGGTTAGGCTACTACAACCTTGGCACTTGGTGCCAGGAGATCTCTCAGCGTCTCCATCGTCCTCAACCTGAACTCCGCGGGATTAGCTTTTGGGACAAACTCTCTTGGAACTTGCTGATTGCCGATCTCTGACTCCCTCTTGTCGACATTCGTCATTTGATCTCACACCGGAGTATCTTCCTTCGATCACGGTTCACTGTCACCGCAACAAAGTCTTGGAACCAAAAAATCTCATTCACAAAGGTTCAGACCAAGAGGTGACCAAAAGCTACTTGGCTAGCAGTCGCCCCATGCAAATTTCAGCTAAACAGTGCTGAAGGGATAGAAATTATCCCGAACTACCTATAAACTGGACCTCGGACTACAACATGTGCCTTTGGGTCCTTATAGGTAATCCAGGGAGGTACATGGTCTGCGAGAAGTCACCTAAATTTTTAAATACTGGGTACCTGGCGACCTATTTTCTAGAGGTCTCTGAAGGAGGCGTGCTGCCCCATGTCGTCTGAAGCATTGTCTCCAAAGGGTCTTGGGCGGTATCATGTATCCTTCATGAAGAGCACGTCTCCATTATGAGCACCTTCCCACTATGAGCATTTCTCATCAAGGAGGGATTTTACCTTGATTCAAGGAAAACTAGGGTTACCTCCTTGCCCTAACTCACCACCCATGCTCTAACACTATGAATATGAGTCCTCAGTTATGTGGTCGGAAGAATCTAAGAGAGTATACTCAAGAGGTTTCGACGAATAGTCTTAAATTCGTCGAGTATAGTCGTGACATCTCAACGAATCGATTTGAATTCGTCGAGTATCATAATGATGTCTCGATGAATTAGACTTAATTCGTAGAGCATCGTCATGACAGTTTCGACGAATCGGATTCCGATTTGTCGTATATCGCTTTGATGCTAGCACGGTTTCTCTGCCTCGATTCGTCGAGTATTCACGTGTTATTTTGACGAATGGTTTTGATTTGTCGAGTATTGACGTATATACTCGACGAATATCGTTTCCTTTGGTTTATTTCCTTTAAGTCCGGTTCGGCTGGTCTGCGGTTATCGACTGGTTCGGTAGTCTGTATAAATACGATTTGTACAGTAAACCGAAACAAGAGAACTATACATTCTTTTAACCTAATCGAGCGACGACGTCTTCTTACCCGCCGGAACGGTTCCGCCAAGGCCCGCGATCGTCGCTCGTTGCCGCCGACCACCTGACCTGCTATTGTCGCCGGAAAGTGTTTCCGAGGCGTCGTCTTTGTCACCGCCGCCTCTCTTTTAACGGATCTAGTACTCCGAGGAGACGTTGAGGACAAACCTACTTCCAATCTAGATCTTATGTGACAAGATTCTAGGGTTCTCCGTGCTCATGTGGATATCCGTTGAGGCGTGGACACTTTCTACGCTCGGAACTCCGGTCGTTGTCGTTCGTTGGATTTCTTCGGAGCACCTAGGTTGAGTATTGACTCAATCCCTCCAAGATATTATTTTATTAATCACATTTTATTTCTTGATTAATGTTCATCGCTAGATCCAAATTATTTTGAATTTTCTTCTTCCTAATTTCCGCTGCGCACAAGTGTTGTGACGTATAGCAGAACTCAGCAACTATTTGTTGTCCGGTCTTTCTATAAATTGGAGTCAACCCCATCAATAAGATTGATGAGGTCTCTAGAGATACCTTGAAAATAAATTGGCCCAGAGGTAAAAAAAAATCTAAAAATAGGACCTTCGTTATTTTCCCACTCAAATCAACACCAAAAGTTTCGGATGATAAAGAAAAAGTGATACCAATCAAACAAAAAGACAATTGATTGAAAGAGGTGCCACATTGCCCATTGCTCTCCTGACAATTTTTTTTTTCTAATTTCATTCCCACACACACATATGTGTATGTATACATACATGCAATACTAGCAGTTGAAGCACAAAACATCTATACCAAAAACTTTCTCACTACAATGACAACAAAACATTAAAGGAAAAGAATTTATAATTGAGAAGTGAACGGAGTATGACATTGTTATTTAACATTGCTCTCCTGACATTTTTTTTTCTAATTTCATTCCCACACACACATATATGTGTATGTATACATACATACAATACTAGCAGTTGAAGCACAAAACATCTGTACGAAAAACTTTCTCACTACAATGACAACAAAACATTAAATGAAAAGAATTTACAATTGAGAAGTGAACGGAGTATGACATTGTTATTTAACATTGAAAAATGTGATAAAGCTGTTGCAAGTTCACCACGATTCGAACATTGTAAAAAGATATTAAAGCTCAAACATACAACAACACTCAAACCTTTATCCCACTATAGTGGGGTCAGCTATGTGGATCCTTTGTTGCCATTGTGCCCTATCTTTTGTCATAATCTTACTAACGCCTGAGTACATCATGTATTTCCATACAGTTTCATTCAAAGTCTTTATTGGTCTACCCCTCCCTCGTTTAACATGCCTCGTGACTAGATTCACACAACGCCTAGCAGGTACCTCTAATGGTCTCCTTTATACATGTCCAAACCATCTTAGACGAGCTTCTCATATCTTATTTGCAATTGGTGCTACTCATGTCTTATCCCTGATACTTTCATTCCTAATTTTATTCAATCCCGTGTGTCCACACATCCACCTAAACATCCACCTAAGCATTCTCATCTCTGCAACTAATTGCCATAAATAGGATGATAATATGCTTTGGTATATAGCAAACATAATCTAATCCATATGAGGTAAATAAAGTGCAGCTTATGAAGTCCGCAGTCAGCGAGTGTCGACGTGAGTAATGTATGCACTCTGGAAAATAAAAACAAAATGAAAGCCAGTATAACAACTATCGAGCTATCACATAAATCGCTAGTCCACTACAAATGACATTCTTTTGAAAGTAAACCAAATATTTAGAGAAAAAATGCTTCCATCTCCCTTACCTATCTTGCATTGAGTTTACCACCACCTCGATGAATCTATTGTGAAACAAACATCTCCCCAGTTATAACTAGAGTAGACTCATTACACCCTTTGTTATTGCTTAAATATGTTTTTATATTTTTTATGTGATGCTTTTGAAATTCGTGTGATCAGAGCTTGCCTTAATTCCTTCGTTAATTATTTTACGACTTTTATTCATACAAGCTGTTAATCTGGAATCACTTTTTGGGTTTATCAGAACTTTGTTGGGAATATCCTTGCAAATGCTTGAAAATTGTTTAGTTTGAACAAGGGCTGCTCCTATTGTTGGGCTAGAGAGCACGCCAGACCGACCAGAGCACCGACAAATTAATTCGAGCTAGTACCTGCACGATCGCTTAGCGGTATGCCGATACACATACACAACACAAACAAGAATAATAAAAGTGGCACAGAGATTTAACGTGGATACACAAACAAGAATAATAAAAGTGACAGAGATTTAACGTGGATATCCAATAGGGTGAAAACCACGGGACGATCAGAGTCCAACCTTGAAAGTTGTTACTAAAATGTACGAAACAATATGCAATTACAAGCCTTTCCCTCATCGATCCTTATAGGACCTTCGACAGCTTTACACTACACAATATAATAAATAGTAACAGAAAAACTGCAAGTTACCGACAGTAGCGGACGAGACTGTCAACTACAGAAGCATATGAGACCTTCTGCATCTCCTCTTTCTCCTCAGGTGTGCTTGGCATTGGTCAGCAGTAAGTCTGAAGTGAGCTGCAAGCTGGGTGCTCACTTATTTCGATTGATCCATACTAATCTCTGTAGCACCTTCCTGATGTACCTCTCTTGCGATAACCAAAGTAACTTGGAGCCTCTATCTCTCAGAATATTCATCCCTCAGATGGTCTTCGCAACTCCCAAGTCCTTCATCGCAAACGTGGAGCTCAATTGCCGCTTCAACTTGACAATGCGTGCAGTGCTCCTCCCAACTATCAGCATGTCGTCAACATAGAGGAGTAAGATGATGAAATTCTCTGGAACGTATTGTTTTATAAACACGTAGTGATTAAAGGTGGTCCACCTGAAGTCAATCTCCCCCATAAAAGCATCAAACTTCTTATACCACTGTCGCAGAGCCTGCTTTAGGCCATACAAACTCTTATTCAAGCGACAGACTAGACTCTCCTCTCCTTTCATCCTAAAACCTTTAGACTGCTCCATATAAAGCTCCTCCTCAAGATCACCATGTAGAAAAATGGTCTTGACATCCATCTGTTCGATCTCCATGCCTAGTCTCGCAATAAGACCAAGAACAACCTGAATAGACGACATCTTTACAACAGAAGAGAAGATCTCATCGAAATCAACTTCTTGTTTTTAACTAAAACCCTTCACCACTAATCTGGCCTTGTACTGAGTGGTGTTGAGGGGTCTCCTATTTTACTCTGAAAATCCACCGATTTTTCAGAGCCTTCTTGCCCTTAGACAATTTCACCAAATTATAAGTGTCGTTCTCATGCAGAGACTGCATCTCCTGCTGCATAGCAACCATCCATTCTTTTTTCTCTGAGCTCTGCATCGCCTCTTCAAAGTACTCGGGCTCCCCCGCATCAGTCAACAGAATATACTCATTAGTAGAGTACCTCGAAGATGAGTGTCTAACTTTATTAGACCTCTGTAGAACGTGCTCAACTGCTGTTATAGACACATCATCAATGATGTTCTCTGCAAACTCTCCATCAATAACATCTTCATGATCTGGAAGTGGCTTAGTGTCCTGTATTGGCTTAGGCTCTGCAGCCTTCTCAGCATCATCAATTACAATCATAGGAGACTTTGCATCAATGTGAGAGTCGACTTTCTCAGTTTTCTTAGGATCAACTATATTCTAATCCTCACAAAATATAGCACCGTGACTGTGTATACGTTTCTTCTCAACATGATCAAAAAACCTATAGCCAAACTCACCACTACATCCATATCCCAGGAATATGCATTGTCAGGTCTTGGAATCCAACATCGATCTTTCGTCCCGAGGGACGTGCACAATGGCCTTGCAGTCAAAGACCCTCAAGTGACTATACGAAGGGTCCTTCCCATACCGGACCCTATCAGGAACATCCTCCTGTAATGCATAACTGGAAGAGAGGTTGATGACGTGTGCAGCTTTGTATAAAGCCTCACCCCAAAACATGCTAGGTAGCTTTGACTCAGACGGCAAGCACTGCATCCTCTCCATCAATGTTCTATTCATTCTTTCAACTACGTCATTCAGCCGCGACGTCTTGGGCGGAGTCTTCTCATGTCTGATCCCTTGCTCTGAACAGTACTCATCAAAGGGACCAATATTCTATCCCCCGTTATCGGACCTGATGCACTTTAGCTTCTTCCAGGATTGTCTCTTCACCTCAGCGTGGAATTTTCGAAAAGTTTCGAGAACCTCATCTTTGATCTTAATAGCACAGACCCAAAGTTTTTTTTAATGATCATTGATGAACGTCACAAAGTAAGGCGCTCCTCCCCGCATTTGGACCTTCAGTAGTCCGCAAACATCAGTATGTACAAACTCTAGTTGTTTGGATTTCCTAGTGGAAGTGTGGCTCTGAAAAGATACCATGTTCTGCTTCCTAGCCATGCAGTGGTCGTATCTCTCCAACTGATTCACATATAGATCAGATATCATCTTCTTCTTGGCAAGACATCTCAGGCTCTTCTAGCTACTATGACTCAGTCTCCTATGTCATATGAATATGGATACACCATCTCTGACAGTGTTGGCCTATGCAGCTTCCGGCCGAGCCCTCCATATAGTATAAACCAATATCTCTATAACCTCTGGCTACTACTAGCGACCCCTTGATAAGCTTCCAAAAATCTCCACCAGACACTTAAGTGTCCTTCATCACCTAGCTTTCCAACTGAAATTAAGTTGAAGCGAATGTCAGGTACATGTCACACATCCTTCAGAATCAGCAAACCTCCCGTTCTCGTCTTCAGGTACATGTATCCCCTCCGGATGACTGTAGACGTGTCACCGTTGCCCATTCTAAGCACTCCACTGTTGTGAGTCGTGTAAGTGACAAATAACTCTCTGTTATGCGAGACATCTGCAGAAGCACCTGAGTTCACAATCCAGCTCCTATGATCGCATGAGAGTGCATCTGTGACATCATCTCCAATAATGATGACATTGTCCTCCTCTGTAGAGACAGTGACAGTCGTATGCGTATCTGTCTTCTCATTTGAGGACTCTCCCTTCTTTTTCTGGTCATTCTTTAGAGTATAACAAAATTTCTGAATATGACCCTTCTTATGGCAGTAGTGACACTCCAAATTCTGGTAGTGAGATCTTGACTTCCCTCTACTTTGACTCCTCTCATTATTCCTTCCCTGCTCTTGCTCCTCCCTCTCCCCCCTGAGCTTAGTAAAGAGGATATCAGCTCATGAAGAAGGGCCTGATATTCCTTGAGACTTCCTTCTCACCGCTTCGTTCAGGATTCCACTCTTGACAATCTTCATAGTAATGATGCCTCTGAGTGAGGAGTTGATTAAAAAAACTCTAATCATCTCCCAAGAGTCTGGAAGATACTTCAGCAGCCACAGAGCTTTGACCTCGTCCTCCAAGGTCACCTTCATAGCAGTAATTTGATTAATAATACCTTGGAACTCGTTCACATGATCCAAGATAGGCGAACCATCTCCATACTTAAACTCTCCAAGCTTCTTCAGTAGATATAGCTTGTTGATGTCAGTACTCTTGGCATACAACGTCTCGATAGTCTTCCAAAGTATCTTCGCATCAACGATACTTGCAACATGGTTGTAGACGATTGGTTCCACGAACCGTCTAATGAATTCACATAGCTTCCGGTGCTCCACCTTCTACTTATTTGGATCTGAATTCACTTAGTTGTTGAAGTCTCTTCCAGATTCTGGGGGGATGGTTAATTTCTTTAATCAACTTCTCTCTCGGAGGCATCATTACTATGGAGATTGCCAAGAGTGGAATCCTGAACGAAGAGGTGAGAAGGAAGTCTCAAGGAATATCAGGCCCTTCTTCACGAGCTGATATCCTCTTTACTAAACCCATGGGGAGAGGGAGGAGCAAGAGTAGAGGAAGGAATAATGAGAAAGCAAAAGTAGAGGGAAGTCAAGGTCTCACTACCATAATGTGGATTGTCACTACTGCCACAAGAAGGGTCATATTCAAAAATTTTGTTATACTCTGAAGAATGAACAGAAGAAGAAAGGAGAGTCCTCAAATGAGAAGACAGATACGCATACGGCTGCCACTATCTCTATAGAGGAGGACGATGTTATCATTATTAGAGATGACGTCACAGCTGCACTCTCGTGCGATGATAGGAGCTGGATTGTGGACTCAGGTGCTTCTGCACATGTCTCCCATAACAGAGAGTTGTTTGTCACTCACAGCGGCACGACCGTTTTGCGGTATGCCAATACACCAACACAACACAAAACAAGAATAATAAAAGTGACACGAGAATTTAATGTGGAAACCCAATAGGGTGAAAATCACGGGATGATCAGAGTCCAACCCGGAAAGCTATCATTAAAATGTATGAAACATTACGCAATTACAAGACTTTCCCTTCTCGATCATTATATGATCTTCATTGGCTTCACATTACACAATACAATAAATAGTAACAGAAAAACTACAAATTACTGACAGCGGCGGGCGAGATAGATTACACAGATCCTCTCCAAGATGCCTCTTCGAATCCTTGGCCAAATCTGCTGCCGATCCAATTTGTATAGTCAAAGTACTCCTTGTTAACGTCGTACAACGACGTCCGAAAGCTCTCCCAAACTAAGACGATTTCCGCAAAGGCCTCTCTAGAAATCTTTCAATTCTTGAGTTTGAAGAGAAGTGAATGTCTTATCCCTCGTCCTTCATTCTTATTTATAGGGCCAAAACCAATGATGTAGATATGGTAGATGACATGGGGATGAAGCTTCCATAAAGCTTCTTTTGGTCAAAAAACACATGTTGGTTTAAAGGTCAAAGACGGCTTCTTCTTTTCACACTTGTCATGAAACACATATTTAAAAGACATGGTCAAAGTTGACTAGCCTCTTTCACACTTAGGAGGAAATTATGTTAACACATATCTCCTCGTCTATTTGGCTTCAGGAACCAATTATGTCTCAAATCACAAAAGGAATCAAATGTTAAAACAACCACGCAATTATTTCTAACTAAAGAATGGTGCAAAACATTTACTTTAGAGATGATAATTTGAAATGTTGATGAGTAGATGGTTTAAATATTGAAATTTCTAATCTTACCATCAACATTTTCCAAATGATTTGTTCATTCGTCTTGTCCTTGTCTGATCACCATGATGGACGCGTTCATTTTTTTCATTCCTGTCAACAACAAGCTTCCTACCGAGCAGAGCTCCCAATTTTCCTAGCTTTCATCGACAAGGGGCGACACTGGCGCCCTCATCCCCACCAAGAAGAGGTTGTATTTCATCACCCCTGCTATTTTCCATGAGATAATTTCCCTTTTTTCTACAACTCTCTCAGCATATTCCACTGTCTTAACCTGCTGCGCAGCAATCCTGTCAAGTAGTTTGTTGATACATTTATTGTACTTCTGCTTCTCATTTGCTTCCGTTTGAATGATGATGCTCTCTCCAATTTTGATGTCAGATGATTTAGGTGGCGGGGTAACAAAGCATAGGACCCGGAGCCGACCCTCGGGCGATCGGCCATGAGCATGTCGTAGGAGAGAGTTTCTTGATCGTCACATCCTTTGAAAAACAATTTCACGACGTCCTGGAAGACATCACAGGACGACTTGCATCCACGGTTGCTAACACAATGGTCGACTAGGATGCCTACTGAGCAGGGGGCATCAAGAATGACTTGTCGGCTCACATGTGTTAGTGTGTCCCGTGTGGGCTCCATTATATCATACTCGCTCGCGGTCTTCTAGGAAGGAAGAATAATCATCGCAACAAGTTTTTGCTCTGCACCGCTGATTATATCTCTATATATTGTGTCCATCTTAGAGATGGCTATCACGGGGCAGAGGATGATAGGAATGAGCAGATTGTGGTCAGTAAACATGATAGTTGTCTCTTTCGCTTCATATTGACCATCAATGCCCGTTTTTTTTCCGTAACAGGATACCTCCATGGAGCATCTTATGTACCAAAAAAATGGCGAGGAGCCATCAAAGAGTGTCATGAGATGCACAACATAAACCTTAAGGCGACGACGAATATTGTCCCTTGATAATTCTAAGAGCGAGATGAGAGATGAAACATTTCTGTCATCAATAAAGCAAATGAGGAACCGCAGCTCAACATTCATATTTGTGCGCTCCATCCTCTGGTGCGTGTATAGCCCCTCTATTTTCACCGGGCGATACAAAGTCGTAATAATAAGAGGCGTCACGGCTGTCGTGATGAGCGTTGTTAGCACCAAAATGGCAAACATTTCATCATTCAACAGCTATAAAAATATTTAGTGCATCAGTATGTGGACAAACATTATACTCAATTATTATATATGTAGTACGTCAATTTACCTGAAGTTCTTTTCCAATATTCAGTATTATGAACTGCACGAGTCCTTTGGTGTTCATGAGAAAACCCAAGAAGATTGTTTCACGAAAAGGGACTTTTATGATGAGAGATGTGATGATAGTGCTACCAATCTTTCCAATTCAGGCACACGAGATCACAAGGGCAAGCAAAGCGCATAAGGTTCCATTGCTAATGGAGGTGGCATTTGTTTTCAATCCACTAGAAAGAAAGAATAATGGTAGGATGATGATGAATATGAGATCTTCCAGCCTATTGGCAAGACCTTCGATAAAGGGACCATTCCTGGACACTAGAATTCCAGCCAAAAAACCCTCGACCAATGCTTGGATGTCGATTATGCTGCTGATAATGTCATGACTATGATAGCAATGTCTGTCGTGAGTACGTGTACAATTCTAATCCGTTCATCGTTTTGGCAACAATGGACAATCTTTTCGAGTAAGTGCAGTATAACTACTGTGGCGGTGATGAAAACTAAACTGTTAATAAATACTCACACAGACATGATCCCTGAGCCAGAGAAATGAGGGAGGAGGGCAAGGAGGATGCAGATGAAGCCATTGCAGAGGGCGGCAATGCACGTAGCCAAGCTTCCAAGTTCAGTGGTGAGCATTTTAAACTCTATGAGTATAATGGCGAGTACCAGGAATGCGGTAAAGGAGACGTTTACTGCCATGAAGAGCCTAAAAGTCATCTTTATGTCATCATGTGCAACCATACTCCGAATGAACAATGATAATTCAACGTCAAGAAGGCCTGAGAAAAGAGTCCCAAAGAAGGTGATGCATGTTGCACGCTTCCAAGTGCGGCAGAAAGAGACGAGTTCTAGCTCGAGACTCACAAAGAAGAGGAACATAAGGTGGTCGAACTCTGAAAATTCTTCAAGCACAATTATGCTCTCTTTTGGAAATAATGTATCAGTAAAACTCCTAATGCGCACAAAGAGAGATGAACCCAGTATTATCCCAGGTAGTTCAATATTCTTTTATCACTGCCTCTTATAATATGAACTACCTCTTCATATTGTGGCAATGATCATCTCTATAAAGAGGCAGTGATAAAAGAATATTTAGTGTAATATTTTATTTTTCTCATATGTCTGACATGTTTGATGTTGTGCAGAGTGAGATAATACTGGGTCCATCTCTCTTTTGGCGCATTAGGGGTTTTACTGATACATTATTCCAAAAAGTGAGCATAATTGTGCTTGAAGCATTTTCAGAGTTTGGTCACCTTATGTTCCTCTTCTTTGTGTGTCTCGAGCTAAAACTCGACTCTTTCTTCCGCACTTGGCAGCGTGCAACATGCATCACCTTCTTTGAGACTCTTTTCTCAGGCCTTCTTGGCGTTGGCTTATCATCGTTCCTTTGGAGTATGGTTGCGCATGATGACATAAAGATGACTTTTAGGCTCTTCATGGTAGTAAACATCTCCTTTACCGCATTCCTGGTACTCGCCCGTATACTCGTTGAGCTTGAAATGCTCACCACTGAACTAGGAAGCTTGCATATGTGCATTGCCGCCCTCTACGATGGATTCATCTGGATCCTCCTTGCCCTCCTCCCTCATTTATCTGGTTCGGGGATCATGTCTGTGTGGGTATTTATTAATAGTTTAGTTTTCATCACCACCACTGTAATTATAGTGCACTTCTTGCTTGTAAAGATTGCTCGTTGTTGTCAAAACAATGAGCGGATTAGAGTTGGACGCGTACTCACGACAGTCATTGCTATCATAGTTATTGACATTATCAACAGCTTAATCAGCATCCAAGCATTGTTTGGAGGTTTTTTGGTTGGAATTCTAGTGCCCGGGAATGGTCCCTTTATCGAAGGCCTCGCCAATAGGCTGGAAGATCTCATATTTATCATCATCCTCCCATTATTCTTTCTTTCTAGTGGATTGAAAACAAATGTCACCTCCATTATCAATGGAACCTCATGGGCTCTGCTTGCCCTTGTGATCTCTTGTGCCTGCGTTGGAAAGAGTGGTAGCACTATCATCACATCTCTCATTGTAAAAGTCCATTTTTGTGAAGCAATCTTCTTGGGTTTCCTCATGAACACAAAAGAACTCGTGGAGTTTATAATGTTGAATATTGGAAAAGAACTTCAGGTAAATTGACGTATTACATATATAATAATTGAGTATAATGTTTGTCCTTACACTAATGCACTAAATATTTTTATCTTGGTGTTGAATGATGAAATGTTTGCCATCTTGGTGCTGACAGTGCTCATCACGACTGCCGTGATGACTCTTTTTATTACGGCTATGTACCACCCGATGAAAATAGAGGGGTTATACACGCACTTGAGGATTGAACGCACAAATATGAATGTTGAGCCGCGGTTCCTCATTTGCTTTATTGATGGCAGAAATGTTTCATCTCTCATCTCGCTCTTAGAATTATCAAGGGGCAATCTCTGTCGCCATCTTAAGGTCTATGTTGTGCATCTCATGATGCTCTTTGATCGCTCCCCGACCATTTCTTTGGTATAAGACGCGCCATGGAGGTATCCCGTTCTGGGAAAAAATGGGCATTGATGGTCATTATGAAGCGAAAGAGACAACTATCATGTTTACTGACCACAATCTACTCTGTCCTATCATCCTCCGCACCGCGATAGCCATCTCTAAGATGGACACAATATATAGAGATATAATCAGCGGTGCAGAGCAGAAACTTGTTGCGTTGATCATTCTTGCTTCCCAGAGGACCACGAGTGAGTATTATATAATGGTGCCCACACGGGACACACTAACACATGTAAGCCGACAAGTCATTTTTGATGCCCCTGCTCAGTAGGCATCATAGTCGACCATTGCCTCGGCAACCCGTGATGCATGTCCTCCTTTGATGTCTTCCAGGACGTCGTGGTATTGTTCTTCGGAGGATGTGACGATTGAGAAGCTCTCTCCTACGGCCTGCTTATGGCCGATCACCCGGGGTCGGCCTCCGGGTCCTCCGCTTTGTTATCCCGCCACCCAAATCACCTGACATCGAAATTGGGGAGAGCATCATCATTCAAACAGATGCAAATAAGAAGTAGAGTGACAATGAATGTATCAACAAACTATTTGACAGGATTGCTGCACAGATGGTTAAGATAATGTAATATGCTGAGAGAGTTGTAGAAAAAAGGGAAATTATCTCATGGAAAATAGCACGGGTCATGAAATGCAACCTCTTCTTGGAGGGGATGAGGGCGGCAGTGCTGCCCCTTGTCGATGAAAACCAGGAAAATTGGGAGCTCGAGCCAGTGAGAAGCTTGTTGTTGACAGGAATGAGAATGATGAATGTGTCCATCATGGTGATTAGACAAGGACAAGACAAATGAACTAATCATTTAGATAATGTGGATGGTAAGATTAGAAATTTCATTATTTAAACCATCTACTCATGAACATTTCAAATTATCATCTCTAAAGTAAGTGTTTTGCACCATTCTTTAGTTAAAAATAATTGTCTGGTTGTTTTAACATTTGATTCCTTTTGTGCTTTGAGACATAATTAGTTCTTGAAGCTAACTAGAGGAGGAAATTTGTGTTAAGATAATTTCCTCCTAAGTGTAAAAGAGTCTAGCCAACTTTGACCATGCTTTTTAAGCATGTGTTTCATGACAATTGTGAAAAAGAGAAGTCGTATTTGACCTTTAAACCAACATATGTTTTTTTGACCCAAAGGAAGCTTCATGAAAGCTTCATTCACATGTCATCTACCACATCTACCTCATTGGTTTTGACCCTATAAATATGGATGAAGGACGAGGGGTAAGACATTCACTTCTCTCCAAACTCAAGTATTGAAAGATTTCTAGAGAGGCCTTAGCAGAAATCGTCTTAGTTTGGGAGAGCTTTCGGATGTCGTTGTACGACGTTGACAAGGAGTACTTCGCCTACACGGATTGGATCTGGAGCAGATTTGGGCAAAGATTTGAAAAGTCATCTTGCACAGGATTTGTGTAATCTGTCTCGTCCGCTGTTGTCAGTAACCTGCAGTTTTTCTGTTACTACTTATTATATTGTGTAGTGTGAAGCTGGTGAAGATCCTATAAGGATCGAGGAGGGAAAGCCTTGTAATTGTATAATGTTTCATACATTTTAGTGATGACTTTCCGGGTTAGACTCCGATCATCCTATGGTTTTCACCCTATTGGGTTTCCACATTAAATTCCCATGTCACTTTTATTATTCTTATTTTGTGTTGTGTTTGTGTATCGGCATACCGCTAAGTGGTCGTGCAGGTACTAACTTGAACTAATTTGTAGGTGCTCTGGTCGGGTTTGCATGCTATCTAGCCCAACAAGTGGTATCAGAGGTAGGTTTTTATCAGAACAGTTATCAGACTGAACTGTCTGAGATTCAAGACGGGTCGATCAGATATTTCGGGTTAGTGATCAGGTACGGTTGGTGACAACTATTGGTTCACTCCCTATCATGTTTGATTCCTTTCTTTGAAATAGTCGGCTCAGAGAACTCAGGTCAGTCCGATCAGTGACAGAGCACGATGGAGTCTACTTCAGTTTTAGGCTCCGAGCAAATGGTGAAACTAAACGACGCAAACTACCACCAGTGTCACTTACTGATGAAGGATCTTATCTATGTGTAGGGCTGACATGCTCCTATATTTGAGGAGATTCTTAAAGATATAGATCCAGTGGAAGGTGTATCACCGGAAGGTATGTGGATTCATCAGACGGTTCGTAGAACCAAACGTATACAACCATGTTGCAAGTATCGTTGATGCGAAGATACTTTGGAAGACTCTCGAGTCGTTGTATGTCAAGAGTACTGACATCAACAAGCTATATCTACTAAATAACCTTGAAGAGTTTAAGTATAGAGATGAATCGCCTATCTGAGATCATGTGAACGAGTTCCAAGGTATAATTGATCAAATTACTGCTATGAAGGTGACCATCGAGGATGAGGTCAATGCTTTGGGGTTGTTGAAGTCTCTTTCAGACTCTGGGGGGATGGTTAATTTCTTTAATCAACTTCTCTCCCGGAGGCATCATTACTATGGAGATTGCCAAGAGTGGAATCCTGAACGAAGAGGTGAGAAGGAAGTCTCAAGGAATATCAGACCCTTCTTCACGAGCTGATATCCTCTTTACTAAACCCATGGGGAGAGGGAGGAGCAAGAGTAGAGGAAGGAATAATGAGAAAGCCAAAGTAGAGGGAAGTCAAGGTCTCACTATCATAATGTGGATTGTCACTACTGTCACAAGAAGGGTCATATTCAAAATTTTTGTTATACTCTGAAGAATGAACAGAAGAAGAAAGGAGAGTCCTCAAATGAGAAGACAGATACGCATACGGCTGCCACTATCTCTATAGAGGAGGACGATGTTATCATTATTAGAGATGACGTCACAGCTGCACTCTCGTGCGATGATAGGAGCTGGATTGTGGACTCAGGTGCTTCTGCACATGTCTCCCATAACAGAGAGTTGTTTGCCACTCACAGCGGCACGACCGTTTTGCGGTATGTCAATACACACACAACACAAAACAAGAATAATAAAAGTGACACGAGAATTTAATGTGGAAACCCAATAGGGTGAAAATCACGGGATGATCAGAGTCCAACCCGGAAAGCTATCATTAAAATGTATGAAACATTACGCAATTACAAGGCTTTCCCTTCTCGATCATTATATGATCTTCACTGGCTTCACACTACACAATACAATAAATAGTAACAGAAAAACTACAAGTTACTGACAGCGGCGGGCGAGATAGATTACACAGATCCTCTCCAAGATGCCTCTTCGAATCCTTGGCCAAATCTGCTGCCGATCCAATCTGTATAGGCAAAGTACTCCTTGTTAACGTCGTACAACGACGTCCGAAAGCTCTCCCAAAATAAGACGATTTCCGCAAAGGTCTCTCTAGAAATCTTTCAATTCTTGAGTTTGAAAAGAAGTGAATGTCTTATCCCTCGTCCTTCATTCTTATTTATAGGGCCAAAACCAAGGATGTAGATATGGTAGATGACATGTGGATGAAGCTTCCATAAAGCTTCTTTTAGTCAAAAAACACATGTTGGTTTAAAGGTCAAAGACAGCTTCTTCTTTTCACACTTGTCATGAAACACATGTTTAAAATACATGATCAAAGTTGACTAGCCTCTTTCACACTTAGGAGGAAATTATGTTAACACATATCTCCTCCTCTATTTGGCTTCAGGAACCAATTATGTCTCAAATCACAAAAGTAATCAAATGTTAAAACAACAACGCAATTATTTCTAACTAAAGAATGGTGCAAAACATTTACTTTAGAGATGATAATTTGAAATGTTGATGAGTAGATGGTTTAAATAATGAAATTTCTAATCTTACCATCAACATTTTCCAAATGATTAGTTCATTCGTCTTGTCCTTGTCTGATCACCATGATGGACGCGTTCATCTTTTCCATTCCTGTCAACAACAAGCTTCCTACCGGGCCGAGCTCCCAATTTTCCTAGCTTTCATCGACAATGGGCGACACTGGCGCCCTCATCCCCACCAAGAAGAGGTTGTATTTCATCACCCCTGCTATTTTCCATGAGATAATTTCCTTTTTTTCTACAACTCTCTCAGCATATTCCACTGTTTTAACCTGCTGCGCAGCAATCCTGTCAAGTAGTTTGTTGATACATTCATTGTACTTCTGCTTCTCATTTGCTTCCGTTTGAATGATGATGCTCTCTCCAATTTTGATGTCAGATGATTTAGGTGGCGGGGTAACAAAGCATAGGACCCGGAGCCGACCCTCGGGCGATCGGCCATGAGCATGTCGTAGGAGAGAGCTTCTTGATCGTCACATCCTTTGAAGAACAATTTCACGACGTCCTGGAAGACATCACAGGACGATTTGCATCCACGGTTGCTAACACAATGGTCGACTAGGATGCCTACTGAGCAGGGGGCATCAAGAATGACTTGTCGGCTCACATGTGTTAGTGTGTCCCGTGTGGGCTCCATTATATCATACTCGCTCGTGGTCTTCTGGGAAGGAAGAATAATCATCGCAACAAGTTTTTGCTCTGCACCGCTGATTATATCTCTATATATTGTGTCCATCTTAGAGATGGTTGTCACGGGGCAGAGGATGATAGGAATGAGCAGATTATGGTCAGTAAACATGATAGTTGTCTCTTTCACTTCATATTGACCATCAATGCCCGTTTTTTTTTCCGTAACAGGATACCTCCATGGCGCATCTTATGTACCAAAAAAATGGCGAGAAGCCATCAAAGAGTGTCATGAGATGCACAACATAGACCTTAAGTCGACGACGAATATTGTTCCTTGATAATTCTAAGAGCGAGATGAGAGATGAAACATTTCTGCCATCAATAAAGCAAATGAGGAACCGCAGCTCCGCATTCATATTTGTGCGCTCCATCCTCCGGTGCGTGTATAGCCCCTCTATTTTCACCGGGCGATACAAAGTCGTAATAATAAGAGGCGTCACGGCAGTCGTGATGAGCGTTGTTAGCACCAAAATGGCAAACATTTCATCATTCAACACCTATAAAAATATTTAGTGCATCAGTATGAGGACAAACATTATACTCAATTATTATATATGTAGTAGGTCAATTTACCTGATGTTCTTTTCCAATATTCAGCATTATGAACTCCACGAGTCCTTTGGTGTTCATGAGAAAACCCAAGACGATTGCTTCACGAAAAGGGACTTTTACGATGAGAGATGTGATGATAGTGTTACCAATCTTTCCAATTCAGGCACACGAGATCACAAGGGCAAGCAAAGCGCATAAGGTTCCATTGCTAATGGAGGTGGCATTTGTTTTCAATCCACTAGAAAGAAAGAATAATGGTAGGATGATGATGAATATGAGATCTTCCAGCCTATTGGCAAGGCCTTCGATAAAGGGACCATTCCTGGACACTAGAATTCCAGCCAAAAAATCCTCGACCAATGCTTGGATGTCGATTATGCTGCTGTAATGTCAATGACTATGATAACAATGTTTGTCGTGAGTACGTGTACAATTCTAATCCGTTCATCGTTTTGGCAACAATGGACAATCTTTTCGAGTAAGAAGTGCAGTATAACTACTGTGGCGGTGATGAAAACTAAACTGTTAATAAATACTCACACAGACATGATTCCTGAGCCAGAGAAATGAGGGAGGAGGGCAAGGAGGATCCAGATGAAGCCATTGCAGAGGGCGGCAATGCACGTAGCCAAGCTTCCAAGTTCAGTGGTGAGCATTTTAAACTCTATGAGTATAATGGCGAGTACCAGGAATGCGGTAAAGGAGACGTTTACTGCCATGAAGAGCCTAAAAGTCATCTTTGTGTCATCATGTGCAACCATACTCCGAATGAACAATGATAATCCAACGTCAAGAAGGCCTGAGAAAAGAGTTCCAAAGAAGGTGATGCATGTTGCACGCTTCCAAGTGCTGCAGAAAGAGACGAGTTCTAGCTCGAGACTCACAAAGAAGAGGAACATAAGGTGGTCGAACTCTGAAAATGCTTCAAGCACAATTATGCTCTCTTTTGGCAATAATGTATCAGTAAAACTTCTAATGCGCACAAAGAGAGATGAACCCAGTATTATCCCAGGTAGTTCAATATTCTTTTATCACTGCCTCTTACAATATGAACTACCTCTTCATATTGTGGCAATGATTATCTCTATAAAAAGGCAGTGATAAAAGAATATTTAGAGTAATATTTTATTTTTCTCATATGCCTGACATGTTTGATGTTGTGCAGAGTGAGATAATACTGGGTCCATCTCTCTTTTGGCGCATTAGAGGTTTTACTGATACATTATTCCAAAAAGTGAGCATAATTGTGCTTGAAGCATTTTCAGAGTTTGGTCACTTTATGTTCCTCTTCTTTGTGGGTCTCGAGCTAAAACTCGACTCTTTCTTCCGCACTTGGAAGCGTGCAACATGCATCACCTTCTTTGAGACTCTTTTCTCAGGCCTTCTTGGCGTTGGCTTATCATCGTTCCTTTGGAGTATGGTTGCGCATGATGGCATAAAGATGACTTTTAGGCTCTTCATGGTAGTAAACATCTCCTTTACCGCATTCCTGGTACTCGCTCGTATACTCGTTGAGCTTAAAATGCTCACCACTGAACTAGGAAGCTTGCCTATGTGCATTGCCGCCCTCTACGATGGATTCATCTGGATCCTCCTTGCCCTCCTCCCTCATTTCTCTGGTTCGGGGATCATGTCTGTATGAGTATTTATTAATAGTTTAGTTTTCATCACCACCACAGTAATTATAGTGCACTTATTGCTTGGAAAGATTGCTCGTTGTTGCCAAAACAATGAGCGGATTAGAGTTGGACGCGTACTCACGACAGTCATTGCTATCATAGTTATTGACATTATCAACAGCTTAATCAGCATCCAAGCATTGTTCGGGGGTTTTTTGGTTGGAATTCTAGTGCCCGGGAATGGTCCATTTATCGAAGGCCTCGCCAATAGGCTGGAAGATCTCATATTTATCATCATCCTCCCATTATTCTTTCTTTCTAGTTGATTGAAAACAAATGTCACCTTCATTAGCAATGGAACCTCATGGGCTCTGCTTGCCCTTGTGATCTCTTGTGCCTGCGTTGGAAAGAGTGGTAGCACTATCATCACATCTCTCATTGTAAAAGTCCATTTTTGTGAAGCAATCATCTTGGGTTTCCTCATGAACACAAAAGGACTCGTGGAGTTTATAATGCTGAATATTGGAAAAGAACTTCAGGTAAATTGACGTATTACATATATAATAATTGAGTATAATGTTTGTCCTTACACTAATGCACTAAATATTTTTATCTTGGTGTTGAATGATAAAATGTTTGTCATCTTGGTGCTGACAGTGCTCATCACGACTGTCGTGATGCCTCTTATTATTACGGCTATGTACCACCCGATGAAAATAGAGGGGTTATACACGCACTTGAGGATTGAACGCACAAATATGAATGTTGAGCCGCGGTTCCTCATTTGCTTTATTGATGGCAGAAATGTTTCATCTCTCATCTCGCTCTTAGAATTATCAAGGGGCAATCTCCGTCGCCATCTTAAGGTCTATGTTGTGCATCTCATGATGCTCTTTGATCGCTCCCCGACCATTTCTTTGGTATAAGACGCGCCATGGAGGTATCCCGTTCTGGAAAAAAATGGGCATTGATGGTTATTATGAAGCGAAAGAGACAACTATCATGTTTACTGACCACAATCTACTCAGTCCTATCATCCTCCGCCCCGCGATAGCCATCTCTAAGATGGACACAATATATAGAGATATAATCAGCGGTGCAGAGCAGAAACTTGTTGCGTTGATCATTCTTGCTTCCCAGAGGAGCACGAGCGAGTATTATATAATGGTGCCCACACGGGACACACTAACACATGAGAGCCGACAAGTCATTTTTGATGCCCCTGCTCAGTAGGCATCATAGTCGACCATTGCCTCGGCAACCCGGGATGCATGTCCTCCTTTGATGTCTTCCAGGACGTCGTGGTATTGTTCTTCGGAGGATGTGACGATTGAGAAGCTCTCTCCTACGGCCTGCTTATGGCCGATCACCCGGGGTCGGCCTCCGGGTCCTCCGCTTTGTTATCCCGCCACCCAAATCACATGACATCGAAATTGGGGAGAGCATCATCATTCAAACAGATGCAAATGAGAAGTAGAGTGACAATGAATGTATCAACAAACTATTTGACAGGATTGCTGCACAGATGGTTAAGACAATGTAATATGCTGAGAGAGTTGTAGAAAAAAGGGAAATTATCTCATGGAAAATAGCACGGGTCATGAAATGCAACCTCTTCTTAGAGGGGATGAGGGCGCCAGTGATGCCCCTTGTCGATGAAAACCAGGAAAATTGGGAGCTCGAGCCAGTGGGAAGCTTGTTGTTGACAGGAATGAGAATGATGAATGTGTCCATCATGGTGATTAGACAAGGACAAGACAAATGAACTAATCATTTAGATAATGTGGATGGTAAGATTAGAAATTTCATTATTTAAATCATCTACTCATGAACATTTCAAATTATCATCTTTAAAGTAAGTGTTTTGCACCATTCTTTAGTTAGAAATAATTGTCTGGTTGTTTTAACATTTGATTCCTTTTGTGCTTTGAGACATAATTAGTTCTTGAAGCTAACTAGAGGAGGAAATTTGTGTTAAGATAATTTCCTCCTAAGTGTAAAAGAGTCTAGCCAACTTTGACCATGCTTTTTAAGCATGTGTTTCATGACAATTGTGAAAAAGAGAAGTCGTATTTGACCTTTAAACCAACATGTGTTTTTTTGACCCAAAGGAAGCTTCATGAAAGATTCATCCACATGTCATCTACCACATCTATCTCATTGGTTTTGGCCCTATAAATATGAATGAAGGACGAGGGGTAAGACATTCACTTCTCTCCAAACTCAAGTATTGAAAGATTTCTAAAGAGGCCTTAGCGGAAATCGTCTTAGTTTAGGAGAGCTTTCGGACGTCGTTGTACGACGTTGACAAGGAGTACTTCGCCTACACAGATTGGATCTGGAGCAGATTTGGGCAAAGATTTGAAAAGTCATCTTGCAGAGGATTTGTGTAATCTGTCTCGTCCGCTGTTGTCAGTAACCTGCAGTTTTTCTGTTACTACTAATTATATTGTGTAGTGTGAAGCTGGTGAAGATCCTATAAGAATCGAGGAGGGAAAGCCTTGTAATTGTATAATGTTTCATACATTTTAGTGACGACTTTCCGGGTTAGACTCCGATCATCCTATGGTTTTCACCCTATTGAGTTTCCACATTAAATTCTCATGTCACTTTTATTATTCTTATTTTGTGTTGTGTTTGTGTATCGGCATACCGCTAAGTGGTCGTGCAGGTACTAACTTGAACTAATTTGTAGGTGCTCTGGTCGGGTTTGCATGTTATCTAGCCCAACAAGTGGTATCAGAGGTAGGTTTATTATCAGAACAGTTATCAGACTGACCTGTCTGAGATTCAAGACGGGTCGATCAGATATTTCGGGTTAGTGATCAGGTACGGTTGGTGACAACTATTGGTCCCCTCCCTATCATGTTTGATTCCTTTCTTTGAAATAGTCGGCTCAGAGAACTCAGGTCAGTCCAATCAGTGACAGAGCACGATGGAGTCTACTTCAGTTTTAGGCTCCGAGCAAATGGTGAAACTAAACGACGCAAACTACCACCAGTGTCACTTACTGATGAAGGATCTTATCTATGTGTAGGGCTGACATGCTCCTATATTTGAGGAGATTCTTAAAGATATAGATCCAGTGGAAGGTGTATCACCGGAAGGTATGTGGATTCATCAGACGGTTCGTAGAACCAAACGTATACAACCATGTTGCAAGTATCGTTGATGCGAAGATACTTTGGAATACTCTCGAGTCGTTGTATGTCAAGAGTACTGACATCAACAAGTTATATCTACGAAATAACCTTGAAGAGTTTAGGTATAGAGATGAATCGCCTATCTGAGATCATGTGAACGAGTTCCAAGGTATAATTGATAAAATTACTGCTATGAAGGTGACCATCAAGGATGAGGTCAATGCTTTGGGGTTGTTGAAGTCTCTTCCAGATTCTGGGGGGATGGTTAATTTCTTTAATCAACTTCTCTCCCGGAGGCATCATTACTATGGAGATTGCCAAGAGTGGAATCCTGAACGAAGAGGTGAGAAGGAAGTCTCAAGGAATATCAGGCCCTTCTTCACGAGCTGATATCCTCTTTACTAAACCCATGGGGAGAGGGAGGAGCAAGAGTAGAGGAAGGAATAATGAGAAAGCCAAAGTAGAGGGAAGTCAAGGTCTCACTACCATAATGTGGATTGTCACTACTGTCACAAGAAGGGTCATATTCAAAATTTTTGTTATACTCTGAAGAATGAACAGAAGAAGAAAGGAGAGTCCTCAAATGAGAAGACAGATACGCATACGGCTGCCACTATCTCTATAGAGGAGGACGATGTTATCATTATTAGAGATGACGTCACAGCTGCACTCTCGTGCGATGATAGGAGCTGGATTGTGGACTCAGGTGCTTCTTCACATGTCTCCCATAACAGAGAGTTGTTTGCCACTCACAGCGGCACGACCGTTTTGCGGTATGTCAATACACACACAACACAAAACAAGAATAATAAAAGTGACACGAGAATTTAATGTGGAAACCCAATAGGGTGAAAATCACGGGATGATCAGAGTCCAACCCGGAAAGCTATCATTAAAATGTATGAAACATTACGCAATTACAAGGCTTTCCCTTCTCGATCATTATATGATCTTCACTGGCTTCACACTACACAATACAATAAATAGTAACAGAAAAACTACAAGTTACTGACAGCGGCGGGCGAGATAGATTACACAGATCCTCTCCAAGATGCCTCTTCGAATCCTTGGCCAAATCTGCTGCCGATCCAATCTGTATAGGCAAAGTACTCCTTGTTAACGTCGTACAACGACGTCCGAAAGCTCTCCCAAAATAAGACGATTTCCGCAAAGGCCTCTCTAGAAATCTTTTAATTCTTGAGTTTGAAGAGAAGTGAATGTCTTATCCCTCGTCCTTCATTCTTATTTATAGGGCCAAAACCAAGGATGTAGATATGGTAGATGACATGTGGATGAAGCTTCCATAAAGCTTCTTTTGGTCAAAAAACACATGTTGGTTTAAAGGTCAAAGACAGCTTCTTCTTTTCACACTTGTCATGAAACACATGTTTAAAATACATGATCAAAGTTGACTAGCCTCTTTCACACTTAGGAGGAAATTATGTTAACACATATCTCCTCCTCTATTTGGCTTCAGGAACCAATTATGTCTCAAATCACAAAAGTAATCAAATGTTAAAACAACAACGCAATTATTTCTAACTAAAGAATGGTGCAAAACATTTACTTTAGAGATGATAATTTGAAATGTTGATGAGTAGATAGTTTAAATAATGAAATTTCTAATCTTACCATCAACATTTTCCAAATGATTAGTTCATTCGTCTTGTCCTTGTCTGATCACCATGATGGACGCGTTCATCTTTTCCATTCCTGTCAACAACAAGCTTCCTATCGGGCCGAGCTCCCAATTTTCCTAGCTTTCATCGATAAGGGGCGACACTGGCGCCCTCATCCCCACCAAGAAGAGGTTGTATTTCATCACCCCTGCTATTTTCCATGAGATAATTTCCTTTTTTTCTACAACTCTCTCAGCATATTCCACTGTTTTAACCTGCTGCGCAGCAATCCTGTCAAGTAGTTTGTTGATACATTCATTGTACTTCTGCTTCTCATTTGCTTCCGTTTGAATGATGATGCTCTCTCCAATTTTGATGTCAGATGATTTAGGTGGCGGGGTAACAAAGCATAGGACCCGGAGCCGACCCTCGGGCGATCGGCCATGAGCATGTCGTAGGAGAGAGCTTCTTGATCGTCACATCCTTTGAAGAACAATTTCACGACGTCCTGGATGACATCACAGGACGATTTGCATCCACGGTTGCTAACACAATGGTCGACTAGGATGCCTACTGAGCAGGGGGCATCAAGAATGACTTGTCGGCTCACATGTGTTAGTGTGTCCCGTGTGGGCTCCATTATATCATACTCGCTCGTGGTCTTCTGGGAAGGAAGAATAATCATCGCAACAAGTTTTTGCTCTGCACCGCTGATTATATCTCTATATATTGTGTCCATCTTAGAGATGGTTGTCACGGGGCAGAGGATGATAGGAATGAGCAGATTATGGTCAGTAAACATGATAGTTGTCTCTTTCACTTCATATTGACCATCAATGCCCGTTTTTTTTTCCGTAACAGGATACCTCCATGGCGCATCTTATGTACCAAAAAAATGGCGAGAAGCCATCAAAGAGTGTCATGAGATGCACAACATAGACCTTAAGTCGACGACGAATATTGTTCCTTGATAATTCTAAGAGCGAGATGAGAGATGAAACATTTCTGCCATCAATAAAGCAAATGAGGAACCGCAGCTCCGCATTCATATTTGTGCGCTCCATCCTCCGGTGCGTGTATAGCCCCTCTATTTTCACCGGGCGATACAAAGTCGTAATAATAAGAGGCGTCACGGCAGTCGTGATGAGCGTTGTTAGCACCAAAATGGCAAACATTTCATCATTCAACACCTATAAAAATATTTAGTGCATCAGTATGAGGACAAACATTATACTCAATTATTATATATGTAGTAGGTCAATTTACCTGATGTTCTTTTCCAATATTCAGCATTATGAACTCCACGAGTCCTTTGGTGTTCATGAGAAAACCCAAGACGATTGCTTCACGAAAAGGGACTTTTACGATGAGAGATGTGATGATAGTGTTACCAATCTTTCCAATTCAGGCACACGAGATCACAAGGGCAAGCAAAGCGCATAAGGTTCCATTGCTAATGGAGGTGGCATTTGTTTTCAATCCACTAGAAAGAAAGAATAATGGTAGGATGATGATGAATATGAGATCTTCCAGCCTATTGGCAAGGCCTTCGATAAAGGGACCATTCCTGGACACTAGAATTCCAGCCAAAAAATCCTCGACCAATGCTTGGATGTCGATTATGCTGCTGATAATGTCAATGACTATGATAGCAATGTTTGTCGTGAGTACGTGTACAATTCTAATCCGTTCATCGTTTTGGCAACAATGGACAATCTTTTCGAGTAAGAAGTGCAGTATAACTACTGTGGCGGTGATGAAAACTAAACTGTTAATAAATACTCACACAGACATGATTCCTGAGCCAGAGAAATGAGGGAGGAGGGCAAGGAGGATCCAGATGAAGCCATTGCAGAGGGCGGCAATGCACGTAGCCAAGCTTCCAAGTTCAGTGGTGAGCATTTTAAACTCTATGAGTATAATGGCGAGTACCAGGAATGCGGTAAAGGAGACGTTTACTGCCATGAAGAGCCTAAAAGTCATCTTTGTGTCATCATGTGCAACCATACTCCGAATGAACAATGATAATCCAACGTCAAGAAGGCCTGAGAAAAGAGTTCCCAAGAAGGTGATGCATGTTGCACGCTTCCAAGTGCTGCAGAAAGAGACGAGTTCTAGCTCGAGACTCACAAAGAAGAGGAACATAAGGTGGTCGAACTCTGAAAATGCTTCAAGCACAATTATGCTCTCTTTTGGCAATAATGTATCAGTAAAACTTCTAATGCGCACAAAGAGAGATGAACCCAGTATTATCCCAGGTAGTTCAATATTTTTTATCACTGCCTCTTACAATATGAACTACCTCTTCATATTGTGGCAATGATTATCTCTATAAAAAGGCAGTGATAAAAGAATATTTAGAGTAATATTTTATTTTTCTCATATGCCTGACATGTTTGATGTTGTGCAGAGTGAGATAATACTGGGTCCATCTCTCTTTTGGCGCATTAGAGGTTTTACTGATACATTATTCCAAAAAGTGAGCATAATTGTGCTTGAAGCATTTTCAGAGTTTGGTCACTTTATGTTCCTCTTCTTTGTGGGTCTCGAGCTAAAACTCGACTCTTTCTTCCGCACTTGGAAGCGTGCAACATGCATCACCTTCTTTGAGACTCTTTTCTCAGGCCTTCTTGGCGTTGGCTTATCATCGTTCCTTTGGAGTATGGTTGCGCATGATGGCATAAAGATGACTTTTAGGCTCTTCATGGTAGTAAACATCTCCTTTACCGCATTCCTGGTACTCGCTCGTATACTCGTTGAGCTTAAAATGCTCACCACTGAACTAGGAAGCTTGTCTATGTGCATTGCCGCCCTCTACGATGGATTCATCTGGATCCTCCTTGCCCTCCTCCCTCATTTCTCTGGTTCGGGGATCATGTCTGTATGAGTATTTATTAATAGTTTAGTTTTCATCACCACCACAGTAATTATAGTGCACTTATTGCTTGGAAAGATTGCTCGTTGTTGCCAAAACAATGAGCGGATTAGAGTTGGACGCGTACTCACGACAGTCATTGCTATCATAGTTATTGACATTATCAACAGCTTAATCAGCATCCAAGCATTGTTCGGAGGTTTTTTGGTTGGAATTCTAGTGCCCGGGAATGGTCCATTTATCGAAGGCCTCGCCAATAGGCTGGAAGATCTCATATTTATCATCATCCTCTCATTATTCTTTCTTTCTAGTGGATTGAAAACAAATGTCACCTTCATTAGCAATGGAACCTCATGGGCTCTGCTTGCCCTTGTGATCTCTTGTGCCTGCGTTGGAAAGAGTGGTAGCACTATCATCACATCTCTCATTGTAAAAGTCCATTTTTGTGAAGCAATCATCTTGGGTTTCCTCATGAACACAAAAGGACTCGTGGAGTTTATAATGCTGAATATTGGAAAAGAACTTCAGGTAAATTGACGTATTACATATATAATAATTGAGTATAATGTTTGTCCTTACACTAATGCACTAAATATTTTTATCTTGGTGTTGAATGATAAAATGTTTGTCATCTTGGTGCTGACAGTGCTCATCACGACTGTCGTGATGCCTCTTATTATTACGGCTATGTACCACCCGATGAAAATAGAGGGGTTATACACGCACTTGAGGATTGAACGCACAAATATGAATGTTGAGCCGCGGTTCCTCATTTGCTTTATTGATGGCAGAAATGTTTCATCTCTCATCTCGCTCTTAGAATTATCAAGGGGCAATCTCCGTCGCCATCTTAAGGTCTATGTTGTGCATCTCATGATGCTCTTTGATCGCTCCCCGACCATTTCTTTGGTATAAGACGCGCCATGGAGGTATCCCGTTCTGGAAAAAAATGGGCATTGATGGTTATTATGAAGCGAAAGAGACAACTATCATGTTTACTGACCACAATCTACTCAGTCCTATCATCCTCCGCCCCGCGATAGCCATCTCTAAGATGGACACAATATATAGAGATATAATCAGCGGTGCAGAGCAGAAACTTGTTGCGTTGATCATTCTTGCTTCCCAGAGGAGCACGAGCGAGTATTATATAATGGTGCCCACACGGGACACACTAACACATGAGAGCCGACAAGTCATTTTTGATGCCCCTGCTCAGTAGGCATCATAGTCGACCATTGCCTCGGCAACCCGGGATGCATGTCCTCCTTTGATGTCTTCCAGGACGTCGTGGTATTGTTCTTCGGAGGATGTGACGATTGAGAAGCTCTCTCCTACGGCCTGCTTATGGCCGATCACCCAGGGTCGGCCTCCGGGTCCTCCGCTTTGTTATCCCGCCACCCAAATCACATGACATCGAAATTGGGGAGAGCATCATCATTCAAACAGATGCAAATGAGAAGTAGAGTGACAATGAATGTATCAACAAACTATTTGACAGGATTGCTGCACAGATGGTTAAGACAATGTAATATGCTGAGAGAGTTGTAGAAAAAAGGGAAATTATCTCATGGAAAATAGCACGGGTCATGAAATGCAACCTCTTCTTAGAGGGGATGAGGGCGCCAGTGATGCCCCTTGTCGATGAAAACCAGGAAAATTGGGAGCTCGAGCCAGTGGGAAGCTTGTTGTTGACAGGAATGAGAATGATGAATGTGTCCATCATGGTGATTAGACAAGGACATGACAAATGAACTAATCATTTAGATAATGTGGATGGTAAGATTAGAAATTTCATTATTTAAATCATCTACTCATGAACATTTCAAATTATCATCTTTAAAGTAAGTGTTTTGTACCATTCTTTAGTTAGAAATAATTGTCTGGTTGTTTTAACATTTGATTCCTTTTGTGCTTTGAGACATAATTAGTTCTTGAAGCTAACTAGAGGAGGAAATTTGTGTTAAGATAATTTCCTCCTAAGTGTAAAAGAGTCTAGCCAACTTTGACCATGCTTTTTAAGCATGTGTTTCATGACAATTGTGAAAAAGAGAAGTCGTATTTGACCTTTAAACCAACATGTGTTTTTTTGACCCAAAGGAAGCTTCATGAAAGATTCATCCACATGTCATCTACCACATCTATCTCATTGGTTTTGGCCCTATAAATATGAATGAAGGACGAGGGGTAAGACATTCACTTCTCTCCAAACTCAAGTATTGAAAGATTTCTAAAGAGGCCTTAGCGGAAATCGTCTTAGTTTAGGAGAGCTTTCGGACGTCGTTGTACGACGTTGACAAGGAGTACTTCGCCTACACAGATTGGATCTGGAGCAGATTTGGGCAAAGATTTGAAAAGTCATCTTGCAGAGGATTTGTGTAATCTGTCTCGTCCGCTGTTGTCAGTAACCTGCAGTTTTTCTGTTACTACTAATTATATTGTGTAGTGTGAAGCTGGTGAAGATCCTATAAGAATCGAGGAGGGAAAGCCTTGTAATTGTATAATGTTTCATACATTTTAGTGACGACTTTCCGGGTTAGACTCCGATCATCCTATGGTTTTCACCCTATTGAGTTTCCACATTAAATTCTCATGTCACTTTTATTATTCTTATTTTGTGTTGTGTTTGTGTATCGGCATACCGCTAAGTGGTCGTGCAGGTACTAACTTGAACTAATTTGTAGGTGCTCTGGTCGGGTTTGCATGTTATCTAGCCCAACAAGTGGTATCAGAGGTAGGTTTATTATCAGAACATTTATCAGACTGACCTGTCTGAGATTCAAGACGGGTCGATCAGATATTTCGGGTTAGTGATCAGGTACGGTTGGTGACAACTATTGGTCCACTCCCTATCATGTTTGATTCCTTTCTTTGAAATAGTCGGCTCAGAGAACTCAGGTCAGTCCGATCAGTGACAGAGCACGATGGAGTCTACTTCAGTTTTAGGCTCCGAGCAAATGGTGAAACTAAACGACGCAAACTACCACCAGTGTCACTTACTGATGAAGGATCTTATCTATGTGTTGGGCTGACATGCTCCTATATTTGAGGAGATTCTTAAAGATATAGATCCAGTGGAAGGTGTATCACCGGAAGGTATGTGGATTCATCAGACGGTTCGTAGAACCAAACGTATACAACCATGTTGCAAGTATCGTTGATGCGAAGATACTTTGGAAGACTCTCGAGTCGTTGTATGTCAAGAGTACTGACATCAACAAGTTATATCTACGAAATAACCTTGAAGAGTTTAGGTATAGAGATGAATCGCCTATCTGAGATCATGTGAACGAGTTCCAAGGTATAATTGATCAAATTACTGCTATGAAGGTGACCATCGAGGATGAGGTCAATGCTTTGGGGTTGTTGAAGTCTCTTCCAGACTCTGGGGGGATGGTTAATTTCTTTAATCAACTTCTCTCCCGGAGGCATCATTACTATGGAGATTGCCAAGAGTGGAATCCTGAACGAAGAGGTGAGAAGGAAGTCTCAAGGAATATCAGGCCCTTCTTCACGAGCTGATATCCTCTTTACTAAACCCATGGGGAGAGGGAGGAGCAAGAGTAGAGGAAGGAATAATGAGAAAGCCAAAGTAGAGGGAAGTCAAGGTCTCACTACCATAATGTGGATTGTCACTACTGCCACAAGAAGGGTCATATTCAAAAATTTTGTTATACTCTGAAGAATGAACAGAAGAAGAAAGGAGAGTCCTCAAATGAGAAGACAGATACGCATACGGCTGCCACTATCTCTATAGAGGAGGACGATGTTATCATTATTAGAGATGACGTCACAGCTGCACTCTCGTGCGATGATAGGAGCTGGATTGTGGACTCAGGTGCTTCTGCACATGTCTCCCATAACAGAAAGTTGTTTGTCACTTACACGGCTCACGACTGTGGAATGCTTAGAAGGGGCAACAGTTACACGTCTAAAGTCGTCGGGAGGGGAGGCATGCACCTGAAGGCGAGCACGAGAGTTTTGCTGATTCTGAAGGATGTGCGACATGTACCCGACATTCGCTTCAACCTAGTTTCAGCTGGAAAGCTAGGTGATGAGGGACACTTAAGTGTCTTTGGTGGATATTTTTGAAAACTTATCAAGGGGTCGCTAGTCGTAGCCAGAGGTTATAGAGATACTGGTCTATACTATATGAAGGGGAGGCCTGAAATTACACATGCCAACACTGTCAGAGATGGTGTATCCACATTACTATGGCATAGGAGATTGAGTCATATTAGCCAGAAGGGTCTGAGATGTCTTGCCAAAAAGAAGATGATATCTGATGTATATGTGGATCAGTTGGAGAGATGTAACTACTGCATGACTTAGAAGCAGATTAGGGTATCTTTTCAGAGTCACACTTACATTAGGAGATCCGATCCACTAGAGCTCTCACATACTGATGTTTGCGGACTACTGAAGGTCCAGACGAGTGGAGGAGTGTCTTAATTTGTGACGTTCGTCGATGATCATTCAAGAAAACTTTGGGTCTATGCCATTAAAATCAAAGATGAGGTTCTCGAAACTTTTTGAAAATTCCATACTGAGGTGAAGAAGCAATCCAGGAATAAGCTAAAGTGCATCTGGTCCGATAACAGGGGAGAGTATATTGGTCATTTTGATGAGTACTGTAGAGAGTAAGGGATCAGACATGTAAAGACTCCGATCAAGACGCCGCAACTAAATGACATAGCTGCATACGTCATCAACCTCTCTCTCAGTTATGCATTATAGGAGAATGTTCCTGATAGGGTCTGGTTTGGGAATGACCCTTCATATAGTCACTTGAGGGTCTTTGACTGCAAGGCCTTTGTGCACGTCCCTCGGGACGAAAGATCGAAGTTGGATTCCAAGACCCCGACAATGCATATTTCTGGGATATGGACGTAGTGGTAGTTTGGTTATAGGTTCTTTGATCCAGTTGAAAAGAAATTTGTACGTAGTTGCGATGCTATATGTTGTGAGGATCAGACTATAGTTGATCCTAAGAAAACTGAGATGGTCAACTCTCACACTGATGTAAAGTCTCCTATGATTGGAAGTGATGATACTGAGGAGGTTGTAGAGCCTGAGCCGATACAGGGCACTGAGCCAATTCCAGATTATGAGGATGTTACTGATGGAGAGTCTATAAAAGACATCATTGATGATGTGCCTATACCGACAGCTGAACACGTTCGACAGAGGTCTAATAGAGTTAGACACTCATCTTCGAGATACTTTACTAATGAGTATATTCTGTTGACTGATGCAGGCGAGCACGAATACTTTCAAGAGGCGATGTTCAGCTCGGAGAAGAAAGAATGGATGGTTTCTATGCAGTTGGAGATGCAATCTCTGCTTGAGAACCACACTTATGATTTGGTGAAATTGCCTAAGGGCAAGAAAGCTCTGAAGAATCAGTGGATTTTCAGAGTAAAACATGGAGACTTCTCAACACTACTCAGGTACAAGGCCGGATTAGTGGTGAAGAGTTTCAGTCAAAAACAAGGAGTTGATTTCGATGAGATCTTCTCTCCTGTTATGAAGATGTAGTCTATTCGGGTTGTTCTTATCCTTGTTGCGAGGCTCGACATGACGATCGAATAGATGGATGTCAAGATCGCTTTTCTACATGATGATCTTGAGAAGGAGCTTTATATGGAGCAGTTGAAGTTTTTAGGGTGTAAGGGAAAGAGAGCCTAGTCTGTCTCCTAAAGAAGACTTTGTATGACCTGAAGTAGGCCCCACGACAGTGGTATAAGAAGTTCTATGCTTTTACGGTGGAGATCGACTTCAGGAGGACCACCCTTGATCACTGCGTATTTATAAAGCAGTATGCTCTACATAATTTCATCATCTTACTCATCTATATTGATGACATGCTGATAGTTGTGTTGAGCACTGCGGGCATTGCCGAGTTGAAGCGACAATTGAGCTCCACCTTTTTGATGGACTTGGGAGATACGAAGGCCATCATAGGGATTAATACTCAGAGAGATAAAAGCTCCAAGTTACTTTGGTTATCGTAAGAGAGATGTATCAGGAAGGTGCTACAGAAATTCAGTATGGATCAAGCGAAGAAAGGTGAGCACGCCGCTTGCAGCTCACTTCAGACTTACTGTTGATCAATGCCCAAGCACACCTAAGGAGAAAGAGGAGATGCAGAAGGTCTCATATGCTTCTGCAGTTGGCTGTCTTATGTACATGATGGTGTGCACCCGCCCTGATATAGCACATGCGGTTGGCACTGTTAGTAGGTTTCTCTCCAACCCCGGGAGAAAGCATTGGAATGCTGTGAAGTGGATTCTAAGATACCTACATGGGACGTCAAACTTGACGTTAAAATTCGGAGGTAGTGAGCCAGAGCTACTGGGCTACCCTAATGCTGATATGGTTGGAGATTTGGACTCCAGAAGATCGACTTCTGGGTACCTGATCCTTTTTGCAGGGGGAGTTGTATCATGACACTCTAGACTACAGAAGTGCGTCGCTCTGTCTACTACAGAGGCAGTATTTATATCAGTCACTGAGGCAGGGAAAGAGCTTCTTTGGATGAAGCGTTTCATCAAAGAATTGAGTTTCATTCAGAAGCTCTACACACTCCTATGCGATAGTCAGAGTGCAATTCATTTGGGGAAGAACCCCACCTTTCACTCGAGATTCGAACATATTGACACGCGGTATCATTGGATACGCGATACTGTAGAACAAAAGGAGCTGGATTTGCAAAAGGTGCACACGAATGACAATGGAGCAAATATGCTTACGAAGACAGTGTCAAAAGAAAAGTTCGAGCACTGCGTGAGGATCGTCGGCATGGCGGTTCCCTCCACGTAAAGGTAAATATAGAGAATAAGTTGTTTGGTACAGTTCACATACTTTATGGAGAAAACTGTTGAGTTCGAATTTCATTAACTAGAATTTGGTGTTGATGATCGCATGTGGAGACATGTTGATGGAGGACTTGGCGGGAGACAGATTGAAGACTTTGGGGAAGATTGTTAGAATGACAGGTTTTCCTCACTTAGTTGAAAAAGAGGAGATTTGTTGAGATAATTTTCTCTTAAGTGTGAAAGAGGCTAGCCAACTTAGATCGTGTTTTTTAAGCATGTGTTTCATGACAAGTGTGAAAAAGAGAATTTGTCTTTGACTTTTAAACCAACATGTGTTTTTTGATCAAAGGAAGTTTCATTCACATGTCATCTACCACATCTACCTCCTTGATTTTGGCCTTATAAATAGGGATGAAGGAGGAGTGGTAAGACATTCACTTCCCTCCAAACTCAAGTATTGAAAGATTTCTAGAGAGGCCTTTGCGGCAAGTCTTAGTTTGGGAGAGCTTTTGGACGTCGTTGTACGACATTGACGAGGAGTACTTTCGCCTACACGGATTGGATCTGGAGTAGATTTGGACAAGGATTCGAAGAGGCATTTTGGAGAGGATTTGTGTAATTCGTCTCGTTCGCCGCTGTCGGTAACTTGTAGTTTTTTTGTTACTATTTATTGTATTGTGTAGTGTGAAGCTGATGAAGATTCTATAAGGATCGAGTAGGGAAAACCTTGTAATTGCATATTATTTCATACATTTTAGTGACGGCTTCCCGGCTTGGACTCCTATCGTCCCGTGGTTTTCACCCTATTGGGTTTCCACGTTAAATTTTTGTGTCACTAGATAGAAAAAAAACCAAATCACTGAATATCTGAAATATTACACAAAGTCTAGTACATATATAAATTCTTAAACATTAATATTACAAGAGTTCAAAACAACAGTAAGGTACTAAAGTAAGACAACAACTTAAAGGGAAAACAAACTATATGAGCGACTGCAATGACACACTCATCCTAGACGTAGTTTCTCACCTGGGTCCCCTGTAAAAACATGCCCAAAACATGGGTATCCCCAGTCCTAAGGGAGAGTAAGAAACATTATTCCTGCTAGTGACAATATATTGTGGTGTATCCCCAACCTTTCCTGCAGCCGTCGGGTGGGACCTATCTGTAACCTTGTTCCCAGATGTTCGTTTTTGCAGTGCTTCTACTCTACGCGTGCGACTCAACACCTTTCCTAAGTCTTTATAACCAAGGAGTTCTAATTGATCTCTGATGGAATAACGTAACCCGTTCAGGTAACGGGAAACAGTTATGTCATCGTCCTCTCGGAGGTCTAGGCGAGTCTGTAGGACTAGAAACTCGTTCGTATACTCGTCCACCGATAATTTGTTCTGATGTAGGTTGTGGAACCTACGATAGAGGGTCTGAACATAATCAAGTGGAACATATCGTTTTTGAAGTTGCGCCTTAAAACTCTGCCCATGTGGTGATTGGGGGAATGCCTAAATTAAATCTAGTTCGTTCTAGTTGTCCCCACCAAACTAGGGCGGACCCTTTCAGTCTAAGCGTGACATACTCAACCTGCCTAGCTTGGGGCAATTGCTTCCAAACCAAGAAACGATCCATCCTTTCACATCACTCTAAACAACTCTCGGGCTCTATTCGCCCTTCGAAGTCCCTTACATCCAGCTTGATTCCCATATCCCAATAGGGTTGGTGATGTGGTTCGTTGTGTGCTTCTGTGTCGGGGTGTTCAAGTTCCTGAGGTCTATGGTCATTGTCGTTTTTGACCACTGGGGCAGGTGTTCGGTTGACGTGCAAGGTTGCTTCGATATTATTAACTGGGGTGCGCGGTCCGTTCATGATATGTGTGACACTACCCATACTGATGGTGAGATTTTGACTGTTTTCATCAAATCACTTATGCGTCGGGCCAAATCTCCTACGTTGTTCTCTAGTTGATCGACCTGCTTTTCCATTGAAAAAAAATCAAAAAAATATATATTTTTGTTAATAAAATTATATTTTTAAAGAGAGCGCTCCCGAGCGGGAAAAAAATGTTTTTATTAAGAAAAACAAATGCCTTTTTTTAGAAAGATAAAAATAAAAATTTTAAAATCCTTTTTTATATATATAGAAAAATTAAGATCGACGGATCGACCGATCCATGGTAGAAGTGGATCGACTACCTCTGATACCAAACTGATGTGATCTCGAATCTAGGGTTTGGAAAACAAATATTTTTTGGGCAAAGTTATTTCAACATAAAATAGAATATAGTGTTGTGATTTCGAGAATACGATGGCCGAGCGGCCAAATCAAATTTTTGCGAGCGCAATTCAACGACGTTGCTCTGTGCCCTAAGAGATTCGCGCGACAATATTCTCGATGCACGCCATCGCCGCGACAATATTTTGGATGCACGTCATCGCCGTTACAACCTTCGCCCGCGGCCGCATTAAACTAAATAATGTTAGTTAAGTTTATTCCAGCTTTTATTTAAAACAGTTTTTTTTATCAATCCTTGTTTTAAATGCTTGGATGAAGCCTCTTGATTGTATGGTTGAGATCTTGTATTAGACCTTATATATAGGTCTATTTTATTAATGCAAACAATTTTGGAACCCTAAAAAAACATAACTCCTGCTACAGCCTTGAGAAATTCCGTCCAGCCCTCTCCTCCAGCCCGCCGCCTAGCTCCCCTCTCCCAGGTTCGGCCCCCCTCCCCCATTGGTGGCTGCTCCGAGGTGTGGAAACCCTCTCCGGTGTGACTCCGAAGTTGATGGACGTGCATTCTCCCCCTCCGGTGTGACTCCGGTGGATCTGTGGCGTGTGACTTGCCACAAAATTTATCTTTTGGTTGGGTAACGATTTCCTATTCTTCTACTTGTGTGCTTCCTCTTTCTCGTAATGATTTGGTGGAAGATTTATGCGTGATTTCAAATAACTAACTGTACCATTACATTGTTGTGATTATCATATGGAAGCATAGTTGTTTGTGAAGGCTTGATTATAAGGAATCGGATAAGGTAAATCTCATGGTCATGGAATATGTGGTATGGTAATCTCAAGTGTTTGATGATATAGTTAGTCTAGTAACAATTTTCATTAGGTCGAGGCCAGAGGTCCTGTCTCTGCTCCGCATCAGGAACATTCATTTGAAACATAAATGTTTGGGCAACCTCCCAGGCGAACAGGTCCCGAGCAGATCCCCCTGCCAGTTAACATCCTAATTTCATGATTAATACCATACTTTGAACTAAATTGCGTCGAAACATATTCGATCTTTCCGCTGTTCCGCACTTCATTATTTTATATTTTTATTTGAAATACTGTTCTTCCATTTTAGTGATGGCTTTCCTTATTTTTGTGCTGTGTTTGTGTATCGGCATACCGCTAAGCGGTCATGCATGTACTAACTCGAACTAATTTGTAGGTACTCTGGCCTGACGTGGGTGCTCTCTAGCCCAACAATATGAGCAACCTCTTGTTCAAACGAAACAATTTTCAAGCATTTGCAAGAATATTCCCAACAAAATTCTGATAAACCCAAAAAATGATTACAGATTAACAGCTTATATGTATAAATGTGATAAAATAATTAACTAAGGAATTAGTGTAAGCTCTGATCACACGGATTTCAAAATCATCACATAAAAATATAAAAACATATTTAAGCAATAACAAACGGTGTAATGAGAGTCCACTCCAGTTATAACTGGGGAGATGTTTGTTTTGCAATAGATTCATGATGGTGGTGGTAAACTCAATGCAAGATAGGTAAGAGAGATGAATGCATTTTTTCTCTACATGTTTGGTTTACTTTCAAAAGAATGTCATTTGTATTGGACTAGCGGTTTATGTGATAGCTTGGTAGTTGTTATACTGACTTTCATTTTGTTTTATTTTGCAGAGTGCATACATTACTCACGTCGACACTCGCTGACTGCGGACTTCATAAGCTGCACTTTATTTACCTCTTATGGATTAGATTATGTCTTCTATATACTAAAGCATATTGTCATCCTATTTATGGCAATTAGTTGCGGAGATGAGAATGCTTAGGTGGGTGTGTGGACACACGAGATTGGATAAAATTAGGAATGAAAGTATCAGGAATAAGACAGGAGTAGCACCAATTACAAAGAAGATGCGAGAAGCTCGTCTAAGATGGTTTGGACACGTATAAAGGAGACCATTAGTGACACCTGTTAGGTGTTGTGAGAGTTTAGTCACTAGGCATGTTAAACGAGGGAAGGGTACACCAATAAAGACTTGGAATGAAATTGTAAGGAAAGACATGATGTACTTAGGCATTAGTGAGATTATGTCAAAAGATAGGGCATAATGGCAACAAAGGATCCACATAGCTGACCCCACTATAATGGGATAGATGCTTGAGTGTTGTTGTATGTTTGAGCTTTAATATCTTTTTACGACGATATTTGAATCGTGGTGAACTTTCAACGGCTTTATCACATTTGTCAATGTTAAATAACAATGTCATCTCTTTTGGTACTCCTCCTTTCACTTCTCAATTGTAAATCCATCTCCTTTGATGTTTTGTTGTCATTGTTGTAAGAGTTTTTCGTACAGATGTTTTGTGCTTCAACTGCTAGTATTTTATGTATGTATACATACACACATATGTGTGTGTGGGAATGAAATTAGAAAAAAATGTCAAAAGAGGAGCAATGGGCAATGTGTCACCTACTGGCTACTGCATGCTGCAAGTTTCCTTGCAGAAGAGCAATGGGCAATGTGTCACCTCTTCTTTCAATCAGTTGTCTTTTTGTTTGATTGGTATGTCACTTTCTCTTTATCATCCGAAACATTTTCATACTGCTTTTGGTGTTGAGTTGCGTGGGGAATAACGAAGGTCCTATTTTTAGATTTTTTTTTAAACCTCTGGGCCAATTTATTTCCACGGCATCTCTAGAGACATCATCAATCTTATTGATGGGGTTGACCTCAATTTATAGAAATATCAGACTGCAAATAGCCATGTTTCCATCTCCCCCCACTTGCAACATGGGAAGTTATGTACGTAACCACCGCACGCACGATCCGCGTAGCTGATCTGCGCGATAACCACCGTGCACGGGATTCCAAGCCACGCAGGATCCCACACGCCGACCCTTTCACCGGCCAGACTGCAAATAACGGTTGGTTTAAGTTTATATGTAATAATGTTAATCTCATGAAGGTCTATTTTGGATAATAATTTGTCGGAAAACTTGATAAAATACACACATAATTTTGATTATAATATTATATCGTATAACGATAGTATGCTTGGGAGAGACTATTGACGCTGATTGAGTTCTCTTATAATGACAAGGCAAGTCTTGGTGTGGCTCCTTATGAAGCTTTATACGAGAGAAAGTGTCGGATACTGCTATTTTGGGTCCTGGATGAGGATCTAAAGGTACTTGGATCAGAGTATGTTGAGAATGCAGACGCACTTGTTCGGATGATCCGTGAGCGGGTGTTGGAGGCTCAGTATGCAAGCTAAGTATTATGATGCTAGACATCAGATGGTGGATATTTAGGTTGGAGACATAGTGTTCTTGAAGATACGTCCAGTGCATGGTGTCTCGCAGGTGTGAGGATAGAAGAAGCTCATCCATCGATTTATGGTGCCTTATATGATCCTGGAGCAGATCGGCCCCTTGACTTATAGGTTGGAGCTGCCAAAGGAGTTGACAAACCTGCACGACGTATTCTATGTCTCCTCACTTCGCAGGGCTTTACTACGCCCTGGGCAGCATGTTACTTCTACGTCAGGCCCGATAGCTTCTGACAGATCAGTCTGTCTGGAGCAAGTTCGGATCGACGACACAGGTGTCTGAGTCTTGCGGAGAAAGAAGGTCTCACTAGTTAAGGTATTATGGTCCAATTATGGACAAGAGGAGCATACATGTGAGCTGATGGATCTCATATGAGGGGTTGCAGCATTTCTGGGATTAAACCAACAATCGATGGCAAAGTGATCAATTCTACCACAGCACCAACAGTCAAATCTGTTGTATCTTTACCTTATGTTCTCCTGCTTGGCCTTTTGAGGTTGTGGTCTAGCAGGGGCAGCATTTTTGGAGGAAGAAGCTTCATGATGATAGCAATCACATGATTTTTTATCCTTCTGTGGCTTTTCCACAATGGGCTTTGCCTTAGGTGCCTTCTTGAAGTTATGACCATGATTGTAAGGGTCATAGCTCTGAAGAATCACTTCTTCATAAGGTGCCTTAAAGACACTCTCACCAAAGTTTCTTGGGCGAGTCCATCCTTGATAATGGGACTTTGGCTCTACATAGGTAGGCCTGGTCAAGTGACCGTAGGATGAGTCAAGATCAAACTCGTTTGTTGGAAATATGACCTTTCTGAACGAGGTCTGATCTTGAGGAGCTTTCCCCTTATCTTTGGCCAAGGCCTTCCTCGCTGCCTTATTCTTTCTTTGATCCTTGTTCCTCCTAGAAGATTTACTAGGAGCTTCTTCATGACCTAATCCAGCACCCTTAGCCTTCGCTGAGAATTCAGCCAGGAGTGGAAGAACAGTCTTAGGCTTCAGGAAACTTTCAACAAGTTTCCTTTCAGCAGCGAGTTGTTCTTCCAACTCTTTGATGATTTTCTCTTTTAGGTCAAGGTACTCAAGAGCTTTGTTGTATTCTTCAATAGCATTATTGAAGTTCACTTTGAGTGAGTCAGTTTTAGCGACTTCTTCTCTCATGATGCTCTCTTCTGCTTTTAGACTTGCCCTTAGTCTGACCCTTAGTTGTCAAATTCGGAGCTTTTGCTGCTGCAACATCTTTGAGTGTTGGAGCTGAAGCTCCAAAAACAAATGGTCCAGTTTGGGCCATTTGAGTTTTCACATGGGCAGCCATAAAGGCATTCACCCGGCTTGAGCTTTCACTAGAGCAATGAACATCTTTCTTCACCCATGAGGAACAACCATTCTCCCAGTGACCACAGGATCTTTCCTGGTCATACCTGTTAAAATGTGTCAGATCTTTTCTAAAGAGAATGGGAGGCTTGGAAGCAATAGGCTAAGCTGGAGATGGAGCTTTTCCCTTCTTTTTGGAAGGAGAAGCTCTTGTGATTCCCTTGAATCTCAACCCTTTCTTACCCTTTTGAGAGAAGAAAGTGTCTATCAAGGGTAGTACTGTACTTGGCTTAGAATAGCTGGCCACTATTCTTGCAGCAACAATACTCGGGACTTTTTTCCTCAGGTACAACCTAAACCTCTATGAATTTTTTTCTCATTTTTACAGTACATGGAACCCTGTAGATTCGAACTTGAATTTCAGGGACGAAATTAAATTTTTTTTTACTAGGATTTGTAACATTCTTATTCCTTCTAGACCCATGACCCCTTGATAGTGTTAGGGCATGAGTGGTGAGTTGGGGCAAGGAGGTAAACTTAGGTTTCCTTGAATAGGTAAAATGACTAAGTGCACACCAAGGAGTACAAATCAACCTAGGTCAATTCTCCTCAATTGGACTCACCAACTCAAATTGAGCTCACTAATACATCCCTAACCCGGGGGGGGGGGGGGGGGGGGGGGGGCAATTGACCATTCAAATCATGAATTGGTAGACCAATTGCATAGATTTGACCAAAGTCAACTCTAGGTCAACATATATCAATTCAAATCTAATTGACTCAATTAGGCTACACATGGTCAAATTGACTCCACCATTATATTACAAACCCTAATGGAGGTGCAATGAACCAAAAGCCCCAACATTTAGTCAACCATATCAACCAAATTGATCAAAGTCAAACCTAGCCCAATTTTGGTCAAAATCACACCATATGAGTCAATTGGAATTGAGAATCATCACCGCCCAACCAATATTGAGTGGTGACATTAGACTGAAGATCAACACATGGGACCAGTACGCACATCAGTTGACCAAGTCAACCCCCAAACCAGTCTTGGTCAACATTTGGCCTAAAGAAGAAAATTGAGAGTCAAGCCCAATTCCAATGGGCTAAGACCATGGATCATGGATTATACTGCAGCCCAATAGCTCAATTACACCATATGCCCTCTGGTTTTGAAAAGGGATCACATGCATGGGAGTAATTTAGAGAAATCCCCAAATTTGAATAAGGCCAAAGAGGAAATTGAGGGATGGCTGCCACTTGGGGCCCCCATTCCCCTTCCCAAGCTTCTCACTGAGCTTCCCCATGAATTCTCTGTCAAATTCTAGCTGAAATAGGCCACTTGGCTGTTAGGAGGAGCAACCAAGGTGAGGCTGGTAGCCCCCTTTCATGGTCTCTTCGTAAACACGCCCCCTCAAGCTATTACAACTCTTTCATCATCTTCAGAAGGCCCCAGAGAGTCGATTTAGTGCTTTGATCAAGGGAATTGGTGGAGAATAGCGAAATTGGGTTAGCTCGCCGAAAACCGCCATCACCATGGCTCACCGTCACAACACCCACCGCCAAGCCCGTCTAAAGGTATGTTTCTCCTCCCCTCCCTCTGTGCTAGATATCTAGCTCATCTAAAAGAGAAATCGGGCTCAGTTGAGCCCAATACCATATGAGTTATGCGTGATTTTAGCGTGCTTTTCTTCTTGCTTGGGTTCACCGGTGAAGCCGTCTCCGGAGACAATGTCGTCGTCAGGCGATAGCCACCACCTCAACGAAGGTGGTGGTGGCAGTCGGTAATGGTGGCCTCTAGGTGGCAGGGAAAATCACTTGGAAAATGTTTCAGAGATAAGGTTGTAGCCCTTAGGGTCTTCCATTGAAACTTAAATTTCACCATTTGGAGCTCTATAACCCTCTGAAATGGCATTCTACTGAAAGGTGTCTTAAGAGTGACCTAGAGTTTAGAAAATTTATTCCTAACACATGGATCATTGCATGGGCTTGAAATTTTGGTCATGCATGTATATACCCTAGACACATCCCAAATCAAAATTTTTGGGCAAAATTTTTCTATAGTTTTTGTAATAATTTAAATTATCATGTACATGGTATTTGTATTTAGACTAACCCAAATTGACCCAAATCTTGGGCACACTGTAGATTAGGTCAGCATTAGTCACTGGAAAAAATTTGGGATCATTTGGACCTCTACATGGTGGTGTATTCCACTTGCATGTACTTGGTAGATATGTAAATGGTGTGTCAATAGCACAAGGGTGTATTTTGTGAATTTATCACAAATGACTTGATGTATGTCTATGATATTTTGGCCATGCACTTAGTATTATGAAAGGTACCATCTATGGTGAAATTAGGATATTTGGGGTTAAGAATCCTATGTAATTAATTAAATATAATTATGTCCCATAGTTATATTAATGAAATAAAAGTAACCAAATGATCTAGGAAAACTTTGATTTCCTGTCACAAGATTTTTAGGACATAATACACCTCTGGAATTGTTTTTGTAATTATTGAACTTCATTTACCTTGTTAAACCAAATTATTTGAGTTTTGACCCTATGTGTATTAGTGGTATAGTTAGGAATAAACTATTATGGAAAATTTCAAAATTCTGGCTAGTCACATTTTATACTAATATAAGACGGTGGAAATTTACTTGGAATTTTTATAGCATTATTTTACATAGTTCGTGAACAATTTTGATTAATCAGTGTTATAATGTTTCTAAAATAATACCAAACTCTGTTAAACATTATTTTAAACCAATATAACCCTCTGATAATTTAATTAGAATTTTTGGGAATTCACTTGATGGTACTTCATGTTCAATTTGTATAATTCCTATATTTGGTGACATTATTTATTAGGTCCAAAAATATTAGAAATCACATTAAATTATTTTAGACCATATATTCCATCATATTAAACTTCAGGGAATTTATTTAGAATTTTTAGAAGAGTAAATTAAGTACTTCCTTTGTAAAGTGATACTTGAGTTCTCAATGCTTGGTTATAAAAACTCTAGATTAACTATTTATGTAAAATCATGAAACTTCGGCCAACACCTTATTTTATCAATATATGCCTGGTAATTTATTTGAAGCTATTGGGCATTTGAAAGTAGTACTTCATGTGTAAATTGACATGTGTTACATCTTTAGAGATTTTTTATTCATGACCAATTAAATTAGAAAATTCATGAAATTCTGATCATCCCTTAATTATTTTATGATAAACCTCTGGTATTAATTTTAGATCATTTGACAAAAAGGTTTGATAGTTACGTCTTTGAATTCATGATTAGTTCATTCGGGTATTGGTCTACGTTTAGCAAAATGTTGGGTTAGTGAATAGACTTGAAAGAGATTATTGTATTGATTGTTGAACGGATTAGTAATATATTTCGAGTGTCATGGAATTCCGGTTGAAGTCCTAAGGCTAGTCACCAAGTGGTGTCAAAGTGTTAGTGTACGTGGACGCTAAGGGGAGTTGTTAGTGTTGGAGTCCGGCAATAGACAGACACTCCCTAGTACCGCCGCGATCCCTTCACCGGGTAGACATCAGGAAGTACATGATTCACCTTAAACTTCTATGTTTAATTAAACAATAGGCAAGAGTGGTCTAAGTATGTGAGCTAAGATAATGTAAACCGCATCCCATATTGGGGAATGGAGTGGTTCCAGACTTATTAGTCCTGCGTGCTGGAGGCTCAATGCTCGTTGTGATAGAGATATGATAGGACTTGTTAGTCCTGCGTGCTGGAGGCTCGGTTTGATTATGGTTTGAGGGCAAGTTTTTCCTACGAGCTGGAAGCTCGGATGGGTGAGGTGATACATTGCATGTGCATATGATGTGGTAGGTCTTCAGTACTACCCTAGTCATCACATCGACGGTAGTACGTTGACTTAGTAAGATTGATAAGGTCTAGAGGGTCAGTTTAGCATGATGTCTTGGTGACATTTTCCTAATGACTTGACTTAGCCATTAAGACTGGCGGATTCCAGTATTGGGTACGCAGAGACTCGAGAGTACACTAAAGATGGGTACAGAGGTGTACAAAGGGCTTAGGCCTGGTAGTGTGTATACCTGCCTAGAAGTGAGGAGGTGTCCGCTCCCCAACCACCGTTTGACCATGACAGGGATGCCCGAGTGGTTAGCTATCTCCAAAATGTGGGAACAAAAGGTCTATGCGCACATAGTCGATTAGTGTGTGTGTGAGTTGAATTTGTATGCTTCATAACATAAACATTACATTGCATAACATAACAATCATTTCTCGCAGATCCTTATCATATAAATTAGTATGAACTCTTTTATATGATGAGTTATAATTCTGAAAATCTTAACTTATAAGTTTGTATGGACATTCATATAAGTTAAGACACTCTTCTGTGATGATAGTTTACTTTTCCTTACGTTACCAGCGCCGCACTTACTGCTTCTAGCGCTTACTGCTTACCTGATTACTGCTGGTTTAGTTTTACATGCTGTTATAGTAAATATATATACAATTACTAGTTAAAGTCACGTCATCTGTTTTTCTAAACTGCTTTGTTGTCTTGCTCTTTCTTACTCTTGCGTGGTGCCTAGGAGTCGCAGGGGACGAAGCGACTTAGTTTTTTTGACTAACGGCCGGTGAACCATATCATTTTAAAAGCATATGGAGTCGTAGTAGCAGTACCACCGGAGGACCAGCAGCTCGACGAGGCAGGACCAGAGGAGCAGTTGTCGTGCACTAGTACCACTACCCGGCAGCATGTTGATGAGTGTTCGTATTAGCTTATGCATAGATTGTTGTATGGTGAGAGAGTTAATATTTCATTTGAACATGTACTGTGCTTAAACCATTATTTCTCTGTTTATATATATATACATCTATATATATACATATGCGCGCTCTCTTGAGCACTTGATTTTCTTTACTTCTTTTCTCGTTGGTCTTCTGTATGATCGTACCTGCCGGTAGGATTGACATCTTGTAGGAGCGACTGACTCATGTGTTAGTGTCACCGCAAAGCGGCGGTTCTGATCATAAAATCTTCTCTTGTTCATGCTCAATTATTGGGAGGGAAAATTTTTCAAACTGGTTCTTTGAGCTGGAACACGAACAACCCTACAGCCACTACCCTGAGCCCTAAAATCAGCTTAAATCCATGTCTGTTACAGCAGACGCCTCCTCTGGTTTTTCCATGAAAATGGATGAAAATACCAAGGTTGAACGAAGTATTAGAATTGGATCAATTTTTTTAAAAAAAAAATAATGATTTAGGAATCAAAATAAAGTTTAGAGATTGATATCATGAGATTATTTATTTACAATTAGTAAATATAATATCATAATATAATATAATATTACAATGAAACTAAATATCAAAATGATATAAAAAATATATTTACAGTGTCCGTCCACGGGAGGACAGGATGCAGAGAGAGTTGCTACTCCCACACGACCTTCCTCATAGGAGCTGCAAATGGAGGTGGGCCTACATGGAACCGCTGGTTTCCCCGGCGAGGCGGCGATCCCTCCACCATCATCTGCGGCGAGCACACGTATTTCCTCATCAGCTGTGGTGCCGAACACGCGCACCCACATCCGCACCCGCATCCGTACCCTACCTCATGACGAAACCCCCTGCCGCCGCCGCCGCCCATTTTCAAACCGTAGGCGGCGCCTGGCTTCTTGTATGCCCTAGGAGAGCTCGTCTGGGACCCACCATTGCCTACGCCGCTGCCAAGGTTCGGTGTGCTCCTTACCCGATGCATCCCCATCCCGCCGCCGCCGCCGCTGCCTCCACGGCCGGCGTTGGCCCCCAGAAGACACGGATCGCCGGAGGAAGCCGCCGCTGATTCGAACAAACAGTCGGCGGATGTTGGGGATGTCCCGGCGGAGGGAATAGCGGAGAGTTGGTGATGCATCATCATCGGCGGGTCGGTAATAGGAGAAAGGGGCAGCCCGCCGGCATTGATAGCCTCGACGTAGCGCTGCCGAGGAGAGGAGGCGGGGTCGGTTGCCGCCGCGGGGGAAGAGAAGAGGAAAAGGCGGAAGAGGGGGGCGGTGGGGGAGCGGAGGCGGCAGGCGAAGCGGTCGTATTCATCCATCATGTAGCAGAAGTCTTCCTCGTTCCTGACGGAGACGAGGGCGTCCAGATCTTCCTGCAGCAGCTGGTACTTCACCACCAGCTCCGAATTGAACATGACCGCAATCTTCTCCTTCAGATCTGTTGCGGTCGCCGGAGAGATGAGAGATAAATTTCAGAGATGTATAATTAGATGATGATTTAGGGATGATTGAAAGCAGATTAACTAACCTGTGAAGGTGATGGGGCGGGGAAGGGTGAGAACGCGGGTCTCTCCGCCGACATAGCGGAGGTGGCCGTCGGAGGGGCGGGGGAGGATGCGACCGCCGTAGCTGCAGAGAAACTTGAGGCGGGTGTTGGGGGAAGATGGATCGGCTTCCTCCATGGAATTGAAGTTGGATTAGCAGATCTTCTTTTTGTTGTTGTTGTTGTTGTGTGTGGAAGAAGCAATGGGGGGATCCTCCTTTGTGAGAACCAGAGGAATTCTCGGCTTCTATTTTTGGATATTAATTGAATACTAATTAATCCTTTTGCCGTCGTCCTCATCTCTCATCATAAATTTTAGTGATATATTATTTGTATTTCTTTTGTAGGACAACATCCCTAAACATTTCATGTACATGACAAACGGAGCCCAACGGGGCCAAATTTATTGATCAGCAAGATATTCATAAAGACTAATATACCCCTCAAGCGTCACTCAAATATCTATAAATGAGGGTGCAAAGCCCCTACGGTAGGGAAAATTTTTGGGTACGCCTAGCGTACAACAAAATCCGTGCGTCAATAAATAGGCTCAAAGAGCCGGCCCCACCTTCTTCCCTTTTCGTCGCCTCAGAAAATTTGAAATCTCGGAACCCTATCCCCGTTCTTCTTCCCTTTTCGTCGGAACTATATTCCCGTCCTTCTTCCCTTTTCGTCGCCTCCAGGAAATCGGAAATCAGCCGTCCTCTCTCTCTTGAATTCATAGCAGTTAGGCAGAGATTAAAATCCTTCCTAATCAGGCGGCCAGTGCAGTTACCTAAACGCAAGAGAAACAGAGCAGTTACCTAAACGCCAGGCGACCATCGTAACGCTCCCGGAAAATCACAGACCTAATCCCCGCGGCGACCGTCGTAAAGCTCCAGGAAATCAGGGAACTCGCGAACACGGCGATCACATTTCGGCAGTGGGCATTCCAGTTCGGCGACTGCAATCCTCCTTCTTAACAACGGTATATATTACTTTGATGGATATATGTTTCTTCATATTTTTCTCATTTGTTCTTAGTTTAGGTAGACATTATACTCTGAAAGAAGCATATGGCTTATGCAACAAATTTTTTTGTGTTCGTGATTTTAATATTCGGCCGGATATCCTTTATTTTTATGGTTCTAAATAGGTAAATCCTACCGGATGATTTTACTTACACAATAGGTAGTCAGAAACAGCTTTTATAGTACATTTTCTTCATTTGTTCTGTGTTTAAATAGTCATTATACTTTGTTAGAAGCTTGTGGATTATGCAACATAATTTTTGGTGTTTGTGATTTGGATATCCGACAAGATATACGTTTTTAGGGTTCTAAATAGGTAAATGTGGCCGGATCCATATCAGAAACATCTTTTACAGTACATAGCTTTTTTATGTTCAGGTAGCTAAAATCCGACCGGATATTCTCATGGTCAGGGTTTCCTCCGGTTGGATTTCTCTGCTCTTCTTTATTTTCTTACACTTTAATGTAACGGATGACTGATCACTGTACTGTGACGTATCTGAACAATAGGTGTGCTATATCTACCTTCAAAAAATATGCAGAGCCCATACTAGAATTGTTATCAGAGCACTCTTTACACCTGCTCAAGGAAGCTGGCCTACTACAGTTATTTTCAATCCTAGATGTTCCTCAGAACATTCCTCTCCTGTATAGGCTTCTTAGACTCTATAGGCGAAATAAAAAAGAGATACTAATGGGAACTCTTCAAGCTGACGAAATTAGTAATATTATCCGCGAACGTATTGAACAATATAATAGAGAAATAAAGATTGTGAATACCGGTACCGTACTTCAAGTGGGCGACGGCATTGTTCGTATTCATGGTCTTGATGAAGTAATGACAGGTGAATTAATAGAGTTTGAAGAGGGTACAATAGGTATTGCTTTGAATTTGGAATCAAATAATGTTGGCGTTGTATTAATGGGTGATGGTTTGATGATAAAAGAGGGAAGTTCTGTAAAAGCAACAGGAAGAATTGCTCTCATTTTAGGGCTACCTAATAGGGGAGAAGACTTTCATTTTCATAGAGCTCCATACTCCGAGGTGAAACAAAGCGACATAGTCGCTGAGTTGAACCAGCTAGCTAATGAAGCAGAGTCGGAAGATTTGGAGCAGAGAAGGGTCGATGCCCTTGTGAAATTTGCTTTAGCTAAATTTTTTCCCTCTTAAGTCCCTCACAATTCCTGAATGCCTTCAACAAATTGGTGGTTTGGAGGTCTTCAGGAGATATAATTGGGCCAAAGCTATCCATGGATTTCTGAATGCACAGCTTACCCCCCTACATAATCTGAGCTGCTCAAGGGAAGAACCTTAAATCTTAGGCTATCTTGTAGGTTGTTCTATTGTTTTGATGGTAAGTAATTTTTTTGTTTTAATTTTCATGTTCATTTTTAAATACATTTAAACTAAGTTAAACCTTTTTCATGTAGGTTTGGCTGTTTGAGCACTCGAAGTTACAAGTTCCTGCTGATGCATTGCTGAGCCCCTGTATATGTCGTTGGTCTGCGAAGGCCAGCTTCAACTACAAGTTTTGTACACAGTTATCATCGAGGTTGTGGCCGAAGAAGGAGGTTAGTTCTATTTAATACTTTTTTCGATATGCTTATTTAGATGAATTTATAATCTATTTTGTTAATTATAGATTTGTACAAGGTTTTTAAATATTTCTGAGTAAGAGCAAAACCCTATAGGAGATGATGAGGTGGAGTCCTCATTTGAGGCAGCTAAGGGAGTGAAAGAAGAGAAAAAAAAAGAGGAGGGGAGCTAAGGATGAACCAAAAAAAGAGGAGATAGTGAAAGAAGAAAGAGAGAGGAAGACAGATAGGGAGATGAAGAGGTTCATCTCCCGACAAGTTAGTAATTTGAAGGAAGAAATTAGGCATCTACGTTCCTTCTGCGAAGAAACATTTGAATTTATAGTTGGCATTATAAATTCAATCTCGCATGCAAAGGATCACATTCCATCCACCCCACCCGCAACTGATCCTCCTTCTGATCCCAGCCCCTCCAAAGCATCACCCTCCCATGTACAACAGTCATCCCCTAAAGTTTTAGTTGTCGAAGAGTATGCCCCGTCCCCAAAAATTGGTATCGTTGTTAAGAAGGGGAAGAAGGTTAAGAGGGGAGGTGTACACTTCGGAGGAAAAGGGAGTGGGAAGGAAATGTCTTTCCCTGGCCGGATACATCTCTCCGAGGCCGACCTGAATTTGATTGAATCAACATACAGACAATTTCCCCTGAGGTAATTATTAATGCATTGACGTCTTTGTATTAATACCAAGTAGAAACCATTTGCTTGTTATTTAATATTACTGATTTTTTTCAATATGTAGTGGCACTGTTGTAATAGAAAGTGGGAATACTGTTTTGACACGTTCCTGTATTGATGACTTGCTGCATAAGGGTTGACTATGTGGTTCACACTTGGACGCATTTGCAGTTGTTTTGAGCAGCCGAAGGAGCACATCACCGTTAGAGTGGTGCAATTTTATTTACGTTTCTCCAAACTTCTGGGTATTCAAACTTGCAATAATTATAGATCAATATAGTAGATAATTTCATTTACGTAATGATTTGATTAGGGTCTTTTGATTTTACAGTATCAAAAAAGTACTGCTACAACAAATAGTGAAATTCTGCTTGAACATCTCACGACAGCAAATGTGCAAGTGGCCGATATAATACTAATGCCATTTTTCACCAACAATCGAAGCCATTGGACACTTCTAGTGTGCAATTTGAAACGAGAAACTTGGCATTTTTACGACTTAATGCCAAATAAGACACACAAACATAATTTACGAGATGTGGTATATTGTTTAACTAGGACTTGTTACCTTTAAGTTGAAATATTTCCGTCTAATTCCCCTTTTTGTTTGTGCAGGTAGCTGGGCTTTACGAGTCAAGGAGAGATGCACTTCCAGATGGTATGGACGACTGGTCCATCACAATGGTGAATGCTGCGCCTACACAGAATAATGTCGACGACTGTGGCGTTTTTGTGATGAAATACATATGGAGATGATTGCATCTAGGGAGGTCATATGTTGGAGCAAGCACAAGGATTGGCAAATCCAAATGCCGGCATTTAGAGCCCAAATAGCATGCGATTTAATCCGATGTTTTCTTGTTGCAGGGAAGAAATAAAGACAATGATAAGTTACATTTGTGAACAATAGTATATAAACTGGCATTTGTTTAGAATGCTTAAACTACATTTTTACTTAGTCACCTGAAGCTTACAGTCAATGCAACTAACATAAAGATAATAAATATTGTCAAGGCTTTTCTCATCAAAACTGAACCATATAAGAATACTACATCTCATGTCTAATGTTTTTTTATTAACTGGGACGAGTCTGCTTATGGACATCGGGAACACAACAAAATTCAAAAGGTAAAGACGTGCATATATCGTCATCCTTAAAATAAATTTCCTTCGGTTCGTCAATATAATTTGTCTGCAAATGGTACGAGTCTGCATCGTCTTCGAAAGTTGAGCTTCCAAGGAAATTAATTTTCTTCGGTTCTCCCTTGACTACATTCACACATGTTTTGGCATTCGAATCAAGTTTCCTCTCTGTTGAAAATAAAGTTTAGTTAGCAAGCGTAGTAATAAAATGTGCAATGAAGAAGAAAAACTTTTATAATTATATTACTTTGTCGTTTGGTTGACGTAGACTTCTCAAAGTAACCCTTCAATCTAGCGTTTGATAAACCTTTTGGTCGAACTGCTGCTGGATTTTTTACATCCCCTCTACCTTCATTGTTTTCGGCCACATAACCCTTCTTCGCCCTCTCCTCCTTCTCCACTATTTCGTCGGTTGTACGACCCAACTCACTCATCACATTTACCATGTGCTCCTTGGCAATGTGACAATTCTCCACTCTTTTTGCTAACTCGTACGTGTAGCGCATTAAATGACTTCTAAACAAAATATTAGATTCCAAATCATTCTTGCATGGTGTCTTGGGGAGGTGCAAACCTTGCTTGGCTGTTCGGGTAAATCTCTCTATCAAGTATTTGAGTTGAATGTGCTTCACATTTTTTGTATTGTACACCCTTAGAATATGTTGGCATAAAATTCTCTTGGTTTGAAAGCCCTTGCAAGAACACTCGGCATCGAAGGTTTTTGATTCCATTGTAACAATCCATTGTTTATCATTTTCGGCCCCGTCACAATGCTTAGTGACATACAAAACTTGATTATCAGAGTTTTGGACATCTCCTATGATGCTTACATTCAATGTCTCTTCCATACATGCTTGCTCAAATATGGAGAAAATTTTTTGTGTCTATATCTTCAAAGCTTGTTTTAGAAGTAAACAGTTTTTAAACTTTAGAGTTATGCTACCTTCTTTGTACCTAAAGTCCTCTAGCTCCGCTTTTCGCCAAGAAGAAATTAACGACTCCATGGCAATAAAGCACTCTACTAAGGAGCTAGTGGCTTTGGAACATTCATGTAAAACATTATTTGCAGATTCACTTCGTTGAGTAGAGAGTATGCCCAGATCTAACACGTCCTTATTAAAAGCGGTAGACCACTTCTTTCTAATCTTGTAAAGATCATCCAACCACCATTCTGTTCTAGACTTCCCCTTGAAATCATTTCTCTCCAACAACCATCAAACTCATCCTCGCTATCACATTTGCTCATGCAATAATAAAATAAAGATCTCACATTTTTGTCGTGGTTGAATGTTGGCACCTTCGACGGAGCTTTTTTAGAGATATGCCACTAACAAAGGCGATGCCGACTACTATCGAATACTCTAGCAATAACAACCGACATGTCTTGATCTTGATCTGTAAATATGGTGATTTTTTGCTTGCCACCAACGAATCTCAAAAAAGTCTCAAATACCCAGCAAAATGATTATATGGTCTCGGATGCAACAAAAGCCTCACCAATAAACACATTATGTCAATGATGGTTCACCGCGATGAACGGTGCACAAGCTAAATTATACTTGTTAAGCCTATAAGTAGTATCAAATATAATAACATCTCCAAAACTGTCGTAGTCGAGTTTGTTGTGACCATCCATCCACAAAAAACTTATTAGTTTGTTAAACTCATCGGTTTGGACATCAAAAGAGAACATGCTATCTATCATTTGCCTTTCCTTAAATAGTTTCAACAAACTATTAGAGTCTCCAGCTTCTATAAGCGCGGCTCTTTCTCGTTGAACAAAGTTATACACATCAGTTTTAGAAAACCCAATATTTTCATAACCGCCGACCTCTCCGGCTATAAACCTGTACGCATCGCTCGTTCGGATACCCACTCCTGTCATATTTTTCAATAGACTCCCTTGATCCTCGGACACCTTCCTGTTCGAGCGCAACAAATGAGTGTCCTTTTCCAAAACGAGAGGATGATTGTGCTCCTCTACAAACTTTGCTACTGTCCAATTCTTACCCTCTGTATCTGCAGTGAAATGTATGCAAGCCTTACATCCAGTCCGGGTATCTAGTTTGTGATACTTTTTTGGGCCTTCCTCCTTTGAAGTGGAACGCTTCAGAACAGCTTTGGAACATGAATACTCTCTAAACTTTATAACCCGAGTGTGTGTCCCGTACAAGATATGTTGCTTTCGAACGTTAAATCCAAGTTGGTGAGCATAGTCACAATACATTTTGTATGCCTCCTCCTCTGATTGCACAATTGGGAAAACTACAGAGGTATTGTCCTACAAAAAAACATCACAAATAAACAATCACAATATACAAAATCCAGCCGGATGTTAACAAAACTGTACAGAACTGCACAGAACTGCATAGTAAATTCGGTCGGATGTTAACACAACTGCATATAGTAGTATAAGTCCAACTGGATGTTAAAACCGACCGGATGTTACCCACCAGATGCATATAATAGTATAAGTCCAACAGGAAATTTGGTCTCCACTCAAAGAAGCACAACAAAATTCAGAAAAAAGTTCACATTTGTTCTTAACGGGAGATGTTCAGAACTTTCAAAAACTGGATCCATGGTTTCCTCTACCTGAACCTGGTTTGGCGGAGATGTTCAGAAGTTCCAACAACTAGATCCATGATTTCCTCCAGCTGAATGCAGTAGGCAGCGAGCGAACGGCCTGACGTTTAGATCGACGTGGAGAATGAGGAGCTCGAAAGGGTGAGAGTTGGCCGACAGGGAGGAAGGAGCGGGAGAAATCGGCGAGGCGCAGCAAAAAAATTCGGAGCTGACGAAAAGGGAAGGTGGGGCCGGCTCTTTGGGCCTATTTATTGGTGCACGGGTTTTGTTGTACGCTAGGCGTACCCAAACATTTTCCCTATGGGAGAATAGCCCATTGCGCTCTTGCCTACCGCAATGTGTGCCAAGTCACGCATGGCGAGAGTAAAAGATAATAGCACACCATAATGACTAAGAATTATCATCCGGTGTTACATAGGCTCCAATTGTTTTGACATTTTTTTCCACATTGATATAGTTTGGTAAGACTAATTTCTTCATTCTCAACGCTTTAAAACATCATTGTTTTTGTCAAAGATGCCCCCTCCCTCCATTCTCACCGCCCCCATTTCCATCGCTCTCATTCTCAATGCTCTAAATCACCACCGCCAAAACAAATAAAGTCATAATCAACTTCTAATTAACTAACCATTAAAAGTTTAACACCATTATATCTGACATTTATTTTTGAATGGTGTGCAATGGTGGCTCCTGCCGTCCTGCGTAGATGAAAAAAAGCCTGCAGCAGTTTTAGTAGAGAATTGATATTAGCAGTCCATAAATGGCTATTCGCAGTCCACTTCTAGTCGCAGTCCATAGATTATAATCGTAGTCCAAAATAAAACTCGCAGTTCAAACAAAGTTCTTAGGTAGAAGTGAGAATTAATCTCCCCACTTACGATTTGATCTCCCTGTACTGAGAGTTGCTATGCCGATCTCCGCCTCCACTTTCCGAACCTTGCTGCTGTCGGAGCCGATCCATCGCCGAACCATGATCGGAGTTCATCAACTCCCCGCCGCCTCCACTACGGTTATAGGCATTCATGGCACCCAGCATTCCAAGGTTCGAATCAGCAATCCCTAGCCCTAGATGCTGCGCCGCCGGAAACATCGACCCATCGACATCCCACTCCCCCCTCAGCCGCTCTGAAACTCCATCCCCGGGATGTTGATCCTCGACATAAACTGCAAGGGCGCCGGCTGCAACGAGTTCGCGCCCGGCACCACCGGGAACGTCCACAGTGAAGAAGTCTCCTGCGCAGGGGTCGCAGATCCCGCCGACACGGGTAACTGGGGCCTCGCGGCCGGCGAGGTTGGGATCGCGAAGGAGGCGGCGTCCGGGGCGAACAGGGGCCGGCGAGGTTGGGATCGCGAAGGAGACAACGCTCGGGGGTGAGAAACAGTAAACCCTAGGGTGCGAGCTAAATAATAAGGGGTTTCATAAAGGAGGACTTTTCATTTCATTTTGGACTGCGAATATCTATTTAAGGACTGCTAATATCAATTCTCTTTTAGTATCGCAGAATTCTTGCCACAACATTCACTTGAGGCTCGTTTGGCACGGAGGTGACGGTTGTGAATAACGTGATCATCAACTTACCTAAAGAATTTCATCCATTTTTATATTCAAAACAAGTTACTTTTCTTGGTGACGGTCAAAATCAGTCATGCAAAATATACATTTTATAATTGCGGTGTTAAATATCGCGAACCTTACAAAATTTTTTTTATTTTAAACACAGTTTCAATATATATATGTATATACACACATATATATATATATATATATGTATATAGACATATATGTGTAGACATATGTGTGTATATACATATATATGTGTATATACATCTATACATATATATCTATATATCTTTATACTATACTATAAGAAAGGAGCTATGTTACACCATGTGTAACATTTTAATACAAAAATGCCCCCATAAAAACTGTTTTGGTGAGTTAATTTGGGGGCATTTTGGTCTTTTGGCCGGAATACCGCTTAATTAATATAGAACGACACTGTTCACCCGCCTCATTTTCCCGATAACCCTCTTCTTCTTCTGCGGCAACTAGAGCAGCTCCTACAGCGTCTCCTCTTCCTGTCTGTTGCAAGCCCATCGCAAGCAACATGAAAGAAAGATTCTCAACATATCAAAATCTTCAAAATGCATAAATATTCATTCATTCACCACAACAGGGCTAATATTCTTGGAGTTAAATGTTTCACTGAGCCTGCTTTGTTGGATAGAAGAAGCAATTGGATCATTTGGGAAGCCTTTTACATACCGCATAGAGATGAGACCTACAGTTGATGCAGCATATGACATCTAATGAAATGCACAAACTGTGCAGTAGGCATACAATTTATATAAAAAACATACAAAATTTAACTAATTTGGAGAGAGAAAATGAACGCGAGCAATAGCATATTCCTTCCCAGCAATCCATACACCAGTTTGTGACCACTGCACATCTTCCCAGTCCAAATTCTCGTCCAAAACCTGCATCATAAAGTGACCTTAAGCAGTCTACACGATACATATCACTAATAAGACAGTTTAAATGACCCAACAATGCTCCAAGAATACATATATACACACACACACACAAACACATTTTTGATGGGCTATAAATTTTTTAATTGAAAACTTCTACTTACGAAAAGTATTTGCTCATGCATGACAAAATGTTTACCTCAACATGCTCTATTGGTAATGGAATGCCGGTTGAGTGCATAACATCCTGGGGAATTGGTTTTTTACAACGGGACCAGCGGTAGACGTCCATGATATTATCACGCTCGGACGGATGCTTATCGCCATTTTGGATATTCGGATGATTTTGTTGCTTCTCCGTCTCCAACTCTATCAACTGATTGGAGGCTGAAGCCGTGCCGTTGCAAACAACCCTCTCTCCATTGAAGCAAAGCTCATACCTATAAAGTTATATAATTAAGAAAAACAGTAATGTAGAAGACACACATTTTGAACTTCTGAGATGCCATTCATTGAAACAAAATAATAATACGACATTCATTAGCTGCGCATATGACATGGCTGACCTCCTGTCATAATATTGCAAGTCCATTTTTACATCTACTAAGCTTGGGTATATGGCTGGTCTACAGGTGACACTTGGAACCTCTTATGACTCTCGTGTCGCAGCGGGAAGTTTAATTTTGAATACATAATTTATAAAACCACAACTATTTAACTAATAATACTAATATCACATCATAATATCATTACTTCCTATTTGAAAATAACAGGACATAATTTAGATTTTATAAATGATACTATCTTGTTTAATAGTTAAGACATTCTAAATTTTAAATTTGAATTCGTGGAATCTGGTTACAAAGAGGAGACAATAGCATTGTTGCAGGTCGCCCAGTCTTTCCCCGGTCTGGAGAAAACGGACCGCCTTACCTCGGAATCGGACCGGGCACGCAAACAATTAAAATGAACCGCAACAAATAACAAGGGACATTTTTTACGTCGAAAACCCGGAAAGGGTGAAAAACCACGTGACTGGAACTGTGCCGAGCCAAAATCCACTATCTTCTTGGAGTTCTATAGAGTTTGGTTTGATCTCGGAGGGCGACATACCGCTACTCCGTTACAGGTACAAGAAATGAGGGAAAATGGCTAAGTCATCGGAGCATCGATGGAAGTGCTCCGGCCTTGGAGTGTTGCAGAGCTCGCGGAACAATGGTGGAAGTGTTCCGAACAAGAAATTCTCAAGTCCACGGAGCTTCTGGAGAGAGCGCTCTCGTTGATGCGGAGCCTTGATGGGAGCGCTCTTGCGGAGACGGTTGACGTGACTTGAGGGGTGTTGGAGCTTGAGGGCATGGAGGAGAGCGGAGAGGATTCCTGAGCGGAGAATCGGCCTAAGTTCACGATCTCGTCGGAAAACCTCAGAGTTCTCTCTTACTTCTGGAGTTGTTTGTCTTCAAATGAAGGTCTGAGGGCTTATTTATAGTTTTCTGGAGAGTCATGGTGGTAATTGTGATGGGGACTGAATTGTATTGGCGAATGACGTTGCTCCGTTTCGATCACCTGGAAGACCATTTTTGCCAAAATGACGAGAGTGCCCCTCGGTTAGTTCGGGCGGCCTTGGCAAGGTGCCAGGAGGCGGTGGTGGTCGGAGGTAGCCGGCGGCGGTGGAGGAAGCCGGAGACGGCGAGGGCCGCCACCGCCGGCGCGAGCATGGGCGCGGCTCGCGCGCGCGGCCTTGTGCGTGCAAGCCATGTGGGTCGCTTCCCGCGCGCGGTGTCTCGGCACACTGGCGGGGGTGCGTGCGGTTTTGCCCCCTTCCCGGGTGTTTTTGGGCCTTTTCGGTGAGCACAACTTTTTGCGCGCGGCTCGTCTGGCCGTGTTTGCTTGCCCCATGTCTTTGGCCAAAATCCTTTCTGGTTCGACTTGGAAAGTTCAGGGGGAACCCCATCAAATGACCCCAAATTTTTGTTGTGTCGTGACTTGCGAAGCGTCGAGCCCGAAAATTTTTTAGCCTCGATCACTTGCCTCGGGAGTCACAGACTTAGAATTGTCTCAGTATGCGTGCGTCACAAGTTATTTTTGTTTGCGGCGTGAAATGTTTCCCTGGTTAGGCCTTGGTGTGGGCGCTGAACTGCCCGTGTCTGCTTCGTGGGCTGAAGGTTTCGTGAGGAATGTCTGGGCGGTCTTGGCCCTTGCTTGTTGCGCGGCGCCTGTAGCAAGTCGTGGAAACGTTCTTCCACTTTGTGTTTTGCGTGCTGCGTTGGTGCAGAGTCATGTCGCTTTTCACATTCCCCTTTATATGAATGCTCGAGTATGATGATGCGTGCTAACTTGCGTGGTTGCCGCAGCATGTCGCGCTGGTGGAGGATCCTTAGACGTGACGTGGAGGAATGTGTCGCCCCCTTGCCTCGACGTCGCAAATAGACCTGCGGGCTTGTAGCCACTAGAAGACGTGGGAGGACACAGTGTCTGTTTCGGTGCTGCAGGTTAGGATGATTCGACGTCCATTCATATCAGGAGTTGGGACGGGGCTTCTGGAGGAGGGGCCATCGATTATATTTGTGCCTTGGGATGTTGCAATGATGCGAGATTTCGCATTTGCATATCACACGGAGTCCCGGGGCCTTGGAATGGAGCGGTGTCGGATAGCCGAGCGGGCCCTGCGATGACGGCTCTGAAGGTAGGTCCGTCGTGGCTGGACACGTGCGTTGTTAAGCTCTCTCTTATACTTGGTGAGGGGCTTTACGTTGTGTGAAGGATGTTGGGGCGTTCTGTCCCCTGAGCAGGCGTTGTCGTGAAAGATGGTGCAGATGACGGGGGAGCACTTAATTGCATTCGAGTCGTATGCACACTTGATGTCGTTGGCATGCGTATTGCCTTTGTCACCTCCTTTGCTCGGTCGCGCGAGTTTTTGCGTGACGTGTTGAGATTGCGACTTCCCTAGGGTGTTGGCCTTGCGATGGCGACCTGGTGTCGTGACATGTGTTACGGAGGCCTAGGAGCATCTTGTGCTTTTATGTTCCTTGTTCGTCATGTACAATTGTTGGAGATTGTCGTCGGGTGTTAGTGGCGGGAGCTCCCTGCTTAGGTAAGATGAGGAAGCACGCTGCCCCCCTTGGTTGTGTGGATGGACTCGGAGGTCCGTTTGTTTCGGGAGACGGAGACGTACCTTGGTTGTGCGCGCTTTGAGAGGGTCCGGGATTCGGCGAAGAGACTTTGCTCGCTTTTGCCCGAGGAGGTCCAAAGTCCGTCCGTGCGGTAATGGTGAAGAACCTTTGTTTGATCGCTCTTTAGGAGGACCCGAGTCCGTCCGGATGGAGGTAGGACAGCTGAAGAAAGAGAAATCTCGACTGACCGCGGAGCTGAGAGACGTCGAGGTTATGCGGGCGCCTGTGGTGACCGAGTACAACGGGTCTCACGACTTTGAGATGGAGTGATCTCGTATCGCAGAAGAGGTCCGCTCTGAGGCGATGGTGATTGGGTTGATCTGCTTGAGTGCGATGTCGTGTACCGCTAGGGCTTCAGCAAGGGGTTTCGGGCTGCTCGGAGATTACCGGAGCGCGGTGATCTGGGCATGGAGGACGCCTCGAATGACGATGTTAACGTCGATGTTGAGGGACGATCCCATTGTGCCCTTTTTTGTTTGTTTGCTTCACTTTTGTTTTATCTTGCGGGTGCGCCTTTGCACCGTCACATGATGATGTAGCCCGCGAGGCAGGTTTTGTTTAAACGGAGACCCTCTTTTTTGGATCTGTCGTGTTTTGTTTGTTCATTGGTGTGCGTACACTTTTGACAAAGTAGCGCTTAGCATGAACGCTGACATTTTGAATAGGGTGCTAGCATGAGATATTTGTCCGCTTGCACTTTGGAAGGACCGGAGTCCGTCCAAGTGAATGTGGCAAAGAACATTTGTTCGTTCACGTCTTAGGAGGACCGGGGTCCGTCCGAGTGGTGGTGGATGTTTGTTTACTCGTGTTTTTGGTAGAGCTGTAACTTGCCTTCGATTTGGGGGCGATGAGTCACTGTTCTCTCGTGCCTTGAGCGTAGATGATGGAGAACCTTTGTTCGTGCTTTAGGAGAACTGGGGTTCGTCCGAGTGGACGTGGCGAAAAACCTTTATTCGTTTGCGCCTTAGGAGAACCGAGATTCGTCCAAGTGGAGGTGGCGAGAAACCTTTGTCCACTTGCGCCACAAGAGGATCGGGGTCCGTCTGGGTGGAGATGGCAAAGTCCTTTGTTCATTCGCGCCTCGATTGGACCGGGGTCCGTCCGGGTGGAGGCGGCGAAGAACCATTGTTCTTTCGCACCTCAGGAGAACCGGGGTTCGTCCAAATGAGGGTGTAGATGAACCTTTGTCCATCTCACCTGGGAGATACAGGACATTTGTCCATCTCGCCTTTGGGGGACTCGTTTTGTCGAGATGCCCTGCAGCGTGGGGGCGAGATGCCCTGCAGCGTGGGAGTGAAATGTCCTGCAAAGCGGGGGCGAAACGCCCGACAACGTGAGAGCGGGATGCTCTGCAAAACGGAGGCGAAACACCCGGCAACGTGGGAGCGGGATGCTTTGCAACGCGGAGGCGAAACGCCCGGCAGCGTGGGAGCGGGGTGCTCTGCAACGCGGAGGTGAAACAGCCGACAACGTGGGAGCAGGATGCTCAACAACGCGGGGGAGGATCGCCCGACGGCGTGGGAGCGGGATGCTCTGCAACGCGGAGGGGAAACGCCTGACAGCGTGGGAGAGAGACGCTCTGCAACGCGGAGGCGAAACTCCCGACAACATGGGAGCGGGACGCTCTGCAACGCGGGGGCGAAACGCCCGGCAGCGTGGGAGCGAGATGCTTTGTAACGCCGAGGCGAAACAACCAGCAGCGTGGGAGCGGGATGCTCTGCAACGCAGAGGCGAAACGCCCGACAACGTGAGAGCAGGATGCTCTGCAACATGGAGGCGAAACGCCTGACAGCATGGGAGTGGGATGCTCTGTAACGTTGAGGCGAAACGCCTGGCAGCGTGGGAGCGGGATGCTCTGCAATGCCGAGGCGAAACGCCCGACAACATGGAAGCGGGATGCTCTGCAACGCGGAGGTGAAACGTCCGACAACGTGGGAGCGGGATGCTCTGCAATTCGGAGGAGAAACGCCCGACAGCGTGGGAACGGGATGCTCTACAACGCGGAGGAGAAAAGCTCGGCAACGTGGGAGCGGGATGCACTGCAACGATGTGGTGGAACGCCCTGCAACGCGGAGGCGAAACACCCGACAACATGGGAGCAGGATGCTCTGCAACGCGGAGGCGAAGCGCCCGACAGCGTAGGAGGGGGATGCTCTGCAATGCGGAGGTGAAACGCCCGGCTTCATAGATGCGCCACGCTTCTTGTCGCTTGCATGTGATATTTACCTAAGAGCTTTGCTTCGGGGAGACGTGTATGTTTGATGCAAGTCAAAAGCAGTTGCAATATTATAAAAAGGAGATACATAAGTGTGCACACAAGTTTCACTTTGCGGCTTATTAAGTCAAAGGAAGAACTGGAAGTTGAGACGTGGGCTTTGCGCGTGTTATTAGGGGGAGCGACCCCCGCTTGTTCCCTAGCCTATCTGCGTCGAGTTGTTGCTCGGTCTTTCGCTGGACCGTCGCTCCGCGGTGTGGGCTTGTTTTGGGCGGAGTTTTGCACAAATCTTCTGAGGAGACCTTGTTGGACGAAGCACTCGATCTCGTCCTTCAACCGGTTACAACCCTCTGTCTCGTGGTCGTATCCGCGATGGAAGTCACAATATTGTGGTTGGTTTCCTCTATTTGGTGTAAGCAGTTCGGGACTGCGAAGCTCAATGCTGTGACGGATGGCGAGGAGCATGTCGGTTCAAATGATGTTCAAGGGAGTGTAGTCTTGATGCAGACGAGTTCTTTGGTTCTGATAGGGATTGTCGTAACGCTCGTTGTTTCCCATGGGGCCTCGTAGTGGCTCTGGATTCCTCTTCCTCTTCAAGCTTCCTTCAAATTATTGTCGATGTGTTTCGATGGCTTCGTCTGTTGTGATTTGATCCATGACTCGATGAATGAGGTCACGATAGTTGGTCAGTGTTTCACTCATCAGTATGGAGTAGAATTTTTTTGGTTTGAGTCCTTCGAGGAAGGTTCCTCGCAAGAGCTCGGGGTTAACCCCCGGAATCAGTCGTGCCTCTGCGGTGAGCGACGGAAGAAATTCTTGAGCGATTCGATCCCAGTCTGCCGGATTCCCAAGAGGTGTGAGGGATCCTGAACGATCAGCTGGTTGGCGATGAACTGATCCATAAAAAGTTGGGCGAGCTCTGTGCAGTTCTTGATTTCTCCCCCTTTCAGAGAGTGGAACCAGATGCAGGGTTTTCCTCTTAGAGTCGTTGGGAACACTTGTCACAAGGACCGGTCTGCAGCGTTGTATATGCACATAACGACACAAAATCCCTGACGTGTTTCAGAGGGTCGGCAAACCTATCAAATGTCTCAAAGTCGCGGAGTTGGATCCCGGGTGGAGTGGGATATGCCAGAACCTACGAAGCTAGGGGAGACGGGCCGAACTTTTATGTCACGGTGCCCCCCGTGCCCATATTCCTCCTTGATTATGCGCCACACTTCCTCATGAGCGGGTCTTCTATCAGTTGGAGCGGTGGCTTGCTTCATTGTATGAAAATTTTCACATGTAGGCCTGCGAAGTTTGTCGGGGATTGCGGGGTGTGTGGAGCTGTCAACGCCAAACGTTTCGTCTGCGATGAGATCCTTGGAGCGGCAGTGTCTTTAGGCATTATCTGGCTCGGGATCTGCAGTGGTTGGCCTTGAGCGCGGCGAGCCCTTAAGTTTCCCAGCAAGGCGAGCGTTCTCGCGTGGCGCTCCCTTATCAGACGCCTGCATTCTTCCCCTGATGCTCGTGATGCGGTGACGGTGGATTCTCCCTGAAGCAGGGCATTGCCAGCGGGCAAGTAGGCAGGGGCTACATGGTGTGCTCCTCTCGTGCCACGTTACTAGCAGTTTCTACGCTTCCCTTCGTCATTGCTGCTAGTTGGGGGTACTGAAACTTGTCAGAGCTTTTGGGAATACCTTCTCATAGACGGCGCCAAACTGTTGAGGGTCGCCCGGTCTTTCCCTGGTCCGGAGAAATCGGACCACTTTAGCTCGGAATCGGACCGGGCGCGCAAACAGTCAAAATGAACTGCAACAAATGACAAGAGACGTTTTTTACGTGGAAAACCCGGAAAAGGTGAAAAACCACATTGTTGGAATTGTGCCGAGCCAAAATCCATTATCTTCTTGGAGTTTTACAGAGTTCAGTTTGATCTCGGAGGGCGACAGACCACTACTCCGTTACAGGTACAGGAAATGAGGAAAAATGGTTAAGTCCTCGGAGTCTCGATGGAAGCGCTTCGGCCTTGGAGTGTTGCTGAGCTCGCAGAACCTGGGTGGAAGCGTTCCGGCCGATAAATTCCCTAAGTCCACGGAGCTTCTGGAGGGAGCGCTCTCGTTGATGCGGAGACTTGATGGGAGCGCTCTCGCGGAGACGGTTGACATCGAGAATAATCATTGTCGTAACATAGCAGCCCAACCTTAGTTATTAAAGGCGCAAAGGGGACTTGGAGCCTAGGAACAAGGCTCAAGGCACAAGCAAGCGCCAGATGAAAGTAAGGCACAAGCACATTCATTTTAAATAATGAACATCAAACATCAGTTCATTTTCTTGATTAAATTCTTCATATATTATACTCATTAATCATTCATTACTATCATTTTTATTTTTTAAAAAATAGAATCAATGTGATCGCTTGCATCATATTTTTATCTCAACACTTGATTATGTTTCACAAACACTAAATCATACTAAAATTAATGATTTATTATATTATTTCTTTCTTTATTTTGAAAAAAAATTTAACAACAAAAATCGCACCAAGGCACGGGCTTTATGCCCAGAAGGCACAAAAAAGGCGCACGAAGGCACAAACATCTGAGTACGGTGAGCCTTGAGCTTGAGATGCGCCTTTAACAACATAGTCCACCACTTTCCCTTTCATTTCCCATCATTTTATATTTTTCGGCGATCGCCGGAAAACATCTTGGGGGAACACCAACACCGGCGGCCACCTCCAACTACTAACAACCTCCACCCAGCTGGCAGCCACCACCACTCATAACCACCACCACGACACCCACTGCCCCATTTTCCCCTCTCCTTAATTTTAGGAATTACAATTTAGCAACTACCTCCTAATTCATAGCCCCACCTCCCCACTCATCTAAACTGCCGGCCCTCCTCTCTCCTTTTCCCCACAACCAGCCGCCCAGCTCCCCTCCAATTTCTCCCCCACGTGGAACCACCCATACTTCCCTAAATTCTAGGAACTTCTCCTAAAATATAGCATATTCCCCCTCCACTACTACCACCATAACCAGCTCCCTTCCCACTCTCTACAACCCCATGTGGGGAGCCACCATTACTCATCTAACTTGTTATTTGTCGTGTAATTAGACGCATTTACATTAGTCCCACATCATGTACCGCTACGGTTATGTTATTTCATTTTGATATAAATAAAGAGTGAGACCTCAATATGAGGTACTGAGTTTTCCTCCCAAACGCCGTAACATGGTATCAGAGGAAAAGAAACTCTAATTTCTATTTCTTCGTCGCTCGATCACGCACGTCGCTCCGCTCGATCCCGATCCCGCTCCCACTCCGCCACACTCGTTCTCGCTCTCTCTCCGCTCGATACCAGCGGTCGACCTCTTCTGCCCGTCTCACGGACACAACGGCGGCATGCCTCCGCAGCGAGGTGATGTCAGTCGTCTACCCTAGATGCGCTGACACTCCTATTAGCGTCTGTTGCCTCCCGTAGCCCCTACCAGCGCCGCCTCCTGCGGCTTCTACCGTCGTTGCCTTTACCATAAGGTTTCTACTCCTGCGGCTTCTACTGTCGTTGCCTCTCCTGCGACTTCTATTGTCGCTGCCTCTCCTACGGCTTCTACTGTCGCTGCCTCTCCTGCTGCTTCTATTGTCGCTGCCTCTACTGTTCCTCCCTTCCGGCTGCTCCTGCTCCTGTGTTCTGGGCCATGAATTCCTCTGTAACAAGTACCGCCCCACTGTCGGTTCCCTCTGGGGATTCCCTAACTCCTTTCCTCTAAACGCGAGGATTGCAACTACGATCCTTACCTCCTCCAATTTTCAGTTATGGAAGATGGGGGTTACTATGTCTCTTGCAGGCATCCGCCGTACACACCATCTTACTCGTCTCCCAACCCATGCAGTGGGGAGTACCGAACATGACGACTGGTATAGTGATGATTGTCGCATCTTTGCTCTTCTCCTGAGTTCTATGGATCCCTCCACCCAGCAAATGTGCAAGAACTGGGACAGCACCAAGGAACTATGGGACACTCTTCACATGATGTTTTCTCAGGCGAACAACCTCTCTCGTCTTGGTGAACTCTTCCTCAAGATCGCTGAACTACGCCAAGGCGCGCGTCCTGTTACCAAGTACTTTGTTGAATGGAAGGTTCTCTCCGATGAGATCTTGGATCTTTGGAAGATTCCCTCTACCCGGGAAGGGCATCAGTCTCAACGTGAACACCTTGTGCTCCTATGGCTATTGAATGGATTGGATCCTCACTTCTCCACAATGAAAACTGAAATGCTCGCCAGTCCTACTACACTTCAGACTGCTAGTGTGTACCATCAGCTTACTAAGGCTGGCTCTATAGGTATCTCGTCATCTGCTCTACATACGTCTTCCGACGAGTCGATGGCTCTTGCCTCACGAGGAGAGGGTAGGGGAGCTAGTCGGGGGGGGGGGGGCGCTCTGGCCGTGGTCGTGATTCGGACACGCGACATTGTGCCCATTGCGGGCATCGAGGACATACAAAGGATACATGTTGGATGATTCATGGGAAGCCAGAATGGGCCTCCAAACCTCCTCCACCTTGGTCAGCGCACATGGTTGACTCCACTGCTATACCTCTGGGATCGCGCACTGTTGAAATATCCGAAAATGATTATCGGCGTCTGCAGGCTCTACACGTTGACTCACCGACTCCTAGTGTAGCTGTGGCTCAAACCATTCAGCCTGTTTGTACCTCACAACGGCCGGTCCAGTGGTTAGCTGATTCTGGTGCTTCTGATCACATGACTAGTTCCTCAGGTATCTTACACTCATACAAACCTCATAGTGGAGCCTCGATTATTGTTGCAGATGGCTCACTGTACCTATCATTGGGTTTGGTAGTTGCAATGTGACACCTGACATGTCACTCTCCTCAGTGGCGCTTGTCCCTCAATCTGCCTACAATCTCTTGTCTATTAGTAAGCTTACAACTGATTTGAATTGTACTGCTATATTCACCTCTTCTGGTTGCATTTTTCAGGAACAGTCGACGAGCCGTATTATTGGTAAAGGGAAGCTGCGTGGTTGTGTCTATGTCCTGGATGAAGCCTCCCACCTTGCTTGCTCCACGGCTTTCACCGAATTCCTGGATCTTCATTATCGTCATGGTCATCCGTATATGCAGATCATGCGTCGTCTGTATCCTGAGCTTGGGAAAGTTTCTCATCTCAATTGTGAGTCTTGTTTGTGATGCAGGGACAGGAGTCCACCTGCCCTGCCACCTTGGCATCACCACCAAGGGGCCCACCTGGAGTCAGCACCAGGCAGCTTTATCAGGCCCGCGGGCCGTACACCCCAACCAGCTCTCCGCCACGGCATCAGCACCGCGCGGCAGGTTGTTGAGGCGGGTCTCGAACCCGCACCCCCTAGATAAGAGGCCCTCAAGCAACCTCTCATCACCAACTGATCCGCGGATCAGTTGGTGATGAGAGGTTGCTTGAGGGCCTCTTATCTAGGGGGTGCGGGTTCGAGACCCGGCCTCAACAACCTGTCGCGCGGTGCTGATGCCGTGGCGGAGAGCTGGTTGGGGCGTACGGCCCGCGGGCCTGATAAAGCTGCCTGGTGCTGACTCCAGGTGGGCCCCTTGGTGGTGATGCCAAGGTGGCAGGGCAGGTGGACTCCTGTCCCTGCATCATAAAAGCGCGGATCAGTTGGTGATGATAGGTTGCTTGAGGGCCTCTTATCTAGGGGGTGCGGGTTCGAGACCCGGCATCAACAACCTGTCGCGCGGTGCTGATGCCGTGGCGGAGAGCTGGTTGGGGTGTACGGCCCGCGGGCCTGATAAAGCTGTCTGGTGCTGACTCCAGGTGGGCCCCTTGGTGGTGATGCCAAGGTGGCAGGGCAGGTGGACTCCTGTCCCTGCATCAGTTTGTTTGCTAAACTCCACAGAGTTATAGTCCTAGTCTTGATGTTCGTGCTTCTGCACCTTTTGATTTACTTCATTCAGATATTTGGGGACCGTGCCCTGTTCCTACAATGTTAGGGCACAAGTATTATGTCACTTTCATTGATGATTTTTCTCGTACAACTTGGGTGTATCTAATGAAAAATCGTTCTGAGCTACCTTCTATTTTTCAGCATTTCTGGAATGAAATATTCTCAATTTTTTGTCCATATTAAGTCTCTCCGTACTGATAATGGTCGGGAATACCTGTCTCGGTCCATGTCTCTCTTTCTTTCTGACAAAGGCATCATCCACCAAACTAGCTGCCCGACTACCCCTCAACAGAATGGTGTTGTCGAACGCAAAAATCGACATCTCCTTGAAGTCACCCGGGCAGTCCTTCACCACAGACATGTACCCAACCACTTCTGGGGTGATGTCGTACTCACTATTGTCTATCTTATTAATCATCTTCCCACTCACATCCTTCAGGGGGAGACACCCTACCACACTCTCTATCCTGACCATCACGGTCACCCCCTTCCCTTGAAGGTCTTTGGGTGCGTTTGCTATGTTCGGGACGCTCGTCCCTCTGTCTCCAAACTTGATTCTCGTGCCTTGAAATGCATCTTCCTCGGCTACTCTCGGACCACTAAAGGATATCGGTGTTACTCTCCTGATCTCCGTCGATACATTCTTTCTTCTGATGTCGTCTTCCGGGAGACCGACTCGTATACATTTCCTGGATCCTCCCATCCTGATCCCTCTCTTGATACTCTCTTGGTCCCCAGGCATGACCCTGCTCTCATTTCACCGACTGATGTGTTCTCTCCTCTGTGGGGGCAGGTTTACTCATGTCGCTCTTATGATAGTACAGTGGTGCCACCACCTTAGCCTATCTCGGTTACTGATGATACGACGACTGTTCCTCTGGAAGACCCTGCTACTGCCCCTACTACCATCACGCCAGCCAGCCCAGAGGTTCTTATTGCACTCCGAAAATGAGTTCGGGCATGTCGGGAGCAGCCACTCTATGTTAGCTCGTACCAGGGCTTGTCTGCATCTCATATAGTGCTGCACTCGACTCTCGATCGATATCGTCTACTCTCTACCGTGGCGGAGGCTAAGGCTCATCATGATTGGATGGCAGCCATGCATGATGAATTGAACGCTCTCCAACAGAATCATACATGGGACCTGGTTCTCTTACCTTCCGGCAAGAAGGCAATTGGATGCAAATGGATCTACTCTGTCAAGGTCCATGCGGACGGTTCTCTGGACAGCCTGAAAGCACGATTGGTTGTCAAAGGTTATGCTCAGACTTATGGCGTGGACTATGACAAAACATTCGCTCCTGTTGCGAAGATGTCCTCTCTTCGCATCCTACTTTCTCTCTCCACCTTCCACCAGTGGACATTACACCAGTTGGATATCAAGAATGCTTTTCTCCATGGGCTCCTGGATGAAGAAGTGTATATGGAACAACCACCCGAGTTCGTTGCTGAGGGGGAGCGTACCAAGGTGTGTCGTCTCCTCGCCTCCCTAAATGGATTGAAGCAATCCCCTCGGGCTTGATTTTCTCGGTTCTGTGTCGTTGTTACCCAGTTCGGGCTTACCAAGAGTACTAAAGACTCGTCTCTCTTCTATTAGAACTTCTCGGCTGGTACTATTCTGCTACTAGTATATGTTGATGATATTGTTATCACAGGCAGCAACTCTGAAGGGATATCAAATCTTAAAGCATTCTTACACTCTAATTTCCAAACAAAAGATCAGGGCACATTGCAGTATTTCCTTGGAATTGAGGTGACTCAAGATGACCACTCTCTCTTTATTTGTCAACGCAAATATGCTCTCGATCTTCTATCTGACCTTGGGACGACTAACTGTGGCCATATGGATTCTCCACTGGAACCAGGAGAAAAGAGTCTTCATGTCGAAAGCAAACTGTTTGATTCACCAGAGAAATACTGTCGAATAGTTGGAAAATTAAACTACCTTACCATGACTCGTCCAGACATTGTTTGCGCTGTAAGTAAGGTCAGTCAGTTCATGGCGGCCCCAACTATGTCTCAGTGGGATTCTGTTCTTCGGATTGTCAGATATGTGAAGAAGGATCCTGGTTTGGGAATTGCATACAAGAGTCGAGGTCATTCCAATCTAGAGGCATACGGTGATTCTGACTGGGCAAGATGCTAAGCCACTCGAAAGTTAACTACAGGATTCACTGTGTTTATGGGTGGTAATCTCATCTCCTGGAATAGCAAGAAACAAACCACAGTTGTCAGATCTAGTGCAGAGGCATAATATCGTGCTATGTCCCACACTGTTGCTGAGATCATGTGGGTGAGGCAGATTCTCTGTGAAATTGGGTACCCGTTCCAGATCCCACTCCTCTATGGTGTGACAACCAAGCTGCAATCTAGATAGCCACTAATCCTGTGTTTCATGAGCGCACGAAGGACATAGAGGTCGACTGTCACTTTGTTAGAGAGAAGTATGAAGAAAGCCTTATTTCTCTAAAGCATGTGAAAACCGGTGACCAAGTTGCAGACATTCTTACGAAAGGGGTTACGGGGACTAAAATGAACTATATATGTAACAAGATGAGTCTGAGAAGTTCCCACGATCCAACTTGAGGGGAGTGTTATTTGTCGTGTTATTAGACGCATTTACATTAGTCCCACATCATGTACCGCTACAGTTATGTTATTTCATTTTGATATAAATAAAGGGTGAGACCTCAATATGAGGTACTAAGTTTTCCTCCCAAATCCCGTAACATAACTGAACCCCCATCTCAGCCCACACCCAATCCAGCTCCCCACCCCCTCACGTGGAGCCACAAACACCCCTTCCCTCTTAACTCCGACCCCCTGCTCCCTCAAATCCTGGGGTACCTTTGCCTCTCCTTCCAACCAACCTCTTCCAGCTGCAGGAAAGTCCACTGGACTGGACCCAACAGCCCCTAAATTCTCCCCAGCTGCTGTCCAGCCCCCATATATGCTCTCCGGCGCATTCCCCAGTATCCTGGAAGCCTCTCCCAGCATTTCAGCCCACTGTCGACCCCTTCCCAGCAACTGGACTCTGAGCTCCAGCCTTCTCCAGTCGTGGACAGACCTTTATCCCTTTGTTGGGACCTGAAGTCCAGCCCCGGGTGACTCCTGGATACTCCTTGGATCTCGAAACACACCTCCAGTCCTTCCCCTCCGGTATCGTGCGAGTCTAAGGTTTGTTTGATATTTCTTAGTTAAATATTGTGTTTAAATCCCAACTTGAAGGGACAATAGTTTGTGCGCTTTGATTTCAGTTTTAAGACTTTGTATTCTTTCGTTCAATTAGTCATTTGATTTTTGTAGTACTCTTGCAATAATTTGTCATTTGTATCATACTACTGTTGCACTTCCAAATTGACAAATTAAGTTCATATTAATTTATAAGTACAAATTATTGTAAGCAAACAAATCGCCGGATCTCATATAGTTGCATGTTGAACTTCACTCACTATTTTTCCATCACATTGGACCGTCCTGTGTCATATTGGTATCAGAACCCCAGTTTCGGGCTAGTTTAGAATAAGCGGAACTAAAACCTATATGTTTCACCGTGTCATATAATAGTAGCACTTGCTACTTTGATCTTCTATTTGATGAACACGAGTTCACCCATTTCGTTAATCATATAATAGTAGCAACTTGCAAGCACATAGAGTTCCCTCAGGAGGATCCTCATACTATCATGATTATCCTCGTCCCGACCCATCACTTGTAGAAATTGTGCCAACTCTTTTCTACACTTAGATTCTTCTAGAGGTAATTACCTGAAGGAATATCAAAAACTCTATAGAGGTCACCACCATCAAGATAACATCATGTGTAGTGGTCATCCTAGTGTTCCGAAAACGGATATGTCGGTAACCAAATTTCAACGATGAGTTCGTGACCAATTTGATCGCATGGATGTTCATTTTGATCAAATAAAGAGAAACTGTAAAAAAAACTTAAGGATTTAGGTCAAGCCACTAATGCGTCTAGTCGTGCTCCAACTGACGTGAGAGAACTGACACCTGATTTTGATTCATCTCCTCGTGAGAAGACTCATTGCTCACTTGATTTTGGAGTTGAGCCTGATCCTCATCATATGATACATGTGGAGAGCAACACTAGCATGATTAGTGAGCATGGTCACGAGAGCGGGGACGAGCGACCCAGTGACACTGTGATGGTATATCACACCTTGCTTAGAGCTAGTGTCCCTTTTCGGCTACAGAGACGGTCCTCAATGCTGATAACTATTGACCCACTATTGAGTACGAACTTTCCCACTCTTCCATTGATGTCTTCTCGAGCCACATCACGATCGGGATCCAAGAGCATAGTGTTGATCTCGTGATGACCGTCTCACCCATCTTTGGGAATACTACCACTTGCGATAGTTTGCATCTGGAGGACCATCACCCTGTTGACGGGTTCTTTGGAAACCCCCTGTTGAGCCTTCTGTTAAACCACCAAGCCCTTGTGAGGATGAGATTCCAATGAGTGATCCCTTTCTGAGCACAAAAGTCTTGACACCTCTACCCGCAAGGGGGTACTCGGGTTTCATCGCGGGTATCAGCCTAGGGAGAGGGAGTATCTGCACGTAACTTCTTGCCCTGAGGAGCTCCAGGCTGGGGCGAGCTCTGCTACCTTATCTCATGCATTGGGCGATTTCGCCGATTGCTTGATCTGAATGCCGCGTGTTTGAACTGTTGCTGTCAAAATTGTAACCAACTTCCACACTCACCGACGTGTTAAAAATAACGAGGGAATCAAGAAACACAAATAATCGGCTACTAACCCTTGAGGGTCTGACAAACAAAGCACAAAAAAGAGTTTGTCGCTAGCACCGGTGAACACCAGATATGCCTGTAGCGGCGAATACCACTTGATGCGGACAGTAATATTCCACAAAAGGTGTTATTACAAGCTATTATAAGGCACGAGAAGGAACAAAAAAACAAAGGCACTAGATGACTCAGAACTTGTTACCGCACCTACTACAGGGCAGATTCTGACTCAAGTTCCGTCCTCCTTCTAAGAACCATTGGCCCTGTGTATATACAAGAGGGAAAACTGCCCAGACGCCTGGGAGAAATTAATGTTGCAATTAATGCCAACTACATGAGAAGTCGGGTAAGGAAGACAAAAGAGAAGGTTGTGCGATTACAACAGACTGTGACAGTACAAGGCTTTACTAGCTAAAGGGAGAGGGGAGCTCGAGCGGACTCTCGGAGGTATTCGCCCAAACTCCTCTATTCCAAGGCATGAGGAGGAACAAAAAACCGAAGGCACTCGATGATTCGGAACTTGTTACCGCACCTACTACAAGGTAGAATTCTGACTCAAGTTTTGTCCCTCCTCTAAGCACCCTTGGCCCTGTGTATATACAAGAGGGTGAACTGCCCAGACGCCTGGGAGAAATTAATGTTGCAATTAATGTCAATTACTCGGGGTACATAAGAAGTCAGGTAGGTAAGGGAGAAGATAAGGTTGTGCGGTTACAACAGACGGTGACCGTACAAGGCTTTACTAGCTAAAGGAAGAGGAGAGCAGATGTGAACCAGGGTGGGGGATGCAGTTTTGAACGATAATTAATTGCGATCTATTTAAAATAATAGTGGCGCGAAGGGAATCTCGCGAGATATTTCAACAACTAAAACGACCTAAGTGTCGCAAACACTCGCCAGGCTATCGCACAATTGTGGCGACGTCATGAGACATAATTCCACAGGCCCAAAAATACAATGACGGACAATCGCACGTAAGAAACTACGGTAATCAAGCGATGAAATTAGTGGGGCAAGCTCTATTAACTAATCATTTTATATTTGAGCATGAAAATAACTAAAGTGTTGCGAGCGAGAGTGGTAGAGAGGGTATACCAAAGGGGACGAGGTAATGGCCGGTTGGTGGTTGCCAGAAATAAGGGAGGCTGACCGTGGAAGAGTCACTGGGAGCAGGTAGTTGATCTGGTGGCTGTAGCAAGCACTGGAACAGAGGAGAGCCGGCTGGAAGCAAGGAAAACGCCGAAGGAACTCTGAATCCGCCGGAGAAGGGCGCAGGGGCCGTCGATAGTGCCCTAGGAGGGCTCTGGCGAGCTCGACGGGGACTGGAGCGGCTTCAGGCAGCCGCACTGGTGACGGGAGGGGCTTCCTGGTGTTTTCCGTCCGTGAAGAGGAGGGCTGGAAGGAACGGCGAAGTTGCAGGGATTTCCGTCGGGGAGGAGAGGCGCGGGAAGGGGGCGAGCTTCTGGAGTCGACACGAGAAGGAGTTGAGACTGGTCGGCGGGGCTCTGGCGCTGAGAGAAGGCTGCGACGGGGAAGACTACGGCCAGTTCTGGAGGCGGGACTAGCAACGTGGGCCGGAAACGTCGGGCGCAGGGCGACGCTGGATGCGAACCGAACAGTTCAACAAAGATTGTTCAGTTCAATTCCAGCCACCGTTAACATTGGGGAGGGTTAGTTTATATAGGGAGGAATTCGGGTTTCTATGGCTATTGGCAAACATTCAGGCTATTTTATAATGGTAGATCAAACTATGAAGGCTTTGAAGACAATGTGGAGGGGCTTCAAGGCGGGGTCAGCCGAAGGCATATGTGCCAATTAATAAAATGTTTAATTATTTCGAGTTTGCCCTAAACTAATCTATCGCCTAAATTACCGGACCTATATATTTAGGTTTGGTCTCGTTGGCCGGCCACACCAACGATTCAAACAAAAGTTGCGCGAACAACTTGCGCGGTACAAAATATAACAGTCCAAATACGCGCGAAGACATGCGCGGTAAAAGAAAATACATGTACGATAAATAAAAATAAAAAGATGCACCACGGGTTGCATCAATTCCCCCGGAGTTGAAAGGGCTCGACCCCGTCGAGAATGCAATGCAACCAATCACTATCAGGTCCAAGGCGGTGGTCAGAGAGAAGCTGCATAGGTTTCCTGCCGATGTCGTCGCCGTGACCCAAAACCTGGAAGTAACCTCTCACCCAAAAACTCGCAATCCATTGGCCAAATTTCATGCCAAATATTTAAATAAACAATAATTATTCGAGCTTTCAGAGGATGACAGAGGCGGTGTGTGTAGCAAACAAGTGGGAGGGAATACGAGAAATAAATGGAATCAGGTCGTGGAATTAGTAACTCAAGACGCAACATACTCTTGCTAGGTAGACACTCACGATCGTCTATCGCTTTGATTTCACCCGATGAAATCCCCCTCGAGTCATAAAATTTTAAACAGATCCTAAATATATCGATCAAGATCTTCCACAAAAACCCATGGAAACGGGTGTCCCGATGAGGAGTATAAAATCTACGGGTCATCTCAACTCTCCTCGTATGACTCGACCTAAAAATCTCAAACATCAAACGATCGAGGTGAGGTGCCTCAATGTGCTCGACTGCAACCAAGGAAAGACGATGCGGACTACACGCGTGCTCGTCGAATACGAAGTCAATAAAATGTGGTGCTTCCAGAGCACCCAAGATAGATGACTCTCGAGAATCAGACGCCACTTCCTGGAGCGAGGGCCCAGGCCGAAGCGTAGCACTAAATAGAAGTAGTGTAGTGGAGACTAAGGACGACGAAGTAGATGCTTGTGAGGTCCTCCCAGGTGCTCTAGGAACAAGACCATTCTTCTGGGGAAGAAGAAAAATTTTGCGCCCATGATGATCAAAAGAATGGGAGTTCCTCAAACCATCATGCAGGACATGTCTGTCATACTGTCACGGTCGTCCTAGAAGTATGTGACAGACATCGATGGGAGCGATGTCGCATAGTACCGAATCTCGATAAATATCCACGATAGAGAACTCGACTAACCTTGGCTAGGTGGTACGACTGCTATAAGGGGCGCGTCACAAGTCCTAACTTCTCTGCCATACGCTGAGACACGTAGTTTTCCATACTGCTGCTATTAATAATAATAAAACAGAAATGCTCCTGAATGCGGTCGGTAGGGCGGAAAATTTCTTTTCTCCGAGGATCATGCTCAGTGGTCTCGCCAGAGGTAACCAAACTAGAGTGAAGAACACAGACTAGGTGCTCTGCTTGCTCGCCCTCGACCTCGACGACGGTATCAGCCTCGGGCAGGGGTTCAGGCTGGGGCTCACCTCCGGTGATGGAATCAATCACTGCGACGAACTGGCGTCGCGGGCACTCAGAAGATTTGTGCTCAGGCTCCATGCACTTGAAGCATCGAAACACTCCAGTGTGGGGTTGGGCTCCTGCGGGTTCCTTACCCCGGGACGGGCTAGGGTGAAGAGTCGGGGCTCCAGTAATGGCAAGAGGTGGGGAATCAGTAGTAGCAGATGTGGGTATAGTAGTGGTGGTGCTCGAAGTGGGTCTATCAGTAGACCTAGGTTCATAAGTAGACCTCTGACCAGATGTCCTCTTCTGGAGAGCTTCCACTCGGCGTGCCCGACTGGAGATCTCTCCCAGGTCCCGGAAATCGTGTAGCTGTAATAGGTCTCGTATCGCTACCGTAGCCCATTCAGATAACGGGCCACAACCATGTGGTTTTCCTCCTTCAGATCTAAGCGTGACTGGAGGACCAGGAACTCATTAGTGTATTCGTCGATGGTTTGTTTGTCTTGTCGTAGGTTGTGATACCTACGATACAAGGTCTGCATGAAATCTGCGGGAACGTACCTCCTCTTGAGTTGAGCTTTGAACTCAACCCAGGTGGTGATAGGTGGTTGTCTCATAGTGTATCTCATCCGCTCGACTCGCTCCCACCATGTGAGTGTGGGGCCCTTCAGCTTCAATGTAGCATATTCCACCTGCTGGTGGGCAGGTGTGCGCTTCCAGCAGAGGAATAACTCAAATCGTTCACACCAATCAAGACACACCTCAGGCTCTCGTGTGCCCTCAAAATCCCTAACATCTAATTTAATACCCGCATCCCACCTAGGTGGATGCCCGTGTTCGTGATGTGCTAGTTGGGGTTCTGGTGGTGGAGGTATAGGGGGTTGTGCAGGAAGACCCCCTAAGTGATAATGTGCTTCCAAGTTGTTGACCGAGGTGCGCAATCCTAACATGACTTGGTTCGTATTTCCCACGGTGACGAAGAGGGCGGCGACAGTGGCTATGAGTTCGTCGATACGTTTACCCATGTCTCCTAAACTTCCCTCTGTGTCCGACTCTTGAATCCATGAATAATTTTGAAAACTCTTAAAAAAATTTTGGAGGCGACCGCCGCTCGGCTATCCCACGATAGGAGTGAGATATCCCAGCAGCCACACCAAACTGATGTGAACCAGGGTGGGGGATGCAGTTTTGAACGATAATTAATTGCGATCTATTTAAAATAATAGTGGCGCGAAGGGAATCTCGCGAGATATTTCAACAACTAAAACGACGTAAGTGTCGCAAACACTCGCCAGGCTATCGCACAATTGTGGCGACGTCATGAGACATAATTCCACAGGCCCAAAAATACAATGGCGGACAATCGCACGTAAGAAACTACGGTAATCAGGCGATGAAATTAGTGGGGCAAGCTCTATTAATTAACCATTTTATATTTGAGCATGAAAATAACTAAAGTGTTGCGAGCGAGAGTGGTAGAGAGGTATACCAAAGGGGACGAGGTAATGGTCCGGTGGTGGTTGCCGGAAATAAGGGAGGCTGGCCGTGGAAGAGTCATTGGGAGCAGGTAGTTGATCTGGCGGCTGTAGCAAGCACTGGAACAGGGGAGAGCCGGCTGGAAGCAAGGAAAATGTCGAAGGAACTCTGAATCCGCCGGAGAAGGGCGCAGGGACCGTCGACAGTGCCCTAGGAGGGCTATGGCGAGCTCGACGGCGACTGGAGCGGCTTCAGGAAGCCGCACTAGTGGCGGGAGGGGCTTCCTGGTGTTTTCCGTCCGTGAAGAGGAGGGCTGGAAGGAACGGCGAAGTTGCAGGGATTTCCGTCGGGGAGGAGAGGCGCGGTAAGGAGGCGAGCTTCTGGAGTCGACGCGAGGAGCTGAGACTGGCCGGTGGGGCTCTGGCGCTGAGAGGAGGCTACGACGGGGAAGACGGCGGCCAGTTCTGGAGGCGGGACTAGCAACGTGGGCCGGAAACGTCGGGCGCAGGGCGACGCTGGATGCGAACCGAACAGATCAACAAAGATTGTTCAGTTCAATTCTAGCCACCGTTAACATTGGGGAGGGTTAGTTTATATAGTGAGGAATTAGGGTTTCTATGGCTATTGGCAAACATTCAGGATATTTCATAATGGTAGATCAAAATATGGAGGCTTTGAAGACAATGTGGAGGGGCTTCAAGGCGGGGTCAGCCGAAGGCATATATGCCAATTAATAAAATGGTTAATTATTTCGAGCTTGCCCTAAACTAATCTATCGGCTAAATTACCGGACCTATATATTTAGGGTCTCGTTGAACGGTCACACCAACGAGTCAAACAAAAGTTGCGCGAACAACTTGCGAGGTACAAAATATAACAATCCAACTACGCGCGAAGACCTGCGCGGTAAAAGAAAATACATGTACGATAAATATAAATAAAAAGATGCATCACGGGTTGCATCAAGAGCTCGTGCAGACTCTCAGAGGTATTCGCCCAAACTCTATTCCAAGGCACGAGAAGGAACAAAAAACGGAAGGCACTCGATGACTCGAAACTTGCTATCGTAACTTCTACAGGGTAGATTCTCACTCAAGTTCCGTCCCCCCTTTAAGCACCCTTGGCCCTGTGTATATACAAGAGGGTGAACTGCCCAGATGCCTGGGAGAAATTAATGTTGCAATTAATGCCAACTACCCGGGGTACATGAGAAGTCGGATGGGGAAGAGAGAAGAGAAGGTTGTGTGGTTATAACAGATTGTGACCGAACAAAGCTTTACTAGCTAAAGGGAGAGGGGAGCTCGGGCGGACTCCCGGAGGTATTCTCCCAAACTCCTCTGGATTGGCTGCTGTTGAGGGCTGGTTGAAGGGGTGCGTTGTTACTTAAATCGTAACCGCTCGCTCCCCGAGATTGGGGATGTGCGACTACCAAGAGGGTAACCGCCCTTACTGCTAGATGTCTGAAGCTTGCTCTGGCTTTGACTGCGATCGCAGGATTTCGGGTTAACAAATGAGTCCAAAGCCAACTCCGCAAACCTAGGTGCAGACACCTAGGTATTATCTTCATCTTTGTTTTCCCATTGTCTTCTTGCATTTACACCCCTCCCAATCCTAAAATAGCCCAGCCTCCCCTTCCAAACAGCACCCATATACCATCCTCCCTCCTGAAAATACTATCCAGAAGCTCGTACATCTCCCACAACATAGCATCCCTTCTCCCTCCCCAAAACTGAACCCTCGCTGCTCAGATTTGCTCCAGTCGACACTCCCCACTGCCATCCTATTCACGGCCAGACTCTTGTAGGCCTTCATTAGCCTCAGCCGCCCATTGTCCAGCACACCCAACCCCTAGCCTCCCCTGTTCCCTCTAGTACAGCCCCACAGCACCCTTCCAGGTCCAGTCCAGAGCCTGGATGATTCCAGTCCAGCCCATCACTACTTAGCCCAGCCGTTCTCTCCACTCCAAACCTAGCCAAACCCCACGAGGCTTCCTCCACTCATTCCAGTCTCATCGAGCCCCTTCATCCAACACCTTCAAACAGACATTCCACGTAACTCTGGATCTACAGCCCCTACCTTCTGAGTTATTAATTTGTGTTTTGTTATTCACCATTGATATTGCGAACTACATTTATATGAATATGGTTGTGCATTGATTATTGTTAAGATGTAATGAAAAAGAACATTAGGAGGAGTCCATGTATATTCTATTTAGTCTCACATTGTAGATGTAGAAGCTCTCCTTCTCTTTCCCTCTATATAAGTGTATGTATTCCTATATTTAGACACATAATAAAATTATGAGTGTTTTTCTCTCTCTTGCGTATTTCTCTACATGGTATCAGAGCCCAGATCCATTTGAGCAGCTAGATCTTTTCTAACCGCTTTCCTTGTTTCCTCCAGGCGGACTCCTGCCTCTGTCCGACCGGTTCTTCTCTGCTATCCGCGGTTAAGCTCATTCTAACCGCCGGTCTCTCCTTTATCCGCAACCCGCGGTTTCTCTTCTCCTACCCGTTTCTCTTCCTTTGTGGCTCCACATCACTTATTCTCTTCCTCCCCGTTGGCTTTTATAACTTCTCCTTTCTGCATAGTGGGACCCCCCTTCTGCTTATCGCTGGTCGCAGCTTCTAGCCGTTGTGGATTCATCTAGCCGCTACGGCCTCTTCTCCTCTAACCGCGGATTGCTCTCCCGCAGAATCTTCTTGTCGTACAGTCTGCTCGTTGCTTCCGATCTTCTAACCGCAACCCTCTCTACTCGCAGCGGCCTTGTCAACTAGTCGTTTGTCTTATCCACTAGCCGCTCTCTGCCTCCTAACCACTGCGGGTTCACCTTTCTAACCGCGTGGTTGCTCTCAGCTAGCGTTTGCTAGTCGCAATCGGTCTGCTATCAGCTACACCACTGCAGCATTCCTTAGTTGCTTTACCCTGCTCTTTCTTACCGTTGCGGTTGGCCCGTTCTTGTCGCCGTTGTCTGCCCTTCCTTTCACCGCTGCGGACTGCTTGTCCTTGTCGCTTGGAATGGTCCATGCTGCTGTTAACCGCGGTTCTTGCCGCTGGATAGTCTTCCCCGGGACCTGCGGTCTTCTCTCTGTGTTCGCCCGAAGTTCTCTCCGGTCACTTGTCTGCAGTTTGTCTGCTTCTAACCGCCAGGTCGCTGTCTTCTAGCTTCTAACCGCAAGGTCGCCGTCTTCTAGCTTCTAACCGCCAGGTCGCCGTCTTCTCTGTAGCCACTCTTGTCTGCGGCTTGCCTGCTTCTGACCGCTAGCTCGTCGTTTTCTAGCCGCCCGGACACTCTTCTAGCTGACATGTCCTCTACGGCAGTTCCCACCCTTCATGCACGTGTTGTTGCCCCGCCTTCTAAAGTCCGTGATGAGCTTCGCATAACCACCATCTCTCTCAGCGGGAAGGTAAACTTTGTTAAATGGGTGCATTCGGTCCGTCGTGTTCTACAAACAAAGGGTCTTCTCCATCATCTTACTCGGGCTAAACCTACTAACCCTACCGATGATTGGCTCCGTGATGACGGACAGGTCCAATCCTGGATGCTTAATTCCATGGACGCTGAGCCGTACCGAATGGCCATGTATTATGAAACGCTATGCAGCACGGGGACGGAAACAGGATACGAGATACGATACGAAAAGGATACGGGAAACATGATTTTTAAAAAATTTAGGATACGTGAAACGTTTTTACTTATTTTTAATTATTTTAATGTAAGTATTAATTAAAATAAAAATAAGACAACTAACAAACTATTTGTACATATCTTGAATTGTAAAGTATAAAAATTGAGCATTATTTTGTTACATTCACATGCAAAATATCAAGTATAAAAATTAAACACTTTCTTCAATAGTATCAACATCTTCTTCAATAATCGAGAGCAAATAAAAATATTAAGGATTTCTCTATGTAAGTGGTTTCCCACTATAGCATATAATATTTACTATGCACTACTTGAAAGCATCATGGATATTAACTCTACTTATTAACCATCAAGGGCTAGTTAGTTTAAACCCAGTTTCTTGAACATTGAGATGAGGTTTCAGGCTTCTAACATGATGCATTATCCTCTTAAAATTAGAAGACATGATGCAATGTTTTTAGGCATATATTGGATATTAACATGATGCAGAAAGAAGAAAAAGAAGGAGAAGAAGCAGGAGAAAAAGCAAAAGAAGAAGAAGAAGAAGGAGGAGGAGGAGGAGGAGGAGAAGCAAGAGGAGAAAAAGAAGAAGCAGCAGGATAAGAAGGAGAAGAAGAAGCAGGAGAAGCAGAAGCAGGAGGAGGAGGAGGAGGAGGAGAAGAAGAAGAATAAGAAGTACCTGCGGGATCGGCGGGATCGGGAGCGGAACACCTGCAGGATCGGGAGCGGAACACCGCAGGGGCGGAACACGAAAACCTAATGCGTAAAATGAAATACGCGAGCAGCAAGCCGGTCCTATATCTCACGGAATCGCGTATCCCCTTTGCGGGATACGCGATTCCGAAAATAAAATATATTTTAAAAAAAAATGTGTTTCCTGGAGTTTCGGAAACGCGTTTCCGCGCGTTTCCTGGAGTTTCCCGTATCTGGTACGCGTTCGAGTCGATACGTAGATCATTTTTAAGTATCCGTGCTTCGTAGATGAAACAGACAAGAAAATGTGGGATGAGCTGCACTCTCTCTACTCTGGAAAGGACAGCTTACAACACTCGTTTGACATTATCTTTGCACTTCAATCACTGGACCCTGGAGCCACGGGCGACTTAACCTCCTTTGTTGTGAAGGATAAAACTCTAGTGGAAGCTTGGATACAACATCAGCCCCCCTCCACCGATCTTGCAACTCAACGGGCACAGAAGGAAGCTGTTGGGATCGCTATGATGATGGCCCGTGTTCCCAGTCATCTTCACAACGTCCGGGCTCAGATTCTTTCTTCTTCCACCACGCCCTCTTTATCTGATGTTTGCTCCATACTGCTCAAGGTTACACCACCATCCGAGGTGCCTACCAGCTTCTCTCTGGCTCTGCTCCAGCAGCCCCTCTTACCTACTCCTGCTCCTCCAGCTCGTGGCTCTTCTAATCGGGGAGGTCGTTTCACGTCCCGAGGTCGAGGACGTGCGGGGAGAACTACTCTCAAGTGTACTCACTGTGGTCCGGATGGTCATCTTGAAGCCACTTGCTACCGCAAGCATGGACTGCCTCCTCATCTTACTGCTACAACTGTTGTTGCACCTCATCACCCAGGCTCTACTTCAACCGAGTCACGCTCGTCTACCCAGCAAGATATCAATGACCTTCGCCAATAGCTTCAGCAGTTCCAAGGTGTTGTTAATCGCTCATCTGACTCGGTTGCTTTTTTCTCCACCGAAGGTATATCTTGTCTCTCCCATAGCTCACACTGGATCGTGCACTCCGGTGCTACTCACCACATTACCTCCCAGAAGCCACCTCAGTACATGCACTATGATTATCCCAAGTACATCACTGTGGCAAATGACGACACAACTCGGATGTCTGGAGTTGCTGACCTGCGACTTACTCCTACTCTCTCCTTATCCTCGGTCTTTCATGCTTCGGGATCTCCCTTCAATCTACTCTCTGTTAGTACGCTTGCTCAGGACCTTGATTGATGCCTAATCTTCTCCCCTTTGTCTTTTGTTGTGCAGGATCGTCGAACACGGAATATCATTGGTAAAGGACGGCTGTCAAATGGGCTTTATCTCTTGGATGTTCTTCCTACCATCCCCTCTGCAGTTCCCTCCGTTGATTGGCATCGTCGTCTTGCTCATGCTCCTCTCCCGATTCTAAAGAAGGCTCTTCCTGGTGTTTCCTTGCATGAGTTTTCTTGTAAATCATGTATCTTTGACAAGCAACACCGTGTTTCTTTATCACCTACATGTAATCGGAGTGATACTCTGTTCTCATTAGTACATTCTGATATATGTGGGCCCTATAAAGAACCAGTGTTTTTTGTGATCGATATTTTGTTACCTTTATTGATGATTATTCTCGCCTCACATGCCTTTATCTACTTCGTGATCGTACTGAACTAACATCTGTCTTCCGAGCCTTTATTATTGAGACGCATACGCAATTCTCTGTTATCTTAAAAACAATTCGCACTGATAATGCCCGTGAATATACTAGACGCACATTCTCAAATTTATGCACCGAGTTTGGGATTATTCATCATACCTCGTATGCTCATACCCCCCAGCAAAACGGTGAGGCTGAGCAGAAGAATTGACATATTCTGGATGTCACTCGGTCACTTATGTTGCAAATGCAGGTGTCCGCCAAATATTGGAATTTTGTTGTCTCTACTGCATGTCATCTCAGCAATCGCACGTCATCCTTCGTGCTTGACTTCGCTTCTCCGTTCGGTCTTCTATTTCCTTTCAAGCCTTCATTCTCTCTCACGCCCCGTCTCTTTGGTTGTACCTGCTATGTCCAGTCTTTTGGACCACCGAACGACAAACTTGCCCCTCGAGCCACAAAATGTATATTTGTTGGTTATTCCCGCACTCAGAAAGGATATGTATGCTACTCTCTTGCGGACGAAAAGGTGCTCGTCTCCGCTGATGTCACCTTTCTTAAGGATCAGCCCTTTTACTCCACCTCTTACACACTACCGCCACCTCCCACTATTGCTCGCCCGGCAGTCCTCGTCACGACTTTACCTCACACAGCTCCTTCTCCTCCTCCACTCCCAGTGCCAGCATTACCCCCACTTCTTCGTGTTTATACTCGTCGTTCATCCCGGACAAATGCCCTACAACAGCTCTTTTCTACCGATGCTATCATGCGGCCTGACGATCCGGCCCCATCCTCTACGGCTCATCCAATGACGAATTATGTCTCACTCCATCGCATATCTCCGCCTCTTCTCAAATTTGCCCTCTCTCTCCACCATTTTTGTTCCTCACTCTCTACAGGAAGCTCTCCAACACTCGGGGTGGCGTGCGACCATGGACAAAGAAATGATAGCCCTCTGGGCTAACCGAACTTAGGACCTTGTTCCTCTCCCTCCAGGCCAAACTTGTGTTAGCTACAAATGGGTCTTTGATGTCAAGCATGCTCCAGATGGCACCGTTGAATGTCTCAAAGCCCGCCTTGTCGCCAGAGATTTCACCCAACAATATGGCCTTGATTACGACGAAACCTTCTCCCCAGTCGCCAAGTTGAATAATGTTTGAGTCATGATCTCTCTCGTTGTGCAACGACAGTGGCATCTACATCAGCTAGACAACAAAAATGTCTTTCTTAATGGCGATCTCCAAGAGACTGTTTATATGCACCAACCGCCTGGGTTTGAGACCACGGGGGAGTCTCATGTTCGTCATCTTCGGAAGTCTATATTTGGTCTCAAACAGTCTCCTCGCGCTTGGTTTGACAAATTCAGTAACGTGGTTCGCGAAGTTGGTTTCACATGGAGCTCTGTTGAGTTCTCTCTCTTCACTCGTCATAACCAACTGACACTGTAATTCTCTTTGTGTATGTTGATGACATTCTAATAACAAGCGACGACATTATCGAGATTCGAAACATAAAGCAACATTTAAACTCAGCTTCTCAAACAAAAGACCTGGGAAATCTTCGATATTTCCTTGGGCTTAAGGTTGCAAGGAGACCCGATGGACTTGTCATATCCCAACGAAAGTACTGCACTGATCTTTTGCAAGATGCAGGCTACTCAGGATGTAAACCTGCAGCCACTCCTATGGATGTGAATCACAAGCTTTCTGCACATGGATCTGGAACTGATCTTATTCTAACAAATTCAGAGTACTACCGACACTTGGTAGGGAAACTAATCCATCTTACGGTTGCACGACCTGATATCTCATTTGTCGTTGGGGTTGTGAGCCGATTTATGCATACTCCTGGAACATCTCATCTCCAAACTGTCAAGTGGATTTTCAGATACTTAAAGACTGCTCCAGGACAAGGACTTGTTTACAAACCGTCCTCCTCTCTGTCCCTTGTTGCGTACTCTGATGCTGACTACGACATCCCTTGATGATAGGCGTTCCGCGACTGTTTTTGCACATACCTTGGTGGACACCTTATTACCTGGCGTAGCAAGAAACAGTCGGTTGTTGCTCGTTCATCTGCTGAGTCCGAGTCCTGTGCTATGGCAGCAGTTGTCTCTGTGCTCACCTGGCTTAAGAGTCTTATCAGTGATTTGGGTCTCAAACTCTCCTCTCCGGTCATCCTATTCTGTGACAGTCAAGCAGCCATACATATTGCCAAGAATCCGTATTCCATGAGCGAACAAAGCATATTGAAGTTGACTGTCACTTCATTCGAGAAAAAGTTCAATCGAAGAAGTTGGAGTTAGAGCATGTCTCTGCGTCAGGACAAGTTGATATATTTATGAAAGCTCGCTCTTGGACATTATATCATCAGTTCTTATCCAAGCTTGGTGTCTACGACTTGTACGCTCCAGCTTGTGGGGGAGTGTTAAGATGCAATGAAAAAGTCCATTAGTAGGAGCCCATATAAAATCCTATGTATATTCTATTTAATCCCACATTGTAGATGTAGAAGACTCTCCCTCTCTTTCTCTCTATATAAGTGTATGTATTCCTGTATTTAGACACGTAATAAAATTCGTGGTGTTTTTCTCTCTCTTGTGTATTTCTCTACAATTATCATACTTTGTTTTTAATGATTAATCATGACATGCAAGATTTATTTTGAGTGCACATTTACTAACTCGCTCGCTTACTAGAATTGTTTGCATATTGCTTGCATGTTAAATGCTAATGTTTTATGTTTTATTATTATTTGCAATTTATTGTCAGAGAACTTGTTGCATGTGTATGTCATCCTAGGGCTAGATAGGGTTTAATTCTCCGACATTACACCTAGGGTTTGCATTGTTTAAGGTTCCCTCGCATATCCCTACAACACCTAGTCATATGTATTTTGTTTTCTAGTAAGTTATTTTCTCATCCTATTAAAATATTGGACTATTTTTTCAAGTGAATAAAGAATTAATGGAATTCTTCATTCACGTTGTTTTATTAGCTTCCTTTAAAATTTAAATATATAATGATCTTATTTAATATTTAATTAGTAAAAAGGTATGTTATTACTTCTAAAATGGACTCCAAAATAAACTATCTTAATTTTTTTCGAAGTTTACAATCAGAAAAAAATCATTTTTTATAACTATACATCAATACTATATACATAGAAATTCTTTTGTCATATCGCATAACCCTGGAGGACCATCAAAACAATCCTACCCATTCATTGCATTGGGTATAGTTTTTTTTAAAAAAAAATTGATGCTGAGATTTGAACCCTCGACCTACAACATTAATACAATACCCTTAACCAACCAAACCAAACAACTTTTATGTAATAAATACAACTTTATGATATATATAGGTATACGAATATATATACTAAAATTTTAAGTTGTACTTAATACAATATTATAATATTACGAGTGACACTGCGTGGGGGAACATCGTGCCCCAATGCCAGTACAAAACCATGAAGGTGTCGTAGGCCGGCTTCGCTCACACCCCCAGAGTTCGATATTCCGGCAGGCGGTCAATCATCTAATGCGCTCCAGGGATGTGAGTGGAGGGAGCGTCATCGCGCTATGACACCGTCGTGATCAGGGTACTGTCGCGGCGGCACTGGGGTTCCCCCCGTGCACCGTCACTTGTATACAACAACAACAACATTCAAGCCTTTATCCCACTATAGTGGGGTCGGCTATATGGATCTTTTGTCGCCATTGTGCCCTATCTTTTGTCATAATCTCACTAATGCCTAAGTACATCATGTATTTCCTTACAGTTTCATTCCAAGTCTTTATTGGTTAATCCCTCCCTCGTTTAACATGCCTAGTGACTAGATTCTCACAATGCCTAATAGGTGCCTCTAATGGTCTCCTTTTTACGTATCCAAACCATCTTAGACGAGCTTCTTGCATCTTCTCTGCAATTGGTGCTACTCCTGTTTTATCCCTGATACTTTCATTCGTATAATAAAATTAAAATTTGTTTGATCATCTAATTACTTTAATTCAAGCCAGCGCAATTATAACATAAAAATTGAGTTTCATTTCTGTTATTTGTGTACTCCCTCCCATGTGACGCGGTGATATGAAAAATGTACGAAACTAATATAGCATGATCAATCCTATGAGACATTTAATACTGGGGAACCAAAAAAAACATAGCATATGCAAAATAACACTAGAGAACCAATCTAAAAAGATAAACTCTAAAATATATTGGTGAAAACATCTGCTTCGTAGACATCAAAATAGCCAAAAAGAAATTCATGATTGATTAGCACAAGTGTGAAGCACTTCATGAAAATAAACTAATTGGAAAAATACCTGTTATAATGTGTTTCTAAGTACAAAACCTCCCCTTTCTTCAATCGTGCTGATGTATAAAGAGGCTTCTTAAGTCCTTTATCAGCAACTATGTTAATGCTGTATTTTAGCCTATTCAAGTGATCACATGAAAAAAGTCAACTTCCATATTAAATGCTAATAAAAATAATCACTAAACACATCCTGAGGTTAAGAGTCATCAACTTATTTACAAAAATGAAACAAGGCAAGGACTGAGAACTTCAAAAAAACAGAAGAAACAAGTGTTCCCCGTATTTTATATTCTCCACCCTCCACTCACGTCATTGTGTTAATCATAGTGCTGAGGTCAACAGTCATCGACTTATTTACTTCAAAAAAATGAAACAAGGTAAAGTACTGAGAATTTCAAAAAACAGAAGAAACACGTGTTCCCCGTATTTTACTCACTCCACCCTCCACTCCTGTCAGTGTTAATCATAGTGATCCTCACTTCAACAGCTAAGTTCTCTTCCTCAGCAATATATGGGCTACTAACCACTCATTCCCGAGTCAAATGATCTTCATTTATCCTTCCTGTTAGATTAAACATCACATTTTGACGTCATTGTAGAAAGTTGGTGTTCTAGAAATTTCAAGAAATGATTTTCCATATACAAACTTTGAAATAATTAGCTACCCTACATCCCATTTTTCCTTCATCATATCCACAACACTTGATTACTAAGCCAAATAAGGAACTTTAATAACAATATAGCAGTCTAAACACTAGTCAAGATACGATACACCCTTAAAAACATCTTTTCCATAAAATATACTTTTGAAATAATTAGAGAGAAATAGAAAGTGTGTTTCATTCTTCCATAAATGGGTAATATATAGGACTTACAAAGACTCATAAAACCCAAATGACAATATGAGACTAAACTCATACATCACCAAAGACACTAATACATTGATCCAAAATAAACTGAAATGCGATAACTTCAACACTCCCCCTCAAGCTGGAGGAGAAACCTTCAGCTTGAAAACATCATGTAAAGGTAATGAAGGATAGTTAAGTGGGGCAAAACATCAGACGCGTCGCCAAAAAAAATCATTGAGGATAGTTTGTCAGAGATAATCACACAAAGGGCGGTCCGCACGACAGGTGTCCTACAGGACACAAACCCATACAACGCAACCCGCTGGAATCAAATTAGCAGATGAGCCACCGGGGATACTCCCACACGACACAACCCTCTAGAATCAAGGACAACCAACAAAAAACATACCACATACCAATCAACAAAGAAAAATTGGGGAGACGCAAACAACACAAGACAGTCGTATGGGGCTAAGGCGCGAGTCGGGAAATACCATTTGAGCCTCCTTTGTGCCAAACACTTCCCCTCACGTGGGACACATGCATGCAGGCGTAACAAGACCATACTAAGCAAATACAAAAAATTGCTAAACATAGACAAGTAAAGACGCATAAGAAAAACGACTAAAATATCATGAGGCCTCATCATCAACGAGAGATTACCACCCTAGAAGGGAATGCAGCGACCAGAATCATCGAAAACACGAGGGACAGCAACTGGAATCGTTGGAAACATCAAGGTAGCCGCTAGAATCGTCGAAAACACGAGGGGCAGCAGAAGGATCATCACAGGGCTGCAGGATTGCACAGAAACAACTGATTGGAGCATCATCGAACCCTGAAGAAGAGCTCCCTCTATATAGGAACGAAAGAAGAGATGGGGAGTTGCGTCGTTGATGTGGAAGCCGCAAGAGAAGGCAGCCCCAACAGTTGGAGAGTGATGCAAATAGGATCTACAGCTGGAGGAGAATTCAGAAACGACGATGGAAGCGGAAGCCATCATCCACGAGAGCTATCGTCGACGAAGATCAGTAGCGGTCGGTAAAAACAAGAGAGGTGATGGAATCGTCGATGGAAGCGGCATACAGGATCGACGATGGAAGCAACATACAGAATTGTCAACAAAAGCTGCCAACGGGATCGACAAAGCCAGCGGAAGAGGATATCTGCACAGCGGGAGCGAAACCAAGTAGACGAGCGGCTCGCGCGTGAAGAGGGTGAGTCTGCTAGGGTTCCGAACGATGAAACTCAAGGAAGAATAAAATCATGCTTTGATACCATGTTAAAATAAATAGAAAAAAAATAGAAAGTGTGTTTTATTCTTCCATAAAGGGGTAGTAATATATAGGTCTTACAAAGACACATAAAACCCAAATGACAATGTGGGACTAAACTCATACATCACAAATTAAAATGCGATAATTTCAACACCAACAATATAGCACTCTAAACACTAGTCAAGACACGATACACCCTTAAAAACATTTTTGCATAAAATATACAAACTTCAAATCACCAATAGTTACCCCAAATACATAATGATGGAGTTGACATGAATGTGAGTTACAAAAAACTCGTAAGGGTATTGAAACTGTTAGAAAAGCCCATGTAAAGGGCCCATTATTGGGCCTATGTTTTATTCTTTTCCCTCTTCTCTTATTAATCCCACATCTTGTATAGGGTTTCCTCTCTCCTCTTCTCTCCATGTATTTACAGACATAAGAAATACATACAAGTTTTCGAGCTCTTTCTACATGGTATCAGAGGGACTTATTGCCTCCCGCGGACTCCAACTTCTATTCGCCTAGCTACCTGCGGACTCCAACCTCTATCCGTCCTTCTCTGACCTCCTGCGGCCTGCTTAGTCTATCCGCTCTTCTCCGATTAGCTAACTGCGGGCTCTCTTTCCGCTTCTCCCGTAGTCGCTTAGCTATCTGCGGCCTGCAGTCTTCTGCGGCCTCTATTCCTGCATCTGCTTCCTCTTCATCTCCGTGGTTCCACCCTCCTCCTCGGGCTTCTTATAGTCTCCTCTCTCTGTCTCGTGGGGTCCACTTCTCCCTGCTGTTCTACTTCAGTCCGCTGCGTGCTCCTCCAGTCCGTTGCGGCCTGCCCTTCCCCTGCTCTGCTTCTCTCCTACCTTGCGAGCTTCTACCCCAGTCCAGACCGAGCTCTCTTCTCGCTCGCGGTCTCTTGGTTTATCCCGCCGCAGACTGCTCCTAACCGCTGCGGGCTCTCTTCTCGCGGCTTGTGATTTCCCTTCTTGCGGACAGCTCCAGTCCGCCGCGGCCTGCTCTAGTCCCTCTTGCGGACTATCTCCAATCGCGCCTTGCGGCCTACCCTTTAAAATCGCGCCTTGCTTCTCCGCGGCCTAACAGTCTGCCGCGGCCTGCCCTTTCTCATCGTTGTGGTCTGCTCTAGTTCGTTGCGGCCTGCTCCTCGTTTTTTTACTCTAGTCGTCGCGGCCTGCCCTTCGGGGTTCTTGCTCACCCTCTTCCCAGCGGGCTCCTGCTTCTGTCCGCTGCTGCTAGCCGCCTGTTCTGCTTCCTATCCCTGCAATGGCTTCCAGCGACTCAACTGCGGCTAACACCTATACAGACCGTCCAGCACCTGTTCCTGAAATCCGTGATGAGCTGCGGATTAAAACAATTTCCCTCTCCGGGAAGAAGAATTTTATCCCTTGGATTCATTCTGTTCGTCGGGTTCGTCAGGTCAAGGGCCTTTTGCCTCACCTCACTCGGGCTCCTCCTTCTCCGTCTACCGACGACTGGCTCCGCAATGATGGCCGTGTTCAGACATGACTCCTCAATTCCCTCGATGGCGAACCTTATCAGATGGCCATGTATCACGATACGGCCAAAGCTATGTGGGATGAACTGCATTCTCTGTACTCGAGTAAAGACAGTCTCCAGCATCTCTGTGACATCCTCACCGATCTTCTGGCTCTGGGGGGGCTTCGGACATGACATCTTGTGTCGTTCGTGCAAAGACTCTTGTTGAGGCCTGGATACAACATCAATCATCTACCAATGACCATGCTACTCAGCATGCTCAGAAGGAGGTCGTCTGCATTTCCATCATGATGGCTCGTCTCCCGCCTCACCTTCAGAATATTTGCACTCAGATTCTGGCTTCCTCAACTATACCCTCCTTTTTTGATGTATGTTTCATGCTCCTTCGTGTTTCATCTCCTCTGAACACTACTGCGCCTCCGCCCTCGGCCCTTCTTCAGCAGACTAGTCCTCCCTTACTGCCCCCACCTACCTTCGTTCGTGGTGGACGTTCGGGATCTCGGGGCCGCGGGCGCGGTGGTCGGGGTCGGCCGACTTGTTCCTATTGCGGAAAGGACGGCCACTATGCGGCGACCTGCTACAAGAAGATTGGTTATCCTCCTCGTCTGACAGCCTCAGTTGCTGCGGATACATCCTCTGCCGCTCCTTCTGACCTTGAGGCTGTTCGTCTCCAGCTCCAGGAACTCAACCCGCCCTCTGCCTCCATCGTCACCGCCTCCAACGCAGGTACTGCTTGTTTATCCACCAGTCTGCAATGGATCATGAACTCGAGTGCCACTCATCATATTACCTCGCAACATCCACCCAAGTACACGGATTCTCCTCATCCGAAGTGTATCATCGTGGCAAATGGGGAGACGGTTCCAGTCTCTGGCTCGGCTGACCTTTTACTCAACTCATCGATCCCCCTTCGCTCGGCTCTTCATGTTCCGAGCTCCCCGTTCAATTTACTTTCTGTTGGTCGTCTTACTAATGATCTAAATTGCTCTGTCATATTCACCCCTTCTTCCTTTCTCATACAGGATCAGCGGACGGAGACTACCATTGGTAAAGGCACATTGCAAAGCGGGCTCTACCTTCTCGATGACTCTCCCACTGTCCTCTCTTCTTTCTCCTCCACTGAGTGGCATCGACATCTTGGCCACACTCCTCTCTCGGTGCTCCAGCGGGCTCTTCCTGATGTATCCCTTCATCCTTTCAGTGTGAGTCTTGTATCTTCGGCAAGCAGCCGCGTTCTTCTTTTCCTGCACATTGTACACGGAGCAATGCTCCTTTTGATTTAGTGCATTCAGACATTTGGGGACCTTATAAAGTTACTAGTATTTCTGGTTATCGCTATTTTATCACGTTTATTGATGACTACTCTCGCACAACGTGGCTTTACTTACTCCGTGATCGTACCGAGCTTCCCCGTATTTTTCGGGCTTTTGTCCTTGAAACTCGTACACAATTCCACACCACCCTCAAAACATTGCGTACTGATAATGCTCGCGAATACACTAGCCACGGTTTTGCGGCCTTGTGCTCTAAATTCAGGGATTCTTCATCAAACATCCTGTGCTTACACACCCCAGCAAAACGGCGTTGCCGAACGGAAGAACCGGCACTTGCTTGATGTTGTCCGCTCTCTCATGCTTTAAATGAATGTTCCCAAAAGTTACTGGAATTTTGCGGTTTCTACTGCGTGCTTCCTGATCAACCGTCTTTCTTCCTCTGTCCTCCAATATGTTACTCCGTTTAGCCTACTATTTCCTTCTACTCCGGCTTTCCCTCTCCTGCCTCGAGTTTTTGGCTCCACCTGCTACGTCCACCGCCTGGGTCCGTCCTTGGACAAGTTGGAACCCCGGGCAGCTAAACATGTCTTTGTCGGTTATTCTCATACGCAGAAAGGCTATGTACGTTACTCTCCGGCTACCCGCAAGGTCTCTGTTTCTGCCGATGTTACCTTCCGGGAAGATTAGTCGTTCTTCTCTGCTCCTTTACCCACTCCTTTCCCGTCGCAACCTCTACCACCACTTATCCCGAGACTGGTTATCCCCGTTACTACACCTCTGCCACTGGTACCACCTGCTCCGACTCATGCCCCCTCCAGGCCACCTGGTATCTGTGTCTACTCTCGCCACCCGTCCGACTTCGTTGCCCCTCTGGAGTCGGCCTCGATCTCGGCTACTCCGCGCCCTGCTGATCAGGTACCTGCCTCCACTGCTCATCCTCTGTCAAACTGTCTCCTTGCATCGCCTCTCCCCTCACCTCCACACATTTGCTACTTCTCTTTCCTCGATTTCGGTTCTTAACTCTATGCAGGAGGCGCTACAACATCCTGGATGGCGGGTCGCTATGGAAGAGGAAATGGTTGTTCTCTGGGCCAACCAGACATGGACTCTTGTACCCCTTCCTCCGAGTCAGACACCGGTTGGGTGTAAATGGGTCTATGTTATCAAACATGCTGCTGACGGAACGATTGACCGCCTGAAAGCTCGTCTGGTGGCCTGTGGCTTCACCCAACAACAGGGGCTCGACTATGAAGAAACCTTTTCTCCGGTTGCTAAACTCAACACCGTTCGAGTCCTCATCTCCGTAGTTGTACATCGCTGGTGGCCCTTACTCCAACTCGATATTAAGAATGCTTTTCTGAATGGCAATCTCCAAGAAACAGTGTATATGCAGCAACCTCCCGGATTTGAGACCACGGGGGAGTCTCAGGTCTGTTGTCTTATGAAGGCTCTGTATGGTCTCAAACAATTCTCATGGGGGTGGTTTGACAAATTCAGTAAGGCCCTTCGGGAGGTTGGTTTCACTCGCAGTTCGACAGACTTCTCGCTATTCACACGACACCGAACAACGGGAACGGTTCTTCTGTTGGTTTATGTTGACGATATCATAATTACAGGAGACGACTCAAAAGGAATACAGGAGGTCAAACTACACCGGGACACTGTCTTTCAAACAAAAGATTTGGGGCCCCTTCGGTACTTCTTGGGTCTTGAGGTTGCCAGACGGCCAGACGGTCTCGTCCTCTCTCAACGGAAGTATTGCCTCGACATCCTTCGGGATGCCGGTTATTCAGGTTGTAAGCCGATTGACACCTCAATGGATGCAAATCACAAGTTGTGCGCTCAGGCATCTGACTCAGATCTCCTACTCCAGAATCCAGAATACTATCGGCGTCTCGTAGGAAAATTGATCTACCTCACGGTAACCAGACCAGATATTTCCTTCGTTGTTGGTATTGTCAGTCGGTACATGCATACCCCTCGAAGATCTCATCTTCAGGCTGTTGAACGCATTCTCAGATACCTCAAAACGGCTCCTGGTCAAGGTCTGGTTTACAAAACCTCATCTTCTGCTCCAACTTTGGTGGCATATTCCGATGCCGATTATGTTGGTTCCCTTGATGATCGACGGTCAACCAGTGGTTTTTGCACAAATCTTGGAGGACATTTGATTACCTGGAGAAGCAAGAAACAAGCGGTCGTTGCTCGATCATCAGCTGAGACTGAATACCGGGCAATGGCGTCGGTGGTTTCTGAACTAACTTGGCTTGAAGGGCTTCTTACCGATCTGGGTGTAAAGCTCCCTTCCCCAACTCTCCTCCTCTGTGACAGCCAGGCTGCAATACATATAGCCAAGAACCCGGTATTCCACGAGAGAACAAAACATATTGAAGTCGACTGTCACTACATCCGGGAAAAGGTTCAAATGAAGAAACTCGACCTGAAGCATGTTCCAGGGACAGAACAAGTTGCGGATGTCCTCACAAATGCTCTTTCCAGTACCCTCTTCTATCAGTGTTTGTCCAAGCTTGGAGCATACGATTTGTATGCTCCAGCTTGCGGGGGAGTGTTAGAAAAGCCCATGTAAAGGGCCCATTATTGGGCCTATGTTTTATTCTTTTCCCTCTTCTCTTATTAGTCTCACATCTTGTATAGGGTTTCCTCTCTCCTCTTCTCTCCTATATATTTGTATTCTCTCCTTGTATTTACAGACATAAGAAATACATACAAATTTTCGAGCTCTTTCTACAGAAACCATCATTGCAGGAATTATTGCAGAAACAAACACAAAATCCCTCAAACAAAAGCTATTGCAAAGCAAAAGACTGCTTCTTGTATGGTGGCAGTTGGAGAATAAAGGTTGATGAAGTTGACTGGCAGAATTGTCTAACAAGAATCAACTTCAGCTGCAAAACATAAACCTCATTCTAAGAAGAAATCTGACGAACCATTTTAACCAAACAGGATTGTCTGCTTCAATTAAAGATCACTTGTAGAATCAAAGATGTAGACAAAAATTTACCATCGACGTCAATCTGCTTACTGGCTTCTTAAACTTCTTTTAGGCCAGTCCAAATTATCTGCTTCAGTTTGACACTTGTCATTTTCAGCAATGCAAGTCCTGTCAGATCTTAATCCTTACCTCGCTTTCAACGCTGAACATCTAGCTTCCAGAAGTTTGTGTGGCATTGACGACAGCTCAAACAAATGCAAGTCTTCAACAAGATACATGAACAATGTTTTGAAATTTGATGGATGAGGAAACAACGTTAGGGCAGACGGACAAATATTTTGTAATTTGAGTGGTGTCAATGAGATAAGTACAAATACGCGTCACGTAAGGCTGTAGTAGAGAACACTTAGGGAAGAATGTATCTTGGGGAGATGTGGGGTAACTTGGCTCTAACACCATATAAGTGTGAAATCAGATTCATCATATTTTATTGAACCAAGGAGTTCTATTTATAGACCAATGACTTAAATACAGAAAAGGGTGCATCAAATTCAAAATGTTCCTATAAACATAAGATTTGGGGACAAGACGACGCATTCTGTGTTGAAGCCAAAATTTGACTCCGACAAGCGTTCACAAAATAGGGGCGTAGCCGGCACCTACTTGGCCTAAGCTCCGACCTCCGACTGGTCGTGAAGGACTAAGGAAAAACTGGCCCAAAGCCGCAGCAGGGAGGTCCCACCGCTTACCCGGAAGGTCACAGAGAGCTTCCCCTCCAAAGCCAAAAGCTGGGCTTGGAGTTCCTCAGAAGACTGTGTCAATGAATCCTCTACTTGGAGTCGGAAAAAAGTCCCTTCTGAAGAACCCCTATGGGCTTATTTATAGATTTCAGAATCTGAACTGCCAATAACAAAACTGTACCGGTCTGAAATTACCGGGGTACCCTTGGCTAGGTCTGCCAACAGCCAAACTCCGCTGTTCTGAGGAGCTATATGCAGTCCACTAAGGGTAAGAGGGTAAAAATACCCGGGGTAGAAGAGTAAAAACCCCTGTTTGACAGGGAAATATAAAAAAGGCCTCTTCTCCCCCTGGCGAGTGGAAAAGCGCCTGCCGGCGAGAGGGACCCCACTGCCCGTCTCGCCGGCGCCTCTCGCCCTTTGCTGCGAGATCTCCTTGCTGCTGGAGACTCTCTCGCCCAAGGAGGCCCTCTCGCCTCTGGAGGCCCTCTCGCCTCTGGATGGGGGTATCTTGCCCATTGGAGAGTCCGTCATCTCGCCTCTTGCGAGTGGTCCCCCTGGTCCCATTCGCCCATCTCAACCTATTTGCTTCTCGGGGGCTCTTTGCGAGCCCGAGGTTGTACACAATCCCCGCTCTTTTTGAGATTACTATAAGCGCAAAAAGAATGTTCAACCGAGGCTCGTTATTCAAGGTGCATTAAAAAACGTATTTATGAGGAATCTTCTGAGGCCCCCACCGGGGCCTATAAATATATGACTCCTGCCCCGCACACCTGGCGCCTCACTCTGCATATTCTTCTTCCCTATTCTTGAGTCTTTTGGAATGACGCACAGTAAAAGCTTTCGTGAACGTCTCGCATTGGTGCGAGAGCAACATAAGGCCAACGTGGCTTCTTTTACCTCTTCTCTGGTTCGCCCTCTCGCCCCGTCGTCTCGCCTAAAAAAGACGAAGGCTGGGGGCCCATCACCTGCCGCAGGAGATTTGTCTCGCATCGCTTTGGAAACCATCCCCACTCCCCATGCGCCCTCCACGGAAAAAGAGGTGGGTACTCGCTTTTACCACTGTTATCTCCGCGACCGGGTGCTCCCTTTTGTTGACTAATGCTTTTTCAGGGGGCTCTTGTGGTTCCGCAGCCCCCGAAGAGTGCGCGAGATGGTTCTGCTGCCCGCTGCGAGGAGTTCGATTCGCAGCCCTCATCTACTCCCCCAACTACTCCCAGCGAGAGGAGGGACGACCCCTCCCCGGCCGCCGATACCTCTCGCCATCCTGGTAAGGGACCTTCCCTCTCCCTTTTGAATCCCCTTCGCTACTCTCACTCCCTTCTGCGAGTGCCTCTTCCACCTTGCCTCTGCACCCCTTGCGCAGATTCTCGGGCCAACTCTCCTATTGAGGAGCAGCCAAAGCGACTCTCCGTCTCGCCTCCTCCTGTAGACGGGATTGAAGACTATCTGGGTGACCCTTCAAATCCAGTGGAGATGAAGCGGAAGACGGCTGAGCTCTTCCGGAAGCACGCGCGCCTCATCCACTCCTTGACTCTGGACAAGCAGGCCGCGGAGAAGCGCATCGAGTCGCTGGATGGCGAGTGCGCTCGTCTATCTTCTGGAGCTAATGTCGAGCTAGATGTCGACGGCACCGACCCCGAGGCCATCATCAATGAGACCGATATGCAGCTCCGTCTCGCGCGCCGTGGTCTTGAATCCATCCGCTCCTTCCACTCGCGGAGTAGACCTCCTCGCGGGGGAGCTCGCGGTGGCCGCTGGGAATGGCACCCGTACTGAAGAATGTTCGTCTCGCTATTCTTCTTTTCCTTCTTCTCGCAAAAGTTGTAATAATGGTAGTCTCGCCAAAGCATGCAGAGAGCTTGGTCCCCTGCGGGACGATTTCTGGACATATATTTTTATGTCTTAATTTTTCATTCCCTTTTTTAATCCTCCTTTTAATTTATGCTAAATATTTATATATTTTTCCTGATTGTGATGGGTCGCGCCGATCGAGGTTTAGGAGAGAGAAAAGACATCGACTCTTCCCCTCCCCCCATATTTTCCCGCCCATTTAATCATTGGTTATGTATCAGTTATAAATATGCCTAGTCCGGGATTAGATGCCGCACTTTCCGCTTCTGCCGTTACCCGAGTTCTTGGCTTTCTGACTTTTTCGTCTCGCCGGACCCTTCTCGCCTTCCTCTCTTAGATCTCTCGCCTATTTCTTCCTTCGTCTCGTCGAAGACCATTTCGCCAAAGAAGATGGGTAAGAAGAAGGTGGAGGAGGGTGAGGGGCGCAGCCGCTGCGGGAAGAGGTTTACTGACCATGACTTCCCGCTCGGCCGGCTCCCTTGAGAAGATCATGATAAGTTTGCCCGCGAGTATCTGGGGGAAGGGGTCGAGTCGCGTCCCCCCAAGGTCGGCGAGTGCATCAACACATATTACCCGGGGGAACTCGCCTTCCATGTCTCGCATTTCGAGGCGGGGTTGCGACTGCCCCTTTGGCCTGAGGTGAAGCAGACCTTCAAATACTTTGGTGTCGTCCCGGCACAGTTCAACCCTAACGCCATCTCGGTGTTGATCGCGTTCGCCTGCTATATGCGCCGGGAGCGCATCGAGTTCAGCTTGACGGCTTTCCGCAAGCTTTTCATCTACCACGCCAACGCCGATGGCGTCTCGTATTTTACTGGGCAGGGGCTCAAGGTATGCGAGACGCCTAACAAGAACCATCACTGGCTCACCCGATTCGTCTTCATCCGGGGAGACCGTGCTGACTTCGGCGGCATCCCTCTCGCGCCGGTCTCTCCGCCAGAGAGCTTCTACGCCACCCCCCAAGTCAGCGGTCCAGAGAAGCTGCTGTGCGAGTACTTAGTTGGCAAGAATTTCGAGGTCAACTTCTTGCGGCGAGGTCTTGACTCGCTTCTTCCAGTGCTCCCGGGCGAAGGTATTCTTACCCTTCTGTTCCTCTCTTCTCGATATTTGTCGTCTCGCTTCTTCCTAACCCCTGCTCGTTTTTAGGTGAGCGAATTATTCCAGCGTCCCCTCCTTACAAGAGCAATATTCACCCCGCCAAGGGTCTTGATCTCGCCAATGCAGCGGCAGAGGCGGCGAGAGAGTCCCTGGCTGTCATCTCGCCGAAGCGTCCCGGAGATGACACGGTCCCCTCTCGCTCCAGCCCTCCCAAAAAGAAGATGAAGAAGGTTGTAGTTATTTCCAAGGAAAGGAGGAAAGCTCCTCAAGGGAGCCCTATCTCTATAGGGGAAACTCCGCCGCCCCTCTCGCCTAATCACCAGGCCGTCTCGCCTACTCGCGGGACGGTACTCTCTGCTCAACCTGCTGCTGCCTCCAACCTGCCCGCCGCGGCTTCCAACCCGCGAGCGGCTGCTTCTGAACAGGTGGCTGCCACCTCCTCTCGCGAGGGCGACTCCTCTGGCCGTCCCGCCCCCGCCTCTCACATGAATTACAATCTGGGTCCCGTGGTTCATGATGTCGTCGGCGACCCGGTTCTGTTGTGGGGGCGGGACGCCAACCGCGTGTCCATCTCCACCCTCCTTCCATCTTGGAAGGAGCAAGAGGTCCCTACCAGCCACGCCTTCGCCATAGGGTACGGCCTCTATGGCGGCCTTGACGTCGTTCCGCCTGAGAGCGAGTCCACCAAGGACCTCGTGCTGAAAACTTGCCATCACCAAATGCGGGCCTTGGAGTTCTCGCACCGTTCCTCTCGCCGCCTCATTTATATTAATTCAAAGTGGAAGGCCAGCGAGGAAAATCTGGAGGCGGAGCGGGAGAAGTCCACTGGTCTAGCGAGAAGGTTATCAGATGCCGAGTCCCTACTCGCGAAGGCCCAAGGCGGCGTGGTAAGCCATAACTTTCTTTTCCCTTGGGTCTTTCCTTTCCCGTCATTCTTGGCTAATTGCTAGGTCATCCCGCAGGATGCCGAGACGGCGGGACAACTGTGTTCGCGCGTGGCGGCTTTGGAGGAGGAGGTCCGGGTATTGACAGCTGAGAACGCGCGCCTTCAGGCTGATACTGCGTCGTCGTCTCGCCGCGAGCCCTTCCGGACACCTCCGCCACACTACTCTTACGAGGAAGTTGAGGAGCGGTGCCGAGACGCTGGTGTCCGTGCGGCAGAGCTGGTGCTGCAAATGATGAAAGACCTGGGGGTTGTGAAGGACGAATCCGAGACTGTGACTGCGCGCGACTTGGTCCCCGAGCTCTATAGCGAGGAGAGCGACGATTCTTCATCTGGCGAGGAGTACTGATGTGCCGCCTCCAAGATTTAGAATCACTCTCTCCTCCTTTTGATGTTGTAAAAACTTTAAACCCTATTTTGCAGTATCTTTCCAGTGACGAGCGAGTGCTCATTTTTGTTGTCTTCTATTTTTGTTTTCTATTTTGTGAAGTTAATCTCCGGTTTGTTTTTGTCTGCGGGACGGTGCTACCACTTCGTCTCGCCGCGTAACCTTTCTGTATATATATATATTTTTTGTTTTATGTTCTACGCGAGACGGCTTCTCGACGCGCTTATCGACCGCGAGTTGGCGCAATGGCTTGCCTCGCGAATGCCCTTTCGCAACCGGCGAGATGATCCTCCAAAGCCATCCGCTGCGAGTGCTGCCACTTGCCCTACTCCACATCCTTTTTCCCTTAGTTTATTTTTATACCTTAGGACTAAGTTGAGATACTAAGGTGTAATGTCGCTTAAGGGACTTTTCACCCTATTCCGCCAAAGTGAATTCTCTGTCCTGTCAGTTTGATGCTGATGGAGATTGTTTGACCCAACACTATCCCACACAGGCGAGCCTTCGGACCTGCCAGCTAGATGGGAGCCTGCGCAACGGGTCTACCTGGGGCCGAGCCGAGCTCGGGGTGCCGATGAAGATCTCAACTCAAAACCTATCCCCCACAGGCGAGCCTTCGGACCTGCCAGCTAGATGGGAGCCTGCGCAGCGGGTCTACCCGGGGCCGAGCCGAGCTCGGGGTGCCGATGAAGATCTCAACTCAAAACCTATCCCCCACAGGCGAGCCTTCGGACCTGCCAGCTAGATGGGAGCCTGCGCAGCGGGTCTACCTGGGGCCGAGCCGAGCTCGGGGTGCCGATGAAGATCTCAACTCAAAACCTATCCCCCACAGGCGAGCCTTCGGACCTGCCAGCTAGATGGGAGCCTGCGCAGCGGGTCTACCTGGGGCCGAGCCGAGCTCGGGGTGCCGATGAAGATCTCAAACCAAAACCTATCCCCCACAGGCGAGCCTTCGGACCTGCCAGCTAGATGGGAGCCTGCGCAGCGGGTCTACCTGGGGCCGAGCCGAGCTCGGGGTGCCGATGAAGATCTCAAACCAAAACCTATCCCCCACAGGCGAGTCTTCGGACCTGCCAGTTAGATGGGAGCCTGCGCAGCGGGTCTACCTGGGGCCGAGCCGAGCTCGGGGTGCCGATGAAGATCTCAAACCAAAACCTATCCCCCACAGGCGAGCCTTCGGACCTGTCAGCTAGATGGGAGCCTGCGCAGCGGGTCTACCTGGGGCCGAGCCGAGCTCGGGGTGCCGATGAAGATCTCAACTCAAAACCTATCCCCCACAGGCGAGCCTTCGGACCTGTCAGCTAGATTGGAGCCTGCGCAGCGGGTCTACCTGGGGCCGAGCCGAGCTCGGGGTGCCGATGAAGATCTCAACTCAAAACCTATCCCCCACAGGCGAGCCTTCGGACCTGCCAGCTAGATGGGAGCCTGCGCAGCGGGTCTACCTGGGGCCGAGCCGAGCTCGGGGTGCCGATGAAGATCTCAACTCAAAACCTATCCCCCACAGGCGAGCCTTCGGACCTGCCAGCTAGATGGGAGCCTGCGCAGCGGGTCTACCTGGGGCCGAGCCGAGCTCGGGGTGCCGATGAAGATCTCAACTCAAAACCTATCCCCCACAGGCGAGCCTTCGGACCTGCCAGCTAGATGGGAGCCTGCGCAGCGGGTCTACCTGGGGCCGAGCCGAGCTCGGGATGCCGATGAAGATACCTCTTCCTGTCATTAGAACTTCACGAGAAATAACGAACGAGAAATAATTTGAGAAGTTCATTATATTAATTATGCTTTGAGTACATATCTTCTGCTTTCCCTTCTCATGGGTAGAAGCGTTTTAAGTCATCCCCACTCCAGGAATGGTTCAAGGTCCTACCCTCCACATCTTGGAGGTAGTAACCCCCTGCTTTCAACACTCTCTCTACAATATAAGGTCTCTCCCAATTTGGATTGAGCTTTCCCACCGGGGCGGACCTCCCTGCCGCATCAACCTTCTTTAGTACTAGGTCTCCTTCCGCGAATTGCTTTATCCTGATATGCTTGTCGAAGTGATTTGTCATTCGACGCTTGATCTCTTCTTGTCTGATGGTTGCTACGTCTCGCAGCTCCTCTGCAAGGTCTAGTGAGAGGCGCAAGCCTTCTTCATTTCCCATCCTCCATGCCTCGTCCCCATCACCTGCAGCCGCGACTCGTGGGGATCGGACCTCGAACTCCACTGGCAGTACCGCCTCACAACCATGGGAAAGCTTGAAGGGGGTCTCACCAGTGGCCGTGTTCGGGTTGTTCTCAGAGCCCACAGGACCGAGGGGAGCTGCTCTACACAATTCCCTCTCAGATTCTCCACCTTCTTCTTTAGCAAGTTAACGATAATCTTGTTTGCCGCCTCCACCTGACCGTTGCTCCTGGGGTGGTGGACGGAGGCAAACCTAAGGTCGATGCCCAGCTGAGTGCAGAAGCTGATGAACTCTTCGCTAGCAAACTGGGGGCCGTTATCCGTGACGATGGCCCGAGGCAGCCCGTGCCTGCAAATGATCTCCCCCCAGACGAAGTTCCTGATGACTTGGGAGGTCACCTTTGCTAGCGCCTTAACCTCCAGTCACTTGGAGAAGTAATCTATCATAACCAGGAGGAATCTTCTTTGTCCACTAGCTGGAGGAAAAGGCCCAACTAGATCCATTCCCCAAATGGCGAAAGGCCATGGTGCTGTGATGCTTCGGAGCCTTTGAGCCGGCAAGAGCTGGAGGGGGGCGTAGAGCTGGCATTTTCGGCATTTCCACGCAAACTCTGTCGCGTCCTTCCTCAGGATGGGCCAGAAGTACCCCTGTCTGACCACCCTTGCCTCCAACGTCCTCCCTCCGGAATGACTACCACATTCCTCGGAGTGCACCTCCTCCAGAATGTGTCTGGTCTCTTCCTCCGTCACGCATCGAGCTAGGAGACCCGAAAGCATCCTCCGGTGTAGCCCTCCTTCATGCATGAGATAATGAGCCGCCTTATGGCGAAAGTTTCTTGCCTCCTTGACCCCCTCAGGGAGGGTTCCTGTCAGAAAGAAGGTGACGAAAGGATCTACCCACGAGGGCCGCCGATCCACCTCCATTAGCTCCCCCTCCTCGATCACTGGATGGAATAGATCAGTCAGGGCACCCCCTTCCCAAGGTCCGAACTTAGCCAATCGATCGGCAGCAGCGCTCTCTTCTCTGGGGACGTGCTGGATGGAGAACGTCCGGAACCCCCCCGATGATTGTCCTTACCTTGGACAAATATTTCACAAGGGTGGGCTCCCGAGTCTCGAATTCTCCACGTATCTGAGATGCCACCACCAATGAATCTGTGAAAACCTCAACGTCCTTAATCTCGAGCTCCTTAGCCAAGCGAAGGCCGGCTATCACTGCCTCGTATTCTGCTTGGTTGTTGGTTGTGGGGAAATGCAAGGCGACTGCTCGTTTTATGGTTACCCCCTGAGGACTTGTTAGTACCACCCCTGCTCCAAGGGAGTGCTTTCCCGAGGCCCCGTCGACCATTATCTTCCATGCTTCCGGTGGCCGCGGCTCCTCGGCCCCGACCTCCGCGACGTAGTCTGCCAAGAAGTCGGCCACCACCTGTGCCTTAATGGAGAGCCTTGGTACGAACGAAATGTTGAATTCACTCAACTCGATAGACCACTTGGCCAGCCTACCCGAGTGCTCTACTCCTTCAAAGATCTTTCGAAGAGGATGGTCCGTCACCACCCTAATCGAATGTGCTTGGAAATATGGTCGGAGCTTCCTGGCTGAAACAATCAAGGCGTATGTCAGCTTTTCTAGGATAGGGTAACGAAGCTCCGCCTTCCTTAAGATCCTACTAACATAATAAATGGGCAGCTGCTTCTTTCCCTCTTCTCTGACTAGGACGGAGCTCACCGCCTCTGCTCCCACTCCTAGGTACAAGGTCAGATCTTCCCCCTCTTTTGGGCTTTGAAGTAGAGGAGCTCGGGAGAGTTGCTCCTTCAGCTTTTGAAAAGCTTCTTCGCACTCCGCGGTCCATTCAAATCTCTGATTCCCTCGTAGCACTTTAAAGAAAGGTGAGCACTTCTCCCCCGACCTGGAGAGGAATCTGCTAAGGCCGGCCAGCTTTCCTGTCAAGCGCTGCACCTCCTTAGCGTTTCGCGGTGATTCTAGCTCTAGAATGGCTTTTACTTTATCAGGATTAGGTTCTACCCCTGCCGGGGTCAGAAGGTGCCCAAGGAATTTCCCACGACTTGCCCCGAAAACACATTTTAAGGGGTTCAACCTCATTTTGAACTTTCTCAAGGTGGCGAACGTCTCCTCCAGATCCTGGAGATGCGAGTTCACTCCCCTGCTCTTTACCATGAGATCATCAACGTAGACTTCTAGGTTCCGACCCCTCTGACCCTGGAAAACTCGATCCATCATCCGTTGGTACGTCGCTCCCGCGTTTTTTAACCCAAAGGGCATCATGTTGTAACTAAAGCACTCTTCCCTTGTGATGAAGGAGACGTCCTTGACATCAGGAGGGTGCATCCGGATCTGATGGTAACCTGAAAAATCATCCAGAAAACTCATAACAGAAAAACTGACGGCTGAATCAACCAGCGCGTCGATTCGAGGCAGGGGGTAGCAATCCTTAGGGCATGATTTATTTAATAACGAAAAGTCAATACACATTCTCCATTTTCCTCCCTCCTTCTTCACCATTACTACATTGGAGATCCAGCCTGGATACTGGATCTCTGAGATGAAGCCCGCCTCTAGGAGCTTCTTGACCTCCTCGCGAATGGGCTCCTCCAGCTTGGTGGCGATGGCTCTCATTTTCTGACGTATGGGGCGCGTCCGAGGGTCCAGATTTAGGCGGTGGCAGGCCACGTCCGCATCAATGCCCGGCATGTCCGCCGCGCTCCAAGCGAAGACGTCGACGTTGCTCTGAATGCAGGCCCGCATCCTCTCCTGGTCTTCGGGGCTCAAGCCCCCGCTGATCCGCACCCTTTGTACCTGCCCCTAGCTCGTGTGGACCTCCACCTCCACCACTTCCTCGGCCACCTCCAGTCGCGACTGCTCCCAGCCGTCCCCTGCTTCTTCTTCCTGCTCCGGCTCTTCTTCCCCTCCTGCTCCCTCAACTTCCTTCACCTCGTCCTGCCGCATCTCAATTTCCATGCCCCCTCGGGCTTCCTCCTCAGCCCCTTCTCCTCCTGCTTTCTCCTGCATTCTTTCCCGCAGCTCCAACTCCCCGCTCCTCCGGACCTCCTGAACATCTCCTCCCCTCTGCTCCTCCTCGATCTCCATTGCCCCCTCCGGGCTCTCCCGTTGCTGCTCGACCTCAACACCCCCCTGAGCCTCCTGCACACCTCCTCGCTGCTTCTCAGTCTCCTCTCCCCCGACTTCCTTTTTGGTTCCTCCTCTCGTTTCCTCTGGGCTCGCTTCTTCTTCCCTGATAGCTTTTTCTTGCGCCGCCATCTCCTTCTCCAACTCCTCCGCCTCTGCCATCCAAGATATGGTGTTAACCGCTGTAACGTAGCACTGTCTCGCCACTTTTGGATCCCCCCTGACCCTGACCTGCACCCCTCCATTGTTGAACTTGAGACATTGATGAAAAGAGGAGGGGACGCAGCGAAAGGCGCTGATGAGAGGACGCCCAAAGATGGCGCTGTAGCTGCTCGGGGCGTCCACAATCACGAACCGGCAGTTCCGTGACACGCCCCCCAACCTCACGTGCAGCCCTACTCCCCCTTCTACTTCTTTTCTCTCCCCGGAGAATCCGAACAACGGTCCGTCCGAGGCCAAGATCCTTTTGGTTTCTACCTGCATCTCATCGAAGGCCTTCTTAAAAATCACATTTACGGAGCTCTCATTATCCACCAGGATCTTGGAGACCGTAAAGTTCTCTACCGTCGTCTGGATTATCAAGGCATCGCAGAACGGGTCCTCATACTTCGGCATATCCTCTGAATAGAAGGTAATTTTTTCTAGCGGGGGTGGAGTTTGGGAGGTCGAGGCTACCCCCTTTCGGAACATGGTCTGGAGGCTCCCCTTTCGGGTGGCCTCGATCCCAATTCCTCCATGGATTGCCCCGATTCCTCCCCGGGTTCCCACATCCACCCGGTCCTCGCACCTATCATCCATCTCCCCTTGCTGCACTTCCACGATCCTTACTGGCGGATCCTGCCTCCTCAATCCTCTGGCCTCTCTCATCTCCAAGAACTCTGGGCAGGTGGCCGTTGCGTGACCTCCCTCCTGATGGAAGTCACAGAAAGGCAACGCCACCCCACCCCTTCTTCCTTCTCCTCTTCCTCTCCTTCCTCCTCGAGCTCCTCTTCCTCGACTGATTCCCATTGCCTCATGCTGATGTTGAAAACGATCCCTCACTCCCTGTCTCCATGCCGGTTGATCGAACCTCCTTGGCTCCCGGAAGTTATCCCTTCCCTGGAAGCCTCCTCCTAACTCCTGGGGGCGACCCTCATGAGGCCTCCAACCTATCCGGTTGTTTGGCTCTCGGGCCCCCCGGTGATTCTGTCCTTGGTGTCCCTGGCCTCGGGGTTCCTCCCTCCTTCTTTCTTCTCTCTGCTCCCTCTGCTCCTTTTGCTTTCCCGCTCTTGTTTCCTTTGCATCGTCCTCCGCCAATCTGGCTAACCTCCTTGCAAACGCCGGATTGGCCCTCTCAAAATCCGTCTCCTTTGCCGCCCTCTCCATAAGCTCCTCAAAAGAGAGGGGGGGCACCCTTTTCAACTCCATGCTAAAGAAGTCTGGCCTTAGTCCCAGGGTGAATGCAAGCATCAGCGTGTACCCAGGGACCTCCTGGACCTTGAGGATCTCCTCCTGAAACCGATCTACGTAGTGACCCAACGTTTCATCCTGGCTCTGCCTTACCGAGAACAAGCACTCTGCCTCCTTCTTACGCTTCTTTGATGTTGAAAACCTCAATAAGAAACCCCTCCGCAGATCCTCGAAACAATAAATCGACCTTGCCGGTAACTGATGGAACCAGTCTCGCGCCTTCTCCTTCAAGGTGATGGCAAACAGACGACACTTAAACGCATCCGTCATCTGTCTTATCGAAACCACATCTTCAAACCAATGCACATGCTGCACAGGATCGTCCTTCCCCGAGTAGTAGGACATGTCGGGCTCCCGGAACCCCTCCGGCACCGGAGCCGAGATGACGAGTTCACTGAACGGGCTCTCGCCGACTGCTTGCCGAGAGGGCACGTCTCGCGGCCTCGGTTGGCTGGCCCGATCTGCGAGACCGTGCCCAGGGAAGAGCTCTCGCACAGCTGCCTCCTTCTCGCCGTCTTCTGCAGGGACCTCCTTCCCGGGACGCTGGCCTGGGAAGAGCTCTCGCGCCGCCACGTCCCTCTCGCCAGCCTCCGTGGGGACCTCCTTACCCGGGCGCTGACCAGGGGCGTTCTCGCCTAAGAGCGGGACCACCTCGATCGGGACCTGAGGCGTCGCCCACTCGCTCCTTGCCGAGAAGGCTAGGCTTATGGTTTGCATGACCTCTCGCCTGAAGTCCTCCAGCATTTTCCTCGTTGCCTCTTCTACCTGGTAGGGGGAACCTCCAGAACCAGATCCTTCTCCTTCACCTCCTGCCATAGGACCAAACTCAAACTTTTCCTGAACCGGCTACTTCCACGCTCACCGCACCAGAACTGTTGAAGCCAAAATTTGACTCCGACAAGCGTTCACAAAATAGGGGCGTAGCCGGCACCTACTTGGCCTAAGCTCCGACCTCCGACTGGTCGTGAAGGACTAAGGAAAAACTGGCTCAAAGCCGCAGCAGGGAGGTCCCACCGCTTACCCGGAAGGTCACAGAGAGCTTCCCCTCCAAAGCCAAAAGCTGGGCTTGGAGTTCCTCAGAAGACTGTGCCAATGAATCCTCTACTTGGAGTCGGAAAAAAGTCCCTTCTGAAAAACCCCTATGGGCTTATTTATAGATTTCAGAATCTGAACTGCCAATAACAAAACTGTACCGGTCTGAAATTACCGGGTACCCTTGGCTAGGTCTGCCAACAGCCAAACTCTGCTGTTCTGAGGAGCTATATGCAGTCTACTAAGGGTAAGAGGGTAAAAATACCCGGGGTAGAAGAGTAAAAACCCCTGTTTGACAGGGAAATATAAAAAAGGCATCTTCTCCCCCTGGCGAGTGGAAAAGCGCCTGCCGGCGAGAGGGACCCCACTGCCCGTCTCGCCGGCGCCTCTCGCCCTTTGCTGCGAGATCTCCTTGCTGCTGGAGACTCTCTCGCCCAAGGAGGCCCTCTCGCCTCTGGAGGCCCTCTCGCCTCTGGATGGGGGTATCTTGTCCATTGGAGAGTCCGTCATCTCGCCTCTTGCGAGTGGTCCCCCTGGTCCCATTCGCCCATCTCAACCTATTTGCTTCTCGGGGGCTCTTTGCGAGCCCGAGGTTGTACATTCTGCTTTACAATAAAGAGGTTTTTCATGTTCAAATCGGTGAAGTGCAAGTCACAACTACTAATGCTCCAAGTATCCATCAATGGGGGGCCAGGGAAAAGCATATTTACTACTCCTAGCACACCTGTGGACAGTTACACATGAACACTCTCCCTCTTTCTCTCATCTGACACATACCAATGCACAAGGCCTACAAATGCATGAGCGGAAAAATCGAAAAGCATATGCTACACCAAAAAGGCACATTTTATACACAGCAAAGATACTGAACAACAAGCACTTGGAAACAATCAAAGCAAACAAAATAATTAGATGGTGGCAGATGGTAATCAGGCATAGGCTAGAGAAGATCACCATGGCTCATTGCACAAGTTGTACTGAATGGTAACTTCACGAACAAATCTTTGTTGGCGGAGTGCATTCTTCAGAACCAGAAGCGATTAAAATTGAAGTAATGATGCCAAAAAAACAAGATTAGAAGGATTAATTAACTGTTAGTAAAACTATAAAAAAAATTGAAAAGAATATTCATAGATTGACCTTTTAAACTCATAATTTTAACAAGGTACAAAACTAGCACTAGTATACTGCATCATTAAAAAAGAGTTAGTGGTTTGGAAAACTTGATTTTGGACTTCAAAAAATAAAAGGTTATTCAAAATAAAAAAAGGTAGCCCGGTGCACAAAGCATCCCTGCGTAGCGAGGGCCGGGGAAGGGTCCCACCACAAGGGTGAAATGTAGGCAAACCTTACCCTACATTTTTGCAAGAGGCTTCTTCCAGGACTCGAACCCGTGACCTCAAGGTGACACGGCAACACCTCAACCAGTGCGCAAAGGCTCCCCTCAAAAGGTGATTCAAAATTAAAAAAAATAGTAAAGGCAATCTGAAAGCCTGAATATTTAGCAAATTGTGAATTAATGGATCTAAGGACCTCTTACAACTATGTTGTAACGTCCTGTAGACCACCACAGAGTAACATTATTCATTGCATTATAAATAGACTAGAGCGTAGTGCAACAATTATAGTACGCCACAAATGAGTATCGAAGTAAAAGTACAGAAATGAAACTCTTATTCCAAGTAATTTACATATCTCACATGTCCCAAAAAAAACACATATACACATGTCCAGTACATTATTATATTAAAAGCTATATTAGTAGTTTTTTTAGCAAGTGAGGCACTTGCAGTTTTGGCACCATCCTTTCGTTTTCATTGGCCACTTCAAAACTTCCTACTATTCTTTTCAACCATAACAATAAAGTTCCTCTTTATTTTGCCCTACGCTTAGATCCTAAAAAATTTTGGAATGGAAGGGATTAGCCTTTAAATAAAAGACTAAGCGAGAAGCTTTAATAGTTATGAGGTGGAAATCTAAGGATCATGAAGACTTCTAAAAAGGACTTTCTAACAATGTGTTTAAACCCCAAAAACCAAGTTATCACTTCAATTGAAATCAATCTCATCTTAAATAACATTATCATTATCATAATAAACCTCAATTCATTTAAATAATTCCATTATTGAATAGACATCTTTATCTTAACGTAGGCTTTGTATAGCGAAATCCACTTTTCAATCCATAATATGAAGCCTTAATATTATCATAATGATCAACCACGTAATCCTACAACCGGTTCCCTTCATAAATTGTATCTGTTGGAAGAGCCCAAAGCTTGTATGTATTATTTCAGTATGTAAATACAAGGAGAGAATACAAATATATAGGAGAGAAGAGAGAAGAATAAATCTTATACATGATGTGGGACTAAAGAAGGAGAGGAAAAATGGGCCATCAAATGGGCCTTTTACATGGGCTTTTCTAATACTCCCCCGCAAGCTGGAGCGTACAAGTCGTATGCGCCAAGCTTGGATAGGCACTGATAGAAGAGGGTACTAGGTAGAGCTTTGGTGAGGATGTCAGCAACCTGTTCAGTACCCGGAACATGCTTGAGCTCGATCTTCTTCATGTGGACTTTCTCTCGGATGAAATGACAATCTACCTCAATATGCTTCGTTCTTTCATGGAAGACCGGGTTTTTGGCAATATGTATGGCAGCTTGACTGTCACAAAGGAGGAGAGCTGGTGAAGGTAGTTTAACTCCAAGGTCGGTAAGGAGACTCTCAATCCATGTGAGTTCAGAGACCACAACAGCCATTGCCCGATATTCTGCTTCTGCTGAGGATCGAGCAACCACCGCTTGTTTCTTGCTTCGCCAAGTAATCAGATGTCCTCCAAAATAAGTGCAAAATCCGCTAGTAGATCGTCGATCGTCGAGGGAGCCAGCGTAGTCGGCATCAGAGTATGCCACTAGTGTAGGAATGGAAGATGAGGTTTTGTATACAAGTCCTTGGCCAGGAGCTGTCTTAAGATATCTGAGAATGCGTTCCACAGCCTGGAGATGAGAGCTTCGAGGAGAGTGCATATAGCGACTCCCAAGTCCCACAGCGAAAGATATATCAGGTCTTGTAACTGTTAGGTAGATAAGCTTCCCAACTAGACGACGGTAATATTCTGGATTTGGTAGAAGCGAATCAGAATCTGAGCCCTGAGCACATATTTTGTGATTTGCATCCATGGGAGTGTTAATAGGTTTGCAACCAGAGTAGCCTGCATCATGAAGAAGATCCAGGCAATATTTGCGCTGAGAGAGAACCAACCCATCTGACCGTCTGGCCACTTCCAGACCGAGGAAGTACCGAAGAGGACCCAGATCTTTAGTTTGGAAGACGGAGCTCAGATGTAGCTTAACGGCCTGTATGCCGTCCAAGTCACTGCCAGTAATAATGATGTCGTCGACATATACCAACAGGAGAACCGTACCAGTGGCTTGGTGACGAGTAAATAATGAGAAGTCAGCCGAGCTGCGAGTGAAGCCAATGTCCCGGAGAGCTTTGCTGAACTTGTTGAACCATGCCCGAGGGGATTGTTTGAGACCATATAGAGATTTGAGAAGATGACAAACCCGTGACTCCCCCGTGGTCTCAAACCCGGGAGGTTGTTGCATGTAAACCGTTTCCTGAAGGTCGCCGTTCAGGAAAGCGTTCTTGACGTCGAGTTGAAACAAGGGCCACTGGCGATGGACAGCCACAGAGAGGAGAATGCGGACCGTGTTGAGCTTAGCGACCGGATAGAAGGTCTCGTCATAGTCCAGCCCCGGTTGCTGGGTGAAGCCACGAGCAACCAACCGAGCTTTGAGGCGATCAATGGTCCCATCAGGAGCATGTTTAATGACGAAAACTCATTTGCACCCAACGGGTTTCTGGCCGGGAGGAAGGGGCACCAGGGTCCAGGTCTGGTTGGCCCAAAGAGCAGCCATCTCTTCTTCCATGGCCGCACGCCACCCAGGATGTTGAAGAGCGTCCTGGACAGAAGTAGGAATAGAGACCGAGGAGAGCGAAGTAGCCAAGGCCTGAAGAGGTGGAGAGAGGCGATGGAGAGAAACATAATCCGTCATTGGATGAGCGGTAGAGGCCGACACCGGAGCAGCAGAACACGGAGAAGCCGAGGTCGAAGCCGACTGCAGAGGAGCAACGGGAGGAAGAGGGCGACGAGCATAGACCCGAATAACTGGGGGTCGAGGAGGGTCAACGGTGGGAGAAGGCGGAGGGATGGTGGGAGGTGAGTGGACGTGGATCACTGGCCGGGGAAGGGAGGGTGTTGTAGGAGGTGGTGGTAGAAGTGGTGGCAAAGGAGGAGGGAAGAAGGGTTGATCCTCCCGGAAAGTAACATCAGCCGAAACAGAAACCTTCCGGGTGACCGGAGAGTAGCAAACATAGCCCTTTTGGGTACGGGAGTAGCCAACAAAAATGTGTTTGGCCGCACGGGGATCCAGTTTGTCAAGAGTGGGGCCCAGGTTATGGACAAAGCATGTACATCCAAAAACCCGGGGGGTGAGGGGAAGGCGGGTGTGGAGGGAAAAAGAAGGCTGAAGGGGGTAGCGTTCTGGAGAACGGGAGAGGGAAGACGGTTGATAAGGAAACATGTTGTGGACACCGCAAAGTTCCAGAAGACTTTGGGAACGTGCATGTGAAGCATGAGAGAGCGAGCCACATCGAGCAAGTGGCGGTTCTTGCGTTCGGCGACCCCGTTTTGTTGAGGGGTGTAGGGACAAGAGGTCTGGTGAACAATACCGAAGTTGGCGCAGAGAGTGGCAAACTCGTGGCTAGTATATTCCCGTGCATTATCAGAGCGGAAAGTTTTAATGGTGGTAGAGAATTGCGTACGAGTCTCTAACACAAACGCCTGAAAGACACGAGAAAGCTCAGAGCGATCATGCAGGAGATACAACCAAGTAGTACGAGAGTAATCATCAATAAATGTTAGAAAATAACGATAACCAGAAATGCTAGAAACTTTATAGGGTCCCCAAATATCAGAATGTATTAAATCAAATGGAGCAGAGCTCCTAGTATAATGAGCTGGATAAGAAGAGCGAGGCTGTTTGCCAATAATACAAGAATCACATTTAAAACCAGGAAGAGAAAGGTCGGGAAGCGCCTTCTGCAGGATAGGTAGAGGGGCATGCCCAAGCCGACAATGCCAATCAGACGAGGAAACGGAGGAAAGGGATGTAGGAGAGACATCGAGGAGGTAAAGCCCGTTCTGCAGCCGACCCCTACCAATGGTAATCCGCGTCTGCCGATCCTGTATCAAAAAACCAGAAGAGGTGAAGGTGATAAACAATTCATATCAGTAGTAAGACGACCAACAGAGAGTAAATTAAAAGGCGAGGCTGGCACATAAAGAACGGAGCGAAGAGAGAGAGAGGGAGGAAGGAGGAGATCCGCGCAGCCGGAGACCGGGACAAGCGCACCATTGGCCACAGTAATAGACGGGGGGTGAGCAGCAGCAGAGAACTGGGGCGGCCGTATGGAAGTGATGTGGTGGGTGGCTCCCGAGTCCAGGATCCAGCGAGAGCTGGAAGAGAGACAGGCAGTACCTGCAGCGGAGGTGGAGACAATACCTGCATGGGAGGTGGAGGCATGGGAAGCAGAAGGGGGGTTGAGGAGCCCCTGGAGTTGTTGCAGCTGAAGGCGAAGAGCCTCAAGATCCGTACCAGTCGGAGGAGAGCTATCGGTAACAGCAGCAGTAGGCGGGCGAGGGGGGTAGCCATGTTTCTTGTGACAAACGGCTTCAGTATGGCCATCCCGGCCGCAGTAGGTGCACTTGGGCCGTCCGCGGCCACCACGGCCCCGCCCACGGGAGCCCGTACGGCCACCCCGAGGAAAGGAGGGTTGTGGGAGTAAAGGAGGAAGGGCCTGCTGAAGAAGGGCCGGCGAGGGTGGTGCAGGAGCCTCCGGTGGAGGTGGTACGCGAAGTAACATCGAGCAGACATCAGAGAAAGAAGGGGTAGTGGGTGAAGCCAGAACCTGGGCCCGAATACTGTGCAGGTGTGGCGGGACGCGAGCCATAATCATAGCAATACAAACAGCCTCCTTTTGGGCGCGTTGGGCAGCGAGATCAGTAGTCGCGGGCTGGTGCTGAATCCAGGCTTCCGTGAGAGTTTTAGCACGGGCCACGAAGGAGGTCATGTCCAGAGCTTTGCCAACATCCAAGGCTTGAAGATCAGTGAGGATGTCAAAAAGGTGTTGAAGGCTGTCCTTCCCGGAGTACAGCGAATGAAGTTCATCCCACATGGCTTTAGCAGTCTCATGATACATGATCATCTGGTACGGCTCACCCTCGACCGAGTTCAGGATCCAGGTCTGGACACGACCGTCATTGCGGAGCCAGTCATCAGTAGAAGGAGTTGGTGGGCCCTGGGTAAGGTGACGGGCAAGGCCCTTGGCCTGTAAGACCCGGCGGACAGAGTGGACCCAGGGAATGAAGTTGGCCTTGCCAGAGAGAGAAATAGTAGAAATCTGAAGCTCATCTCGGAGTTCGAGAGGAGCCACGTGGTCGGCAGGGGGTTGAGCGGTAGTGGAGTCGCTGGAGGACATGGCGACTGAAGAGCAGCAGACAGCAGGGCTCGGAGAGAACAACCCGCGCGGCAAGCAGTGGGAGAAAGGAGGGCCCGCAGCGGTCTGGAGGTCGCGGCGGTCTGGAGGTCGCGGCGAGTTGAGTGAGGCCGCGGCGAACAGGAGCAGTCCGCGAGAGGAGGGCGCGGCGAGTTGGAAGAGGTCGCAGCTCAGTGGAGCAGATCGCAGCTGGTGAGAGCAGAGCTGGAGCAGTTCGCGACAGAGGCCGCGGCGAACTGGGGGCAGGTCGCGGCAGCGGACAGGAGCAGTCCGCAAGAGGTCGCGGCGAACTGGGGCAGGTCGCGGCAGAGGTCGCGGCAGAGGTCGCGGCGAACTGTGGGCAGGTCGCTGGAAGAGAAGAGCACAGTGGATACAAGCAGAGCCCGCAGCGGACAGGAGCAGTCCGCAAGAGAAGGCGGAGAGAGAGAGAGTCCGCGAGCACAGAGGCTCGAGCGGACAGAAAAAGAGCGAGCTAGAGGGAGCAGTCCGCGAGCAAAGAGGCTCGAGCGGATACAAGCAGAGCCCGCAGCGGACAGGAATGATCGTCCGGAGCGGATAGAGAGAGGTGGGCCCCACGAGTCAGAGCAGAAGATGACTATAAGAAGCCTGAGGAGGGTGGAACCACGGAGGGAGAGAAGAGGAGCGGAATCAGAAGGGCAGTCCGCACGAGACCGGAGCGGATGCAGGAAGGCAGTCCGCACGAGACCGGAGCGGACAGGAATGCAGTCCGCAGGGTAGCCGGGCGGACAGAAGCAGAGTGGCAGTCCGCAGGAGACCGGGCGGACAGAGAAGGGGCAGTCCGCGGCTAGACGCAACCTCCCTCTGATACCATGTTGGAAGAGCCCAAAGCTTGTATGTATTATTTCAGTATGTAAATACAAGGAGAGAATACAAATATATAGGAGAGAAGAGAGAAGAATAAATCCTATACATGATGTGGGACTAAAGAAGGAGAGGAAAAATGGGCCATCAAATGGGCCTTTTACATGGGCTTTTCTAATAGTATCCAAAGGCATAAAAGACATTCAATTTCAGTAAAATCATCATCATTTAGAAATTAATATGAAGTTAATCAATTATAGAAGTTAAGTGAAAATTCACAAATAATAATAATTTATAGCGGTATATCTGAAATTGTAATAATCTCATGCAAAAACAGCCCGCTCATGGGAAAAAACAGCAGCCCAATGAGTGAAATTTCTAATTTCAGCAATTTCCTTATAAAGGACAGCAGTCCTAAGAATAAAAATAGTAATTCCATCCATTAAACATGAATTTTCAGCAATCTATTGTGTTTCGTCGCATAATCTCTACTATTAATAGCCATAACAGCTTCAATCAAGAGTGCCCCTTAAAAAAGATTTAATTGATGCGAGTGTTTTCCATGTACATTTAAGATGAACTGAACAACACAAAAAAATAAAAAGACACCTGCCAGGTAGCGCTATAACAGCTTCAATCAAGAGAATTGTTTAACCGCAAGGTAAAATCAAGAAAACAGTTCAATCACAAAGGTAAAACAAAATTTTGAAGAGTACCGAAGCTGCAGCCCTTGTTGTCATTGTGCGCTCAGCAGAAACAGGAGCAATTGTTGGCTCCACCGCAGATAGATGGGTGCGACGGGGCTCAAGATCAATAGTACCACCACCTTTCTGTCAAAAAAAAATAAGAATAGATAGGAGAATCAATAATATTCTATTATATACTAGACCACATTGCCATCACAATCAATAGCCTTAGCTTTATGAATCCTCATTTATCATTTGATCATGTTCAGTGTCTTGTGTTACACAAATCATTTTGAAGTTTGAACTTCCGGTCTTTTCTCTATTATCTTTTTTTTAAAGGATGAACAGTTAGTTCTCATTGCAATTCGCAAATAAAATAACAAAAGTACAGCATAATGGCTAAGCTAATATAAAAATACTAGGTAATTAACCAAAAAATATCAATGATCAATGTTAAAACCTTCACGATGCAGCATCGTTCAATGCGAAAGCTACAACCAATTCCTGCACCCCAAGAGCGAGAACGGACATTATTTCTTAACGATGAAGTATAACCTGCACAAATTAGTAGTTGTAGATAACGATGTTAAAGTAACTTCAAAATGTTAAAGAAAATAAAATCAAAGATTGTCAACACACCCAACATAAGCATATTACACGGCAGACGTGAAAAAAAGAAAAAAAAACACAAAGGAAATGCATAACTGTGTCAGTGTGATAAACCTCTATGTGGATGTGTATAAAACTTCAACAATACAAATAAAGACAAAAGACATATAACTCCATTTCAAAAAATAACTTCTAGCATGCCACAATAAAAAATTATATTCACAAACAATACAACTATTTTTGATAGCATGATATTATACACTCTTCCAAACTATAGGGATGCACCATGGCAGTTTATACTAGGCCCCAGTGTGTAGTGCCAGGTGCTGCAACTCGGCAAGCACACAAAATCACAATTTTGAAATTGAGTTCAACTTATTGAATAAACCATTTTGTGCTTAAGCAATCTTGCCAGACTACATAACCAGGTGAACTCCACTTATATGAGTCAACTACGAGCATTAAAATTAACAAATTAAGGTTGCTTTGTAATTTGGAAATTGAAACCAAATGACCCTTTATACTTTTGGTTTTTCAAACACTGGTGATGATATTCTTTATTGCCTAAAACAGGGTTATATATCTCTCTAAAAAGGTAAGAACGCACTGTTATGGGGAGAAATTTGTATCCCATAATTTGCACAACAAAACTATTATCTTCTACGCATAAGTACTCCAAACTCTACTAGCATAAATCAACAACCTTAAGAGTGGTTTATATTCCATAACATCCATGTTGATTGTCTTAGAAGAAATAGCCCTTGGATTTAACGACAAAGGATTCCAGATTAATGCAATGTTATTGTTAAATAACTTGTAAAGAAAGGCTCATATAATAGGCCCAAGTAAAGCCCTCTTAGAGATTAGTCCCACATCTTAGGGTGGTGTTTAGGCTCTTCTCTCTCCTCCTATATATATGTACAAATACTTGTATTCATGGGAAATACATGATAAATAATAAAATATTATTTTTCTCTCACCTGGTGTGATTCTCTACATGGTATCAGAAGGAACGGATTCTCAAATTTCTCGTGCGGCTTGAGTTCCTGGTTCTCCGAGCCTCTCCATTCTCTCTGGTCAGCTCCTTTCAAACCACAACTCAGCTCCCTTCGTGAGGAATTCCTCCTTGCTCTCTCTGAGTTGCTCTGCCTTGCCTTTTCTAGGCTTTCCCTGCTGTCGACCGGGCCCCACTTGACTGGTGATTGTCGCGATCTCTCCTTTCTAACCAATCTGATCGTGTTCCCCCTTCTGCTCGCGCCTCTGGCCGCCCCAATCCTGTGCTTTCCTGATCGCTTGGATCTTCTCGTTCGTCTGTTGCCGAGCTCTGCTCCTATCTAACCGCCGCTTCCAGACATTGTCGAGTTCTGCTCGCCTGGCCACTCAAGTCGCAGCTCCCCTGTCCAACAGAGCTCTGTCCGCTGCTACTCCAGCCCGCCAGTTCTCTCTCCACATCTCCATAGCGTCTGTTCCAATATCCTCTAATCCTCAACCATGCACTTTCCCACCGATGTGTGTTTCATGCTCTTAAAAGTGACATCACCTACAAATACTCCTAGCACTGTCTCTTCAACTCTTCTCCAGCAATCTCCTACTACTCACATCCCTTCTCCGCCAGCTTGTGGAGCTTGCACCGACTCTCGGGGAGGTCAGTCTGGTAAGCCGCGTCCCAAGTGCTCTTACTGTGATCGGGAAGGTCATCTCGAGGCTACTTGCTATCGTAAGCATGGTGCCCTTCCTACACATCTTGCGTCTATGGAGACTGCTGATCCCACCGCTACTTCCCCTGGCGTTGTTGCATTTCGCACTCGGCTCCAAAATCTTCAGGGTTTGCTTAGTCGGTCTTCGGGCTCTGTTGCGACCATCTCTAATGAAGGCATCTCTTGTTTATCTCATAGTTCAACTTGGATTATGGATTATGGGGCCACTGATCATATTACTCTGCAGATGCCTCCTCAGTACTTAAACATCGCTTCTCTTAAAATCATCACTGTGGCCAATGGTGACACCACTCCCGTTCATGATTCTGGCAGCATGGACATTACTTCATATCTCTCTCTTTGCTCGGTTCATCATGTTCCGGGCTCTAATTTTAATCTTCCTCCGTCAGTCTTCTTACTCAAAACCTCGACAGTTCTGCAACATTCTCTTCCTCCTCCTTTGTTGTGCAGGATCGACAGCCACGGAATATCATTGGCAGCGGGCAATTGTTTAACGGGCTATACGCCTTGGATATTTCCTCAACTACTCTCTCTTTTGTTACCTCCGTTGACTGGCAACGATGTCTTGGGCATGCTCCTCTCTCAATTCTGAAGAAAGTACTTCCAAATTTGTCCCTCACTGACTTTAACTGTGAATCTTGCATCTTCGACAAACAACATCGTTCTTCTTTTTCTTCTCATTATACTCAGAACAATGCTCCTTTTTGCTTTAGTTCATTCGGACATTTTGGAGTTCATATAAAATGGCTAGTGTTTCTGGTTATCGCTATTTTCTTACTTTTATTGATAGTTATTATTGCATGACCTAGTTGTATTTACTTCGTGAACGCTTTGAATTACTTCGTGTCTTTCAATCCTTTAATGCTGAGATACGCACTCGGTTCTCTGCCACTATTAAAACTCTTCGGACCGATAATGCACGTGAGTATATGAGTCATGCCTTTAAAACCTTTGTACTAAGTTAGATATCATCCACCAAATCTCATGTGCTTACACACCACAATAAAATGATGTTGCTGAGTGCAAGAACCGTCATCTTTTGAAGAACCTGGACATTGCTCGTTCACTCATGTTTCAAATGCAGGTACTCAAGGTCTATTGGCATTTTGTCGTGTCCATCGTCTGCTATCACATCAATCGCATGTCATCCTTCATTCTCAATTTTGCCACTCTTCAGTTTTCACTTCCCCTCCAACCCTCCCTTTCCTGTAACATCTCGTGTTTTTGGCTACACCTACTATGTTCACTCCTATGGCCATGCAATTGACAAGCTTGATCTTCGAGCTACTAAGTATGCGTTTGTTGGTTATCCCCGCACCCAGAAAGGCTATGTTGGGTATTCTCCTTCCACTTGCAAATTAATGACGACTGCGGATGTAACTTTCCTCGAAGATCGGCCTTTTCACTCATCATCTCTGGCTTCTCATGTGCCTCCTCTCCTACCATGTCGTGTCCTTCCTTTCACCTCTCATGCACCACCTCTCCTTCCCACGCCATCCACCAGATCCACCAACCCACCTCCTTTTCTCTGTGTGTACACTCGTCGTCCACCTTTTTTTGATTCCCCGAGGTTGTTACCCCCTACTGATGAAGCTCTGCACTCTGCTGATTCGGCCATAACTTCTACAACTCACCCGATCACTAATTTTGTTTCTTTGCATGGACTATCTTTAATGCTTCACACATTTGTGACCTCGTTGTCATCTATTTCCACCACTTCTTTCTAGGAGGCTCTTCAACATTCGGGGTGGCGGGAGGCTATGTAAGAAGAAATGGTTGCTCTCTGGGCCATTCACGCCTGGGATCTTGTCCCTCTCCCTACTAGTCAGACATGTGTGAGTTGCAAATGGGTCTTCACTATCAAACAAGCTCCAAATGGGACGGTTGAACGTCTGAAGTCTGGCCTCGTTGCCTGTGACTTTACTCACCAACATGGTCTTGACTACGAAGAGACCTCGCATGTTGCAAAGTTAAATACTGCATGTGTCTTGATCTCTCTGGTTGTTCATCGTCATTGGTCGTTGCATCAGTTGGATGTCAAAATGCCTTTATAAATGGTGATCTTGTTGAGACTGTGTTCATGCATTAACCTCCCGGCTTTAAGGCCGTGGGGAGTCTCTTGTATGTCACCTCAAAAAATCCCTCTATGGACTCAAAATGTATCCTCAGGCATGGATTGACAAGTTCAGTCGGGTTGTTAGTGATGTTGGGCTTACTCGAAGCTCGGCTGACTTCTCTTTATTCACATGTCATTGCCCGGCAGACACCGTGATACTCCTTGTTTATGTTGATGACATTTTAATTACGGACGGCGATTCAAAAGGCATCCACATGATCAAGGAACACTTGGCCTCCATATTCCAAAGATTTTGGAAATCTCCAATACTTTCTTGTTATCGAGGTAGTTCGTCGTCCTGCTGGCCTTGACCTATCTCAAAGAAAGTATTGTCTTGATCTTCTTCAAGATGCTGGCTACTCTGGTTGCAAGACAGCTGACACACCCATGGATATCAACCACAATCTCTATGTTTTTACCTCCGACTCTGATACGCTCTAACCAAACCCAGAATATTATCGTCGTTTTGTGGGAAAGTTGATCTAGCTTACAGTTATAAGACCTGATATATTCTTTATTGTTGATGTTGTCAGTCAGTTTATGCATGCTCCACGGACCTATCAACTCCAGGTAGTTGAGTGCATTCTCCGATACCTGAAATATGCTCCCGGACAAGGGCTCGCATATAAGTAATCCTTATCTTTATCTCTCATTGTCTATTCTGATGTTGATTATGCTGGATTATTGGATGATTGTCGTTGCACAAGTGGTTTCTGCACATACTTTGGTGGACATCTTGTTACCTGGCGAAGCAAGAAGCAGTCTTTCGTTGCACGCTCATTTGCAGAAGTTGAGTGTCGATCAATGACCTCTGTTGTCTCTGAACTCACATGGCTGTAAAGCCTTCTAAGAGACGTGAGTTTCAAACTCTCATCTCCTACCACCTTGTTCTGCGATAGTCAAGCTGCTATTCATATTGTCAAAAATCATGTGCTCCATAAATGTACCAAGCATATCGAGTTTGATTGTCACTTTGTTCGAGAAAAGGTATGACAAGGGAAATTGAACTTGAGACATTCCTGTTGCAGGACAAATCGCTGATATTCTTACCAAAGTCTTACCACGGCCACTATATTTTCAGTTCTTGTCCAAGCTTGGTTCCTACGACTTGTATGCTCCAGCTTGCGAGGGAGAGAGTGTTAAATAACTTGTAAAGAAAAGCTCATATAATGGGCTCATGTAAAGCCTTCTTAGGGATTAGTCCTACAGCTTAGAATGATGTTTAGGCTCTCCTCTCTCCTCCTATATATACGTACAAATAAACTTGTGTTGTATTCATGAGAAATACATAATAAATTAATAAAATATTGATGCAGACAAACGCCCAAAGTGCCAAAGTTTATTTTAAGCATGTTTATTTTTTGTCATGTCAAGCTTTTTTTCTCTGATGATGCACACATGTTTCATGCTTTTATTTTCATGTAATTTTTTTATGTATTGGAGTTGTTGTAGTCGTGTATTCCCTATGATGTAATTAATTAGGCCGTACATTTAGTTGCTCTAGAATAGTCAGAAGCACAACTTTTGATTTGTTAAAGTCAAACTTTGTTTCTTCTTCCATTTCCATGTTGAGTGTTACACAATCGCATATGAAAGTCGCCTTGAGACACTCATCATGGAATTTGTTCTTAATTATTAATTAATATTATTTAGGGTTAGTTGTCTTTTCTTCTTTTATGAATCCTATCTCATCTATATAAGGGGGAGGTGTGTGTGGATTAGTTTTTATCTTTTGGGATCTCTTGTTTTAGGCACCTTGGGGAGAAGCTCTTGGGAGGACCCAACCTCCTAGAGTTGACCGGAGCTTGCTTCGGATTATATTTTGTATGCTTATTTTCAGATCAATCCAATATTGTGTTCTTCGTGCAATTTTCTTGCAGTCGTAACAATGGTCCGACCTGCCGCCCCCGTCCGCTCGTTTGACGTCGTGGGGGATCGTGTCCCGATGGACACCCGCCTCGACCCCATCGCCATCTCCGTCTGTGCGCGCCTTGATCGGCAAACCAATATGCTCGCTCACCTCCGCGTCGTGCTCCACGGTCTCGAAGCCAAAATCGGCTGGTTCCACGAGTTTGACAGACTGGCTGCCGCGACCCACCTATTGGTCCTCTGCCCTCAGTCATCCCGACCTCGGCTACCTCGTACAACATGCAGGAGCCTCCTCTCAGATTACAGACCACCACATCGACAACACCCTCCAGATTCAAGCCAACACCATCGACAGCTCCCTCCAGATTCCAGCCAACACCTACTGACCCGTTGGAGTTTCTACCACCAACACCTACGGCAGTTTGTGTTTCCTCATCCAACAGCGACCACAACCAGATTTCATCCACCCGCATGCATCTGGACTGTCTGGATGAATGAGCTTAGGCCACCTGACGACGCCTTCACCAAACCTAACAGACTGTGAACGTTGAAGCTTCCAGAGCCTCGTGTCCACCCGTCGTTGTCTTCGACGAGGCCAGCCACTCATTGTCGAGGCCTCCAGCCCTTCCGCAGGACTGCAACAGCGGTACTTCTCAGTCTAGCCCTTACGGCAGTGCTGGCGTCGCCCCTACCTCAGTTGGCGAGACCTCCAGTCCTCCACTTCTGCCAAGGGTCGTCCCCATAGCAGTAATCGAAGCAGGCGCCTCCGCCTATCACCTTTGACGCCCACGCCTCCTTCACACGCCACCATTCCACGTCCTTCTCAAGTCGCCTAGGGTTCTTGTCGGGTTGACTTCCAAACTTTTAATTAGCCTCCCCATTTCACCAAATTTTCTACCCTTCATAAATGCTTCCACATCTTCATAATAGTCCTTGTTTATGTCCCTGTCGCGCCATTAATTGTCTGCCAAGCTTTTAATTGGCCCCACCGTACCTCCTTTTTCCCAAGTTACCTGCTGCCCCCTCATTCATTTTATTTTTTACATAGCCGCCACCCAATTAACCACTTATCTCATATTCACCCCTAAACATTTAATTATCGTGAGCACTATTTTACTATCCCCAAAGATTCCAATTTCCCAACTTATCATGTTCTGCTTTTCACTACTTCTCCGCATCACTCATCTCTGCTCCTATGTTTCGCAACTATTATTAAAGCTCTCGCTATCTATTTATTTTTATCGGCAAATATTTGTTACTTTAGATTTTATTGATTGCCGCAGGATTGACATTCGTCAGATGTTTGCGCGCTAAATGAATTAAATTGCTAATTTTGTGCATGTGGCACTGCAAATTTGCTTGTTAGATCTAATGCCGCTTTCTTGATTTAAAAATTGCATAAAAAATATTTTGCATCTATCACATCAGGTGCGACTACGAGGGCATCAAATATTGTTTTTCTCTCTATCCTGTCGTAATTCTCTACAGTAATCAAGTATATCCCTATCTGTAAGCCAGCTTGCAAACTAGTCAAGCAAATATCAAAAGCGTTAACATTTGACAATTTCTAAAATTTTCAAGCAATAAAGGTAACTAGATAGGACGGGAAGCATGAACTGGTGAATTCATGGGAACGAAAAAATGGAGATGATTACAGTAGAGTGTACCTGTCAATGTTGTTAAAAGTGTGATGATGTAAAAACCAAAAAATATGGAAGGCGAATATTAGTAATGAAAGTATTATTGTAATATGGGGAAAATAAACAGTAATAAATGTAGTAAGGGGAAAGATTATATTGTTGGGTTTTTTATATGTCACAACAGTTGTGCGCAGCGGAATAGGGAACAAGAAAACCCAAAAAAAATACGGATCTTGCGATGAACATTGATCAAGAAGTAACATTGCAATAAATAAAATTATACATTTGCGGGATTGAGTTAATACTCAACCAAGGTGCTCCGAAGAAGTCCGACGAACACTAACGGTTGGAGTTTCGAGAGTGGAATTGTGTCCACGCATCTACGGATGTCCACACGAGCATGGAGAACCCTTACACTCTTGTCACACAAGATCTTGGTTTGAAGAAGATATGTCTTCAACGTCTCCACGGTTTGCTAGAACCGTTAAAGGAGAGGCGGTAACAACGAAGATGAAGCCTGAGGGAACACATTCCCGGCGACAGCAGTAGATCGGCGAGCGGTCGACGGCAAGGAGCGGCGATCGCACCCTAGGCGGAACAGTTTCGTCGGGGAAGAATGATCGTCTTTTTCGGTCTCGCTTGATTAGGTCAGAATAATGAGCACACTTTCGATTTACTGTTTATATCGTATATATACAGAAGACCGAACCAATCGATACCTGCAGACCACGCCAAACCGGACTTAAAAGATCAAACCGGAGGTAACAGCATTCGTCGAGTTTACACGTATCTATTCCGACGAATCAAGTACCATTCGTCGAAATAATAAGATGATACTCGACGAATTCAGACAACATTTCGTCTAAAGCATCAAGTCGATACTCGACGAAACCAAGACCAATTCGTCGAGATTGTCAAGACGATACTCGACAAACCAAGTCCAATTCGTCAAGATAATATTACGATACTCGACGAATTCAGACAGATTCGTGGAAACCTCAAGACTATAATCGACGAATTACCTTGGAGTCTTCTGAAAACTTACCTGATGACCCATATTCACAATATAGTTCCCGAAATGAAAAACCTTCAGATCCAGAACATCATAGGCTTGGTCCTTCACTCATATCACATATGAGCAAGGCCAACACAAACCATTCCAATTTCTCCAAAGCTCTTATGTGTGACCTCATAGGCTCACATTGCGTTGGAAGTGAGACTACATGTTTGATTTGATCACTTCCAGATCACCATGGTAACACCAACATATGATATTGGTGTAAAGTGCTGTGAATTTCTGTAATAGAATTGCCATGTTAAACTTTTTATGATTTCCATGATATAGTGCAATGGAGCACTAATGTGCTAGGTAGAAACGAAGTATCTTTGGAAGGGGCAAAGATCATACTTATGATTCTAAAGAATAAAGAGTTAACCTATAAAAATGTTGTTATTTTATACCTTCCCTGATTTGCAAGTTTCTCTTTCACGCAATTTCTCTTCATTTCAACAAAGATTTGATTAGTGTTTCATATCCATTAATTTTGATATTTTATCATAATAGTACAAGCACCACCTTTTCCTTGTGAAAATTAACACTTATAATATATATTGTTAGGAAAATTCTGATGTGGAGCAGAGACGAGTGCCTGCAGTGGAGGACAAGTTTTGGGCCCGTTCGGGGCCAATTGGCGACTTTCCATATGTCGTGCCCGGATCGACGATCGTACTCCGCGGATGTGTCCGGAATCACGTTGTAAATCGATTTGATATATTACTTCATTATTTTGCATTTTATTTTGATGGACGGGTCAGCGATATAAAGAGAACTAGGAAACAGTATTAAAACTAGTACACAGCAGGTATAAAGTAGAAGCTACTAAAAATTTTATAACTTACAACGGAAGCTAAGAAAGTAAACTAAGGGTAACCACATACCTGATATCTGGATTCACAGAGCCACTAAACATGAATAGAATTGAAATAACTGAAAATCTGTAATTTCATATTAAGTCTGATGCAAGACATATAAAATGTTAACAAGTTGCATTGCCCACAACTACAACTATATGCTGAAAGTAAGAAGAACTAAATGAGAAAACACTACAAACTGACGCCATCAAACGCTCATCCTAGGCGTAGTTTCCCACCTGGGTCACCTGTAAAAACATTGTCCACGAGGGGTCAGAGTAAAGAAAAATAATTCCTCCTAGTGACACTAAAAACATTTTCTCATATGATGAATGCATGCCTTTAGAAAAATAGTTTCGTGCATTAAAAACATTTACGATATATGCTAAGCATGCCTTCAGAAACCTACCTGGTCAAAACATCTACCTGTTCTATGTTCGCGACTTTCAGCTCACTAACTCAAGTCCCGGAGTTCACTAACTAGTGTACTGTCTCACGTCAGGTCTATACTTGAGTTCTAGGTGACCTCTAGCTTGCACCTCTACTAGGAAGGCTCTAGGCAGAGTAGCTCCTAACGCGCATCTGAAACTGACGACTCGAGACCATCTGACGAACTCAATTGTTCTAGTGTCGCGCGGACACGGTCTCGAATCTACTAACTGCCTCAAGGGGAGTCAACTCCCAAGACTCTGCTACTCATAGGATACCATATGCCCTATGAGGAAGGTAGTGCGCCTCTACCAAGCACGAAAAGACTTAAGTGTGCTTACTGACCTTTTGGTCAAATGCTACTCTGCTTGGGACATCTCTTTTGATATATTACTGAGCGACCCTTGACTTTCTCATGGTCGACTAGAAGGGACATTCACGTCCATGGTTGGACAAATTCCAAGCTTACGTACACGGGTATAGGTTTCGTACCTAACGTTACTGTTCATGATCTGACTACTTTGGTCTTGGAGAAGGGTGACATCCTACACTTTTTTCGCGACCGTTTTCCTACCACCACACCTTCCTATGCATGGTCATGATACTCGTACAAAACCTACACATGCGTATACAAAAATATATTGCTTGCTATGTCTAACTAACAAGAATTAAGTTTTCTTACAGTGGTGCTGCGGCGCTCGTACACTCGGCGCGGCGACATTTTCTCTTCCGAAGGCAATCCTACTGCTGGGGACCTTCAGAATGTTGCCCCGACCCCACCAAAGTCCTGCAATTTAGAGTAGCCCTAATTTCATAATTTTTCCCATACGATTTTCCCGTGGAAAATTTCTATACAACTAGGGTTACAAAAATTCAAGCGCTAAACTTCAGATATTACATTTACGTGGAGTGATTGAGGCTCTCAAAGCGCCCAACCCAAATTCCACGGAGGACCACGAACTCCAAAACCTATTTAGGGCATTAGGAACAAAAATTAGTTTAACCTACTCTCCAAATCGAAGGATCTCCATGAGGGAAAAGAGATAAGGGAGGAATCGACTCACCGGAACCAAAATCGTTTCCACTACCACCGGCTAGGGTTGAACCCGGCTCTTCCATGGCCAAGGAAGGAAAAGGAACACCCACCGGCGCTCGTAGAGGAAGGAGGAGTGGTCGGAGAGGGATTCTGGAGGGGGATCGGCCGGCGGAAAGCACCGGGAGGGGCGTCGGGCTCGTCGGCTGCGGGAGGCGTCGGCTCGTGCGCCTGCTTGCGGAACGGGAGCGGAACACGACAGTCGGTCTAGCGGTTTCTCCCGTGATAAGGAAATGCGGGATTTAAAATCCACGGCTTGCGGTTTTGATAACCGCATAAGGAGAGGGGGGGAAGAAACTGCTATGGGCACCCCATTTATGATATTTCACATTACCTCATATCCAACATAAACATTTGTCGTGGCTTGTCACTAAATTAAAATGCGTCTCACTAAAAATGACTACCATAATTCACCAATTAATAAATGCGACCTTCTGACCACACTAATATCGTACCTCGACGACGCGCTGCCTCGATCAAAATTCGTCGCGACTTGACCCTACAATTAAAATAATTTCGCGTCAAAACTTACGGATGTTACAGCCCCACCTCCGGCCAATCATAGTCGTCGATGGTGGGATGTCTTAATTCTCCTTCTATTATAAATAGGTAATTTGTGGGCTGATTTGAGGCATTGCAAAATTTGGAGAAGAACATTCCTGGATTCTCGCGATCCCACCACGGTGCCGACTCCGTGGAACCGTAGATAACGACTCATAGGGTGTATCTTCCTCCCCAAGATTTGCCCCAACCCTAGGCCCCTTCTTTCCCCTCCCACGCCCCCTCTCTCAGCCTCCAAAGCCCGAAATCCAACCATCATTTTAATTCTTGTTTGTTTTTTATTTCACTGTTCAAAAATGAAATTTACTGTTCACCTTTAAATTCTTCCCCTCCATGTTCCACCGCCGGCCTCCCTAAGTCCTCTAGCAAGCCACCACCTCCTTGTAGTCCTGGACAGCCAGCCATCTTCCTAATCCATCCCAGCAGTCGGCCAAAACTTCCACGCCGCCGGTTTGCTCTCCACCGCCTCCCCTCTCGTGGAACCACCTTCAAACAGCCACCATATCCAGATCAGTCTAGATCTAGACTATTGCATCCCCGATCTGTCATCCCCTTCACCCGTACTTCATCCCTTAGCCCGGTTCCGCTACCAAACATCAGATCCATCCATCCCTCGCCTGGATCTACCCATATGTGTCCGGATCTATTCATTTCCGGACCGATTCCACCTTTCACCCCAAGGACAGCCACCTACATCGTTTTCCACGCCTCTGGTTCCACCTCGGATCGTCGTTCGCGCATCTCCGGCTCCGGATTTGTCAGTGTCTTGGTCATCCCACTACTTGGTGAGTCTACGTTGTACTGGATTATTATTTTCAACATATTTATATTGGACTAGATCGTATACTTGTTTTGGATCTCTTGTATGGTAGTCGTTTGTTTGAATAAATATTGTGATTTGCAGGGTTTATTCGTCGCGCGCTCTTGCTTTGGCCCTCAACACGGAGGAAAGCCAAAGTTTGTTTCGCCCTAATTAATTATTGCGTCTTGCTGAAAATTTATCTGTGTGGGATGTTAATGCTTATTATCTAATTTGTGATTAATCTGTTGGGCTTTGCATAGTCCCTATTCTTCCGCCACCTATAGATTTGACCTGCGTCAAATTCCCAGATAATCAATATATTCTGTCTTATAAGCATTATGTAACCTATGTTGAAAAGCAACTCAATATTTGGCCACTCGAGACAAACCAGGTAGTACATTGAAGACTATGAAGAAATTGTCGATCGGTCAACGATCGCCATCCGTGACCAAGATTTGTTGATAGACGTTCGCCAACTGTGCATACATTTGTCGACTGTGCATACGTTTGCCAACCGTATCCATGATCGTTGACCGTACACACTTATCATCAGCGATCCTAGAATGAAGTATGCAGAGACACGAATGGAGATAGTTGTTTGTCAAGCAATCGATCCGTGATAGCCGACTAGAGACTTTCCGCATGAACTGCTCCCAAATGAAAAAGTGACATGAACGAAGATTTATGTTTCCATTCGTTGAGTGATCCATCCACACTCACTAACCGAAATCTAAATTTGTTGGGATAATAAATATAGTACTTGTTCAAAAAAGTAAAGAGCAGTTATTGTAACCCATGCTTTTTGGGACTTGGAGGAGTTGAAAGAGAAAAGTTATATATACTCAAAGATGATTAGTCAACCAGTGGTGAAAAGAAATCTATGAAGAAAAAGAAGACGAAAAAGAAAGAGAAAAAGATCTCAGAATATTGTGATAGAGAAGATAAGTAGAAAGTTCTAAGATGAAGATCATGCTGATCTTCTAGGCGGAATCCATATCAATACTATTGTAAAAGGATGAACCTTCCCCATTGTGGAAAAGATCACTACAGCCATCTATGTAAAGGATACTGGAATACCACTTCAAAAGATTATATGTGGTTGTTGAGTCTCTGGTGTCAAATACATTGTTGGGTTCTTGAGTCTCACTCTGGCCTAGGTAGGCAATAGATTCCCACAGTATGGAAGAGTGGAGTACTATAGTTTAGGGGAAACCACTATAAATTCTGTCTTTTTATAGCGCAAATTTTCTTTTGTTGCACTTTATTTTGTTTTATCCTTAATCTGTTTGTAGTAATTATGAATTGTGGGAAAATATTTGGACTCTCTATCCACCCCCTTCCCTCCCTAAGGACATATTCAGTTCTATTTTGGCACTTACATATAAAAATATAGGATTATTTACCGGGACCTCCCCTCGTAGTTTGCAAAATTACAGCTTGCACCTCTCTAACTTTCGAAATTACAAAAACCTCCCCACAATGTTTGCATTTAATAACATTCATGCACAAAAGTACCCCCTTTGACTAATTCTTCGGGGGGGTGTAACTGTAATTTCAAAAGTTAGATGGGTGCATGTTGTAATTACGCAAACTTCGAGGGGAGGTCCCGGTAAATAACCATGTATATATAGATATATATTACTTCCTTGTTAAAAAACTATATATTTTTTTTATTTTTGGTTGTTATATTTAAATTTCAAGAGAAACTTTGACAGCACAATATAGGTTAGTGGTGTTAGACATAGAAATTAAATATAATAAATTTAAGACAAGAACAAAAATATTGTCAAAAATTCGGTGGTGGAACTTGAAGATGAAAAAACAGGTTGTTTTCAAGACAATAGTTATGGAACAACTAGTTGATGACCCTTATGTTGATCTGGTGTCTCATGAGAAGTTATGTCTTCACATTTAAAGATAAGTGAAAAGAACGCACTTGCAGTATCAAAAAGTCGTGCGCCCCCAAATAAAGAATCTTGGTGGTGGAAAGAGAAAGTACAAGACAAAGTGAGGGCAAAAAGTGTCAGCTATAAATCACTCTACGTTTGTAGGAATGATAAAAACTTAGTCAGGTATAAAGTCACCAAAAAAGAAACTAAACATGCAATAAGTAAAACAAGAAATAAAGTTTATAAAGAATTTTATAAGCGACTACATATCAAAGATAAAGAGTGTGACATATATAAAATTTCTCGAGCTAAAGAAAGAAAGATAAGAGATTAAAGCCAAGTAAAATGCATAAAAGTCGAAACATATACAATTTTGACGGATGATGTGGATATTAAAGAATGATGGAAAAGATACTTTTATCAACTATATGATGAAATAAAAGACAATGAACTGAACTGAGAAGAGTTAAGTAAATCAGAGAAGTATAGAAACATAACGTTTTATCATAAAATTCAAGTATCAGAGATAAATGATGTTCTAAAGAAGACGAAAAATGGAAAGACGGTTGGACCAGACAATATATCCGTCAAAATATGGAAATGTCTAGTGAATGAAGGAATTTTGTGACTTACTGTTATGTGGCGAGACGATGTCAGTTATCTTTATATTTTGTTGTGTTATTTTTAAATAATATGCCCATTTGTCGTAAGCCCAAATGGGGGCGTGTTTTTCGAACTTAAATAGCGGCCGGTTGGGCTTGGATGGCAAGCAAGAAATTAGAAACTTAAATCCCTCTCTCTCTCTCTTATCTCCCCTCTTTCCAATCTCTCTTTCTAAACCCCCTCCTCTTCTATTCCTGGTTCCCAGTTCAGGGCTAACCCTAGCCGCCGCATTCCACAAACCCGCAGTGCCCGCATCCCGCGATCCCACACAGTCTGTCTCTGTTGTTCTTAGGCCACAAGCAGCCTGCCGTCATATCTCCCCCGCCGGTCACGAGATCCAAAAAGGAGGCTCATAACCAATGTTTTAAATATTGAATGTCGGCGACATATCGGATTAAGTTTTTAAATGTCGGAGACATCGGAGATATTTTAAAATCTCGGATTTTCATGTCTTATAAATAAAATTTTTTATTTTTATGTATACTAACTATAATTATATATTATAAAAAATAATATAAGAAAATAATAAAAAAATAAGTCATTTATATTACAAAATAAAATCGAATAGTATCTGAGATAAAATATTACTAACAAATACAAAATGATACACTGTAAAATATAATTATTAGTATACAATAATTTAATTTTGATAACAATAAGCTTATTGCAAATAAAAAAAATTTAAAAGTTAAAAGTCATTTATTGATTGTGTCTTTTCAAACTTAAAAAATTATATTAAAAATATGTAAACAATCAACTAATAAATATATTAAATATTTTCATATATTTTGTAATATGAAATAAAAAAATTCTGAAACAATTATACAAAATTGGTTGTGAAAATAAAACGTTAAAAAATCGAAACAATTGGTATAATCGATTTAAACATACATAATATATATATATTATTTAAACATATATTGCTAGTCTGCTAATATAACATAAAATAAAATAGTGAACGATATATTTAAAAGTCGTGTCGGCCGATATATCGGAAAAAATCGGACATGTCGGCATATATTTTACAAAAGGTCAATCTATTTTTTTAGAAAAACATATTGTTTTGCACTAAAAATGACATGTCGAGACATATGTCGGACATGTCAGAGGACATTTAAAACAATGTCCATAACAGTCTGGTATCAGAGCCTACCGCCGACTTACTCTCTGGCACTTCCTCTGCTCGCCCAAACCCACACAGTCGACTTCGTACAACCGCTGATCCCACTTCTTCATGTACACCGGTACGTGCTCCCAGTTCCGCGACTTCACCCCACCGGCACAGCACGCTCGCCGACCTTTCTTCCGCTCCAAAGACCTCTCTCCAGACGACTCGGCGGCTATCGCCCAGCTTCCCAACCCCACAGTCGCAGTCCTGCACCTCCTCTCTTCTGCATGCCTACTTCCAACACTGTCGGTCGTTTGTCCAGCCCTATCCCAGATGGCGGATGCTGCTCCCTCTCTCGCCGAGCTCATGACACTCTTCCACACCATATTCGCGACTCAGAACGCCAAAATGGACGCCCTCAACGCACGTTTGGATGACCTACAGGCTATAGGGGGTGTCTGCTCCTCCGCTCTTGCACACAGCCGATCACCCTTTGGCAAGCCGTGTGGACTCCGCCACTCCTACAGGCACAGAATACCTCACCTACGCACGAACTTTCTGGATGAATTTTCCCCTCTACGAGGGATGCGAAGATCCTCTTCCTTGGCTTACCCGTTGTGATATTTTCTTCGCCAACTAGCACATGCCAGATGAAGAACACGTCGGCATTGCCTCCTTCCACTTACTTGGCTCAGTGCAATTGTAGTTCACTCAACTTTTGCGGGAACACCCCAACACTTCGTGGGCAGAATTCAGTGCGGCCTGCACCCTGAGCTTTGGTCCTGCTCTACAGGGAAACCCACTCGGCGATCTGGTGAACCTCAAATAGAACGGCTCCATCGACACCTATCTAGAACAATTCCAATTTCTACTGTCTAGGGCAACGTCCGTCTTACCGGAGCAGCAAGTTCTCCTCTTCACTGTCAGCCTTCACGAGCGATTACATTGGGATTTGGAATTCTATCTGACACGTGATCTCAATACAGCCATGAGCCTCACCAGGACTTGTGAACGACTACTACTATTAGATCGTCCGCCTTTGGAACGTCGGGACTATCAGGGCATTTACTCTCTAGCCAGCTTGCCTAACAAGGCTCCACTCCGGGACAATCCACCACGGCCTACTGTCCGCCACCGTTTGTCCTGCACTGAGATGGTCGAGCGTCGCAAGAAAGGCTTGTGCTACAATTATGATGAACATTTCACACTGGGACATCGATGCAAATGCTTATTTTGGCTCAAAGTAGATGATACTCACAATGATGACGCGACATGAGGAGAAGATACTGCAATACCCTTTGATCTAGCTTGAGGACAAGTTGTCTTCGGACGGGGGGCGATGATGTTATGTGGCGAGACGGCTCCAGTTATCTTCGTATTTTGTTGTGTTATTTTTAAATATTATGCCCATTTATCGTAAGCCCAAATGGGGGAGTGTTTTGTGAACTTAAATAGTTGATGGTTGGGCTTGGATGGCAAGCAAGAAATTAGAAACTTAAACCCTCCTCTCTCTCTTATCTCCCCTCTTTTTTATCTCTCTTTAAACCCCTCTTCTATTCTCGGTTCCCGGTTCAGGGATAACCCTAGCCGCCGCATTCCTCAAACCTGCAGTGCCCGCATCCCACGATCTCGTACAGCCCGCCTCCGCCGTTCTCAGGCCGCAAGCAGCCCGCCGACATAGCTCCCCCACCGGTTTAGGGTTTAGTATTTAGGGTTTAGGTTTTAGGGTTTAGGGGTTTATGGGTTTAGGGGTTTAGGGGTTTAGGGATTTAGGGATTTAGGGGCAAGGAAGCACCGGTATGGGTACGGGTACCGGGTACGATACGTTTAGGGTTTAGGGTTTAGGGTTTAGGGTTTAGGGTTTTTAGGATTTAGGGTTTTTAGGGTTTAGGATTTAGGGTTTAGGGATCCTATGTGATCGTAAGGTACCATTAAAACTTAAGAGCAAGTTTTATCGTACTGCAATTAGATCAGCAATGCTCTATGGTTCTGAGTGTTGGGCAGTGAATTGTGTGCATGAGGAAAAATAAGAGTTGCGGAGATGAGAATGCTTAGGTGGATGTGTGAACACACGAGACTGGATAAAATTAGGAATGAATGTATCAGGGATAAGACAGGAGTAGCACCAATTGCAGATAAGATGCGAGAAGCACGACTGAGATGGTTTGGACATGTACAAAGGAGACCATTAGAGGCACCTGTTAGGCGTTGTGAGAGTCTAGTCACTACGCATGTTAAACGAGGGAGGGGCAGACCAATAAAGACTTGGAATGAAACTATAAGGAAAGACATGATGTACACATTAGTGAGATTATGACAAAATATAGGGCACAATGGCGACAAAGGATCCATATAGCTAGTCGACCCCACTATAGTGGGATAAGGCTTGAGTGTTGTTGTTGTATATTTAGATTTCAAGAGATAATTTCAAGGTAAATTACACCAAATGTCCATGTTAAGACATTGTTTCAAGTTGATCTATGTTTTAAGAAGCAATACAATTAGGTGCTAATGTTCACATATATTAGAAAGATTAAATACCCTTCACTAATAAGTTAAACTCAAAGGCTTAGTTGATAAGAAGGCTGCAAAAACTAAGGTCAGATCTTTGTCCACACTTTGCAACTCATTGTATTGAGCGATGATGTGGCAGTTCTAATGTTCTCTACAAGGAAAGCAAAGGGGAACTGGTCAAAACTTTTAAGGAACTGAGAAGGTTGAATCTATAGAAGAAGATGGCTTAAATTTGTTTAGCAGCGGGGTGGTCATAGGGGGCAGAAGCATCAACGTCATACATCAACAACAGTAGCACAGATGAAGGCAGAAGAGATGACAGTACAGATAAGAGCATGAGCGGAAATGTTGCATGGGAAGGAAAATTTGTAATAGTCAAAGTGGCGAAGAAGGCTTTTGTAAGGGTCATAAGGAGAAAAGACAATGATGAGGGAACTAAGGTCACGCATGGCGTACAACTTGAGAAGGCATGTGACCAGGTGTCGAGAAAGAAATGGAAGAGGAACAAACAGAAGATGGAGAGGTTGGTATCCACAAGGTTGCGGAATCAAGGAAGAAATCAAGAAGGCATTGTTTAATGGACTAACAGGACATCTTCTAAAGAAAAAAAAAACAAGACCATGAATCTGATCAAGTAAACATGCTACCTGACAAACTTGACAGATGTTAGAAGATATATGTCAATATATGTCAATTTTAAGACCAACAACTAACTCAAGGACCAAAGTGTGAGGATAAAATTAAATTCTTTTGAAGTGCGGATGCGGGTACAGGGCTGGTGGAGGCGGCATGGGGCTTAAGGAGTGGCGGCAGGAGCTTCTGTAGAGGGAGGCAGCAGCTGGGAGTGAGGAAATTGTGGTTGGAGGTGGATCTGTTGGCGGAAACAACGGCTAAAGATGGACATGTCCACGGAGTTAAGCATGGCGACACTAACTGGGTGGGCTGGATCGCCGAGTTTCAGTGACTTGGGGTAAAGTGTGGGGAAGCGGCAGGTCAGACCAGTTGATTGAGGTGCACTATGATCAAACCAATCATGATGTAGATTATTAGAAGTCAGGATATAAAATATCGAAGTATGCTCGATATCCAACTCTTGAGGGCAGGATCCCACTAAGAACTCTTCTCTCCTTATGAGAGCCTAAACAACTCAATGAATCAAGATGAAGAAAATAACTCTCCACCACCCCCCTTATATAGTCCAAGGGGGTATACATGAAATGACGAAAAATGACACTAGTGCTACATAAACTAATAGGGGGATGCGAGGTAACCACAGGAGTCATCTTCGTATCAGTCACTGCACAGTGCACTTTAAAATTGTTACATCCATGAAAATATATACTTGCCCAATTACATTAACAAAAAATTTCAATACTTCGACTAAGTGTTCAACTGAAGTCCACTTTAACAGCGACATTGCAAAATATTTTGTTTCACTAGTAATTAAAATGGATGGTGATAGACAAGAAACTTAGAACCTTCATCTTCAAACAATTATCAGTTGTATTACCTCATCAAACAGCCTATCAACGTGAATACACTCACATCAAATCATAGAGTATAAAAAAGGGATTTGGAAAATGAAATGCTAATCTCAGAAAACATAAATGCAGTAAACAAAAAGTGAAAAAAGGGAACACTTTAGAAATGATCCTTGACGCACATGAAAAACAGAAATCAAGAGATATTAAAGAATAATTCATCAAAGAGAAACAATATCTAATAATGGAGTCAAAAAAGTTCCTTGCTAAGGTAGAAAAAACAAAAAAGTAAAGCAACATGTGCAAGTAATTTTAAATTTCCTTTATCAAACTGTTAGAAAAGCTCATTTAAACTAGGCCCATTTTATAGCATTTATTGTTTTTCTCTCCTCTCTTTAGTCCCACATTATGTATAGGACTCTCCTCTCTCTTTCTCTCATCTATATATTTGTACTCATTCTTTGTATTTGTACCAAGTGAACATATATACAAGGTTGGCTTTTTCCATCTCTACATGGTATCAGCAGGTGTCTTCCTAGAGCGGCTTCTCCTTCTTGCCCGCGCGGTTTGATCTTTGTCCGCTACCCGCCCGGCTTCCTGCAGCCTGCTGTCCTGGTCGCTTCTCTCTTCTTCTCCCGCTTCCTCTTCCTCTCCGTGGTTCCACCCCTCCCCTCCGGCATTTATAGCCGTCCCCTTCTCTTTCTCTCTCGTCGGGTCCACCTCTCTTCTCTCTCCTCCAGACCGCTGTCTCGTGCGGTCTGTTCTCTCTCTCGCAGCGGCCTGCCTCTCCTGCGGCCTGCACCAGCTCGCAGCGGCCTGTCTCTCTTGCGGCCTGCTCTAGCTCGCAGCGGCCTGCCTCTCTTGCGGCCTGCTCCAGCTCGCAGCGGCCTGCCTTTCTTGCGACCTCTCCTCTGCGGCCTGCCTCTCCAGCGGGTTGGTCCTTAGTCGCTGCGGTCTCTTCTCTCTTTTCGCTCGAGTCTTCCCTACTCGCGGTCTCTTCTTTCCACCCGCTGCCGGCCTCCTGTCTCTTGGACCGCTGCTGTGCTCAGCCAGACCGTGCGGGCTCCTGCCTTCCCGCATTTTGGTCGCGGTCTCCTCCTCTCTCTTTTTTTTTCGCGGCTTGTCTCTGTCCGCTGCGACCTGTTCTCTCTCCCAGCGACTGCTCTCCTCTTGACCGGCCGGTCTCTGGTTTGGTCGTGCGATCTTCTTTGGTGCCCGGTCTGTTCTCCTCGCCGCTTCTCGCCTCCATGACTTCCTCTGCGGACTCTGTTGGCACGGTCGTTCCTACTCCTGACCGCCCGGCCTCTCTCCAGGACGTCCGCGACGAGCTTCGGATTACTACAATTTCTCTCACTGGCAAGAAAAACTTCGTGGAATGGGCACACTCGGTTCGCCGTGTCCTGCAGTCAAAGGGGTTCCTTCATCACTTGACTCAGGCCGTTATCGGTACCCCTACTGAGGAATGGTTACGCAATGATGGTCGCGTGCAGACTTGGCTTCTTAACTCTCTTGATGGCGAATCTTATCGCCTGGCCATGTACCATGAGACGGCCAAAGGCATGTGGGACGAGCTTCACACTCTCTACTCTGGCAAGGATAATCTCCACCATCTGTATGACATCATCACTGCTCTCCAGACCCTTGATAGCAGTGGCGCGACCGACCTGACATCCTTTGTTGCTCAGGCTCGGTCTCTGGTTGAGGCTTGGATCCACCATCAGCCTCCTACTTTAGATCTTGCTGCTCAACGTGCCCAAAAGGAAGCTGTGGGTATCGCAATGATGATGGCCCGGGTACCGCCTCATCTTCACAGTGTCCGGGCTCACATCCTCTCCTCTACCGTTACACCATCTTTCTCCGATTTGTGCTCGATGCTTCTCAAAGTCTCCCCGCCTCCGGATGTGCCCGGACTTCCTTCTCCGGCCCTTGTTCAACAGGCACCCGCTCCCTTATTGCCTCTTCCATCTTCTGCCCATGGCGGCCGCTCTGATTCTCGCGGCCGGGGTCGGGGTGGCCGGTCTCGGCCTAAGTGCTCGTTCTGCGGTAAAGATGGGCATCTTGAAGCCACGTGCTATCGCAAACATGGGCGACCTCCTCGTCCGCAGGCCTCTGTTGCTACTACCGACTCCACTTCCCCTCGTACTGATCTCGACGAGGTTCGTCTTCAGCTCCAGCATCTTCATGGCCTGCTTAGCCGCCCGCCTGCCTCGGTTGCCTCTGCTGCCTCCATCTCCAATGAAGGTATCGTCTGCATGTCCTCTGGCCCGCGATGGATCCTTGATTCTGGTGCGACTCATCATATCACCTCTGTTAGGCCGCCTCAGTACTTGTCTTCACCTCACCCGAAGTACATTAATGTCGTTAATGGGGCATCAGTTCCCGTCTCTGGATGTGCTGATATTTTCCTCACTTTTTCTCTCCTTCTGCGCTCGGCTCTTCATGTTCCGGGCTTTCCTTTCAATTTAATGTCTGTTGGTCGTCTTACTACTGATTCTAATTACTCCGTGACATTTACTTCTTCTTCTTTTCTCATACAGGATCAGCAGACGCGGACTATAATTGGTAGAGGACGGCTGCAGAATGGGCTCTATCTTCTTGACGACTCACCGACTATCCTCGCATCTATCTCCTCTTCGGATTGGCATCGCCGTCTGGGTCATGCTCCTCTTCCAGTCCTTCGGAAGGCTCTTCCAGATGTTTCTCTTCCTGCTTTTCGCTGTGACACATGTATTTTGGGGAAACAGCCTCGTTCATCGTTCCCTTCTCATTGTACTCGGAGCTCCGCTCCTTTTATTTTGGTACACTCCGATATATGGGGTTCGTACAAATTTACTAGTATTTCTGGCTATCGGTATTTTCTTACTTTTATTGATGATTACTCTCGAATGACGTGGTTATATCTCCTCCGGGATCGCTCTGAACTTCCCCGCGTCTTTCGGGCTTTCCTACTTGAGACTCGCACTCAGTTCTCTGCGCCCATTCGTACTATTTGTATAGACAATGCGCGGGAGTACACCAGTCATACCTTCGCAACTCTCTGCTCTGAGTTCGGCATTCTTCACCAAACCTCGTGTCCGTACACTCCACAGCAGAATGGTGTCGCCGAGCGCAAGAATCGTCACCTTCTTGATGTCGCTCGCTCCCTTATGCTTCAAATGCGGGTTCCCAAACCATACTGGAACTACGCGCTCTCCACGGCTTGCTTTCTCATCAACCGCCTCCCTTCTTCTGTCCTCCAGTATGCTACTCCCTTCAGCCTCCTCTTTCCCACTACTCCGCCTTTTCCCGTTCCTCCACGGGTGTTTGGGTGTACCTGCTGCGTTCACCACCTTGGTCCCTCCACGGACAAGTTGGATCCTCGTGCCGCCAAGCATATCTTTGTGGGCTACTCGCGCACTCAAAAGGGTTATGTATGTTATCCTCCTGCTACCCGCAAGGTTACTGTCTCGGCTGACGTGACTTTCCGTAAAGATATTCCCTTCTTCCCTGATCTGGATGTCGCTCCGAGTCCAGATCCCGTCGTTCGTTCTGTCATTCCTGCTCCTCACTCCTCATCCTCTCCTACTACCCCACCTCCTGTCCGTCCACCTCCACCGGTTATCCGGGTCTATTCTCGTCGCTCTCCTCATCCCGTTGCCCCTCTGCAGTCGGCTTCGACCTCTGGTGCTCCGCTACCTGCTGCTCCGGCTCCCGTCTCTACCGCTCATCCGATGGCGAATTATGTCTCGCTCCATCGCCTCTCTCCCTCTCTTCTTCACTTTGCCACCTCATTATCCTCTGTTTCGGTCTCTAACTCTTTGCAGGAGGCGCTTCACCATCCTGGCTGGCGGGCTGCCATGGACGAAGAAATGACGGCCCTCTGGGCCAACCAGACCTGGGTCTTGGTTCCCTTACCTCCTGGCCAGCACCATGTTGGGTGTCAATGGGTGTTCGTCATCAAGCATGCTCCGGATGACACTATTGCCCGCCTGAAGGCCCGTCTTGTGGCGCGTGGCTTCACCCAACAGGAGGGCCTCGACTATGAGGAAACCTTCTCTCTGGTGGCCAAGCTCAACACTGTCCGTGTTCTTCTCTCCGTCGCGGTGCACCGCCACTGGCCCCTTCATCAGCTCGACATCAAGAACGCCTTTTTGAATGGCGACCTTCAGGAAACCGTCTACATGCGCCAACCGCCCGGGTTTGAGACCACGGGGAAGTCTCGGGTATGTCTTCTCAAAAAATCCATTTATGGTCTCAAACAGTCCCCTCGGGCGTGGTTTGACAAGTTCAGTAAGGTGGTTCGGGACATGGGGTTCACTCGGAGTTCTGCAGATTTCTCCCTTTTTACCCGACACCGGGCCACTGGCACCGTCCTTCTGTTGGTTTATGTGGATGACATCCTTCTCACTGGGGATGACTCAAAGGGGATTCAAGAGGTCAAACAACATCTGAGCACTGTATTTCAGACTAAAGACCTGGGGCAACTTCGCTACTTCCTTGGTCTCGAGATCGCACGGCGGCCGGACGGGTTGGTGCTCTCCCAACGAAAGTACTGTCTCGATCTTCTCAAAGATGCTGGTCAGTCTGGTTGCAAGCCAGCTTGTACCCCGATGGAGGCAAATCACAAACTGTGCGCTCATGCTTCGGATGACGATTTGCTGCTTCCGAATCCGGAATACTATTGACGCCTTGTGGGAAAGTTGATCTATCTAACGGTCACGAGGCCGGATATATCGCTTGCAGTTGGGGTTGTCAGTCGGTTCATGCATGCCCCCCGGGCTTCTCATCTCCAGGTGGTTGAACGGATTCTCCGATACCTTAAGGGAGCTCCGGGTCAAGGGTTGGTTTACAAAACCTCCGACTCTGCTCCCGCGTTGCTTGCCTATTCTGATGCCGATTATGCGGGTTCCCTGGACGATCGGAGGTCAACAAGTGGGTTCTGCACTTATTTTGGTGGTCATCTTATTACATGGAAAAGTAAGAAACAAGATGTGGTAGCCTGTTCCTCTGCAGAAGCTGAATACCGATCGATGGCCTCGGTTGTCTCAGAACTCACATGGCTTGAAAGTCTCCTTACTGACCTGGGAGTAAAACTCCCCTCCTCTGCTGTTCTATTTTGTGATAGTCAAGCCGCCATACACATAGCAAAGAATCCGGTGTTTCATGAGCGCACAAAACATATCGAAGTTGACTGTCACTTTGTCCGTGAGAAGGTACAATTGAAGAAACTTGAATTGAAGCATGTTCCAGGAACTGATCAAGTTGTCGACATCCTCACAAAGGCCTTATCAAGTACCATGTTCTACCAGTGTTTGTCCAAGCTGGGTGCATATGACCTATACGCTCCAGCTTGCGGGGGAGTGTTAGAAAAGCCCATTTAAACTAGGCCCATTTTATAGCATTTATTGTTTTTCTCTCCTCTCTTTAGTCCCACATTGTGTATAGGACTCTCCTCTCTCTTTCTCTCATCTATATATTTGTACTCATTCTTTGTATTTGTACCAAGTGAACATATATACAAGGTTGGTTTTTTCCATCTCTACACAAACCAACAAGGTTATAAACAAGTCATTTTTCTGCAACCAAAGCATCTAACCAAACATGCATCTTACGAGGGTATTGGATTCAAAATAAAATGCATTCAAATATAAGAATTAATGGTCGCCCTTTCAAGATCCACCATATCTAAGAAATAAAAAATAAAAATATCCAGATGATGATTGACTAACATTCTTGCGGTGGTAGCACTTGAATTGTTGTCCTTAGCTCATGAATTGCCGATGGAGGAGGGGTTGAAGTTGGGCAGCAGTATCCAGTGTGCATGAGAACTGGCAAAGAGGATAAGAAAATTATCAGAAGCCGGAAAAAAATAACTTAATTAAGCTGTGCAGAGAAAACACCTGCAACAAGATCTGAATCATTTGTATATATATCTGTTCCCCAAAGTTGTGCACCTCTTACCTGTAGTTGTTAGCCAAGAATTACATCCTCACTAATATCATTTGAAACAAATTAAAAGAATGTGGTTTCATTAGGGACACTTGGAGAATCTGTTCTACAACTTGAGGGAGCATAATCTGAAAAATCCCATAACTTGCAGCTATTAAAATATCTATGTTTACAGTAGGAGAACTGTTTGTAATTGTAACACCCCTTCCCAGTTTTACAATAATCAGTCATCCGGCCGGGTCAGCGATATAAAGAGAACTAGAAAACAGTATTAAAACTCGTATGCAGCAGGTAAAAAGAAGCAACTACTAAGAATTTAAAACTTATAACGGAAGCTAAGAAAGTAAACTAAGGGTAACCACATACCTCACATCTGGATTCACAGAGCCACTAAATATGAATAGAAACAAAATGACTGAAAATCTGTAATAACATTATAAGTCTGATACAAGTCATATAAAACATTTACAAGATACATTGTCCACAACTACAAGTATGTGCTAAAATAGAGAAAGCTGAAAGTGGAAGCAACTACAAACTGACTCCACATAACGCTTAACCTAGGCGTAGCTTCCCACCTGAGTCACATGTAAAAACATTTCTCACGGGGGGTCAGAGTAAAGAAAAATAACTCCTCCTAGTGACACTAAAAATATTTTCTCAATGCATGTCTTTAGAAAATAATTTTGTGCATTAAAAACATTTATGCTATAATGTTATGCATGCCTTCGCAATACTTCTTGGTTAATACACCTACTTGTTCTATGTTCGTGACTTTCAGTTCAATAACCCAAGTCTCGGCGTTCACTAACTAGTGTACTGTCCCACGTCAGATCTATGCTTGAATTCTAGGTGGCTTCTATTCTGCACTTCTACTTGAAAGACTCTATACAAAGTTGCTCCTAACGCGCATCTGAAACTGATGACCTGAGACCATCTGACGAACTCAACTGTTCTAGTGTCGCGCGGACACGGTCTCGAATCTACTAACTGTCTCAAAGGGAAGTCAACTCCCAAGACTATACTGCTCATAGGGTACCATATGCCTTATGAGAAAGGTAGTGTGCCTCTACCTAGCACGAAAAGACTTATGTGTGTCTACTGACTTTTTTGGTCTGATGCTACTCTGCTTGACACATCTCTTTGGGTGTACTACTGAGCGACCCTTGACTTTCTCGTGGTCGACTAGAAGGGACATTCACGCCCTTGGTTGGACAAATTCCAAGCTTATGTACACGGGTAAAAGTTTCGTACCTAACATTACTGTTCATGATCTGACTACTTTGGTCTTGGAGAAGGGTGTCATCCTACACATCTTCCGTGATCGTTTTCCTACCACCACAAATTTCTATGCATGGTCATGATGTTTGTACAAAACTTACACATGCGTATACAAAATACATTTCTTGTTATGTCTAACTAACAGGGATTATGTTTCCTTACAGTGGTGGTGCGGCGCTCGTACACTCGGCGCGGCGACATTTGTTTTTTCGAAGGAAAATCCGACTGTTGGGGACTTTCAGAACCTTGCCCCGAGGCCGCCAAAATCCTGCAATTCAAGACAAACCCTAAATTTCACATTTTCCCCTTAGCGTTTTCGTTGGAAAAATTCCGATAAACTAGGGTAACCAAAATCAAAAGGCTAACATAGTGTATTACCTTTACGTGGGAGTGATTGAGGCTCTCAATGCGCTCAACTCCAATATCACGGTGGATCCCGTACTCCAAAACCTAATTAGGGCAATAGGATGAAAACCTAGTTTAGATTAACTTCAAAATCGAAGGATTTTCATGAAGGAATGAAGACAAGGGAGAAATAAAACTCACCGAAACCAAACGTTTTCAACTTCCACCGGTTAGGGTTTAATCCGGTTCTTCCACGGCGAAGGAAGGAAGGAAAGCACTCTCACCGGCGCCCGTAGAGGAAGGAGGAGAAGTCGGTGATGAGTTCTGGAGCGAGGAAGACCGTCGGATAGGGCAGCGGGGGGCGTCGGGCTCGTGCGTCGCCGCTTGCGGAACGGGAGAAGTCGGGAGAACGGCTTGCGGTTTGCGGCTTTTCTCCGTGAAAAGAGAGGGTGCGGGTTATAAAAACTATCGGGTGAGGGGTTTATGTGTTGCGGTTTTAACCAATGGCATGGTGCGGTTTTTATAAGAACCGTGAGGATGGATTGATAACCACCTCCCCCCCCCTATTTACCCAAAATGATAATTCTTACTATACGCACACCCACTCTACACTAACTCCTGTGAATATAAACGATTTCGCCCGAAACGTTTCTAAAATAAAATGTGTCACACCACCACTAAGATTGACACACTTCTCAAATTAACGGACGCGATCTTTAGGAATAGTAACATTGTACCTTGACGTCGCGCTGACTCGATCAAAATCCGTCGCGACTTGACCCTACAATTTACATAAATTTTTGCGTCAAAACTTACGGATGCTACAAATTTCCCCTCCTAATAAAAAATTTCATACTCGAAAATTGTAACCGTACCTGAATCAAAGAAGAAAGAATAGTCTGCATTGTTTTTAAGCTCATCCTCTCGCTCTCAAGTATACTTCGACGACCACAGTTCATCCAAAGGACTTTGACCATGTTAATCTCTCTATTCCTGAGCTTCTGTATCCTTGAATACACGATTCTGACCGGTCTAACCTCAATACTAAGATCTGTCTCGATTGGTGTTTCCTCGATACTGATGATCTAACTGAAATCTCTGACTGTTCTCCTCAGATAGGAGACTTGGAATGCATCATGTACACCACTCATTTCCTCAGGTAAGGCCAACCTATATGCAACCTCACCAACTCTTTCGAGTATCTCAAAAGGACCAACGAATCTGGGGCTCAGTTTCTTCATCCGCTTTATTCTAAAGACTCCTCTGACTGGCCTGATCTTCAGATAAACGTAGTCTCCAATCATGAATTCTACTGACTTGTGCTTCTGATCATGATACTTGGCCTGGCGATCCTGAGCTGTCTTCATACGCTCTTGAATGAGCTTGATTTTGTCAGTGGTCTTATTCATCCATGACTCCCTGATGGTAGATCTTTCTTCACTTTCAGCCCAACACAACGGTGTCCGACGTCTACCACAGAGAGCCTCAAACGGTGTCATTCCAATACTCGTCTGAAAACTTTATTGTAGGAGAACTCCACAACGGTGACATATTTCTCCCACTTCCCTCCAAAGTCCAGTATGCACGCCCGTAACAAATCTTCCAAAGTTTTATTTGTGCGCTCAGTCTGTCCATCTGTCTGAGGATGGAATGCGGTGCTGAAATGTAATCTGGTGTCCAACCGCTCATGTACGTATCTCCACTCCTTGGAGGTAAATCTGTCATCTCGGTCTGAAACTATAGTCTTGGGAACACCGTGAAGTCGGACTATCTCGTCTATATATAACTGTGTCAATCTGGGACCTTGATCTGTCTTCTTAAGAGGTATGAAATGGGCGACCTTAGAGAGCCGATCCACTATAACCCATAAGGAATCATTTCCGCTCTGTGATCTTGGAAGATCATGGATGAAGTACATGGATATATCCTCAAAAGTCCACTCCGGAATGGGAAGTGGCTGCAACTTGCCTTCAGGCCTTTGACACTCGGCATTAACTAACTTGCATGTCTCGCATTTCCCTACATATTCTGCAACATCACTTTTCAAGTCTGTCCATCAGACTACTTTCTTGAGATCAGCATACATCTTCGTGCTACCCGGATGTATAGAATATCTGGAGTTGTGTGCCTCAAATAGAATGTCCTCGCGAAGGTGGCTAACATCGGGGATACACACCCTGCCATCAAGCAATAATAAATCATCCTGAATAGTGAATCTCTCCTTCTGACCCGTTTGCACTGAGATCCAAACCTCTGTCATCTTTGGATCCAACAGTAAGAGCTGTCCTGATTCTATCCTTAATGTCGCAAGTAATCTCCATCCAACTCAACCTTGCAGAAACAAAACTACAACGTGACACAACGGTGATGTCCAGTCTCTTCAGCTCCCGCACTAACTCCTTCTGCTGAGTGAGAAGGAAGAAACACGAACCTCTACGGCTAAGGGCATCAGCCACAACGTTCGCCTTTCCTGGATGGTACTGAATGTCTACGTCGTAGTCCGATAAGAACTCTAACCATTTGTGTTGCCTCAAATTGAGCTCCCGCTGATCAAAGATATACTTGAAGCTCTTATGATCAGTGAAGACCTCGCAACGCACTCCATAGAGATAGTGCCTCCATATCTTCAGAGCATGTATGACTGTTGCAAGCTCCAAGTCATGCATGGAATAGTTCCTCTCATGAACCTTTAACTGTCTCGAGGCATAGGCTACGACTTTTCCATGCTGCATGAGAACACAGCCCAAACCCTGACCTGACGCATCGTTATAAATCTGAAACCCGTCGGGCCCTGAAGGTAAACTCAAGATCGGTGCGGTCATCAACCTGTCCTTCAAGTCCTCAAAAGCCAACTCGCACTCAACTGTCCAAACCAAGCCCTTACCCTTCCTGGTGAGGCAAGTCAGTGGTAAGGCTATATTTGAGAAATCGTTGATGAATCTCCTGTAGTAACCAGCTAGACCCAAAAAGCTGCGAACCTCTGAAACTGTCGTCGGCCTTGGCCAATTCTTAATGACATCTATCTTCTTTGGATCGACACTAACTCCTTTTTGACTGATGATGTGGCCTAAGAATGCAATCTCTGAGAGTCAGAACTCGCATTTTGAGAACTTGGCATATAACTGGTTGTTCCTGAGAGTGCTCAAAATAATCCTGAGGTGTGCGGCATGATCTTCTACACTCATTGAGAACACTAAGATATCATCTATAAAGACGATAACAAAACGGTCCAAGTACTCCCGAAATACCCTGTTCATCAGGTCCATAACTATGACCACGAACTCAAAGTATCTATATCTGGTACTGAAAGCCGTCTTCTGTATATCCACGTCCCGAATCTTTAACTGATGGTAGCCCGAACTCAAATCTAACTTGGAAAAGGTGCACGATCTCACCAACTGGTCGAACAAATCATCAATCCTAGGAATCGGGTATTTGTTCTTTACTGTCAGTTTGTTTAATTCACGGTAGTCTATGCACAGTCTCAGACTACCATCCTTCTTCTTCACAAATAGTACTGGAGCACTCCAAGGTGAAGTACTGGGGCGTATAAAGCCCAAGTGAAGCAATTTCTGCAACTGGCTCTTCAACTCCGCTAGTTCCCTTGGAGCCATCCGGTAGGGGGATTTGGCTACCGGTGTAGCCTCAGGCTGCAAGTCTATCGGGAACTCGATCTCTCTATCTGGAGGGGCACCGGGGAGCGCTTTCGGGAAGACATCGGGGAAATCCTGCATTACTGGTACCTCTGACAAGTCAGCCTTAGCCTCCGCGTTCATCAGTACTACGAAGGTCTATCAACTCTTACTGATGCAACTTCTAGCTTGGACTGCGGAGTTGATCATCTTCACTACTCCCTTCAAGCCCTGAAAAGAAAATGCAGTCTGGTTGGGGCCCTCAAACTGTGTCTGCTTCGCCCTACAGTCAATCCTGGCGTTGACTGCCGAAATCCAGTACATTCCAAAAATCAGGTCGAATCCTACAATAGGTAGCTGCAAAGCTTCCACGATAATCTTGGTATCACCAAACTGCACTGATACCATGCACTTATCTCTGGTCTGCAGAAGGGATCCATTCGGCATCATGACTTCCAGCGCTACTACCTCTGGGAAGACTTTTAAATTCAGCTTACGCACTAGAGATTCCGCGATAAACGAGTGTGAGGCGCCCGTATCAAACAGAATCTTGGAGGGTAAATTACGAATCATAAGGATGCCTACATGAATGATTTACAAATGATGAAGAGAGTGTCACTACGGAGGATTAAATAAACTTGTTAAGCAAATTAAACACTTACCAGTCATTACATCCTCCTGATCCTTTGCCTCCTGTTGACCAAGTTCATACGCTCTGCGCTGCACTAAATCTCGACCCTATTGTGGTATCCCATCAGTGATCATCAACGCTTTTCCCTTGTCTACTCTGCTAGAGCCACCAACCTCGTATTTCGACTGCAGGAACAAATTACATTTGTCATATACAGTAATTTCATAAATATAATAAATACAACTATGTTTTGATTACCTGATTCGCACCAACTTCCTGACAGTAGCGAGCTATGTGTCCAGGTTGACGACACTTATAACACACACCTGCGCTGGCCAAACACTCTCCTGGATGGCGACGCTGACACTTGGGACAAGGAGGTGGTCCTTGCTCTTGTCTCCAGACTGACCACTCTTCTTTGCATCAGGCTTCAGCTTCTTGTTCCAGTTCTTCCCTTGGTCATTTCTGCTCTGTTGCGGCTGATGCAAATCCTGAGATCGCTTCGTACGAAAACTACTTCGCTTTTGAACTTTCTGCTGATCAGCCTCCAGCCTGCGAGCCGTATCCACTAAGCTCTTGTAGTCAGTATTGACCATGGTCATCAGCGGCTGCCTCAACGAGTCATGCAAACCATCCACAAAGCGGCTGCACTTCTCAGCCTGATCTCCCTGCATCACGCCCGCATATCGAGCCAGATGGGTAAGCTCTCGCTCGTACTCAATAACGGTCTTGTCCCCCTGGAAAAGCCTAAGATATTTCTCCTGGAGACCTCGTCGTGCGGAAGGAGACACGAACCAATTTGCAAGGGCCCTAGAAAATTCGCCACACGTAAACATGTCTGACATACGACCTGACTAAAAGTATGGTAATACTATTAAAAAAAGAACGTATCACTTCCAAAAATAAGAGAATTTTCATAACAATTTACCTGCAGGATCATCTGTCTGGTACTTGTCCCACCAGACCTTAGCCTCGCCTCGGAGAAGGAAAACTGCCAGAGGAAACTTCTTGTTCTCCGGGCACACCAAAACGTTCAACAGGTCTCTGGTGTTTTTTATCCAATCATCTGTGTCCATCGGGGTCTCATCCCCACTGTAGTTCGAGGGTTGAAGCTCTCTAAATTTCCTCAAATAGCGTTCCAGGGTCATCTCCACGGGTGCTGGGGCAGGAGCTGGTGCAGGGGCTGCTACTTGCACTGGAGCTGGAAACCCTGCAGTCAGTCCTCTCTGAAACTTCATCAAGGCAACAGTAACCGCCTTGGCAATCTGAGAAGCTATGTCAGTGCCCTCTGGAGCTGCTAGAACTGGTGGTACCTGTGGCACGGCAGCGTCTCCCCCAGTCGCGTTAGGAACAGGGTCCTGACGTAAGATTCACCCGGTTCACTGACTAGTGGTGTCTGATAGAACATATAAAAGAAATCTAATTATTTATCATGCATTTGTGAAATCTGGCTTAGCAATTTATTTCGTACTCTTGCGAAAACTAGGGCTTAAACGCAACTTAAATACTCTACTAACAAGAGTTTACTCTTACACATTCATATAGCTTTGTGAATCTTTCTTGGGTCCAGGGATCCTAAACCTGCTCTGATACCAATTTGTAACACTTCTTCCCAGTTTTACAATAATCAGTCATCTGGTCGGGTCAACAATATAAAGAGAACAAGGAAACAGTACTAAAACTCGTATGCAGCAGGTAAAAAGAAGCAACTACTAAGAATTTAAAACTTACAACGGAAGATAAGAAAGTAAACTAAGGGTAACCACATACCTCATATCTGGATTCACAGAGCCACTAAACATGAATAGAAACAAAATGACTGAAAATCTGTAATAACATTATAAGTCTGATACAAGGCATATAAAACATTTACAAGGTACATTGTCCACAACTACAAGTATGTGCTAAAATAGAGAAAGCTGAAAGTTGAAGCAACTACAAACTGACTCCACATAACGCTCAACCTAGGCGTAGCTTCCCACCTGTGTCACCTGTAAAAACATTGCCCACAGGGGGTCAGAGTAAGGAAAAATAACTCCTCCTAGTGACACTAAAAATATTTTTTCATATGATGAATACATGTCTTTAGAAAATAGTTTTATGCATTAAAAACATTTATGTTATAATGTTATGCATGGCTTCGCAATACTTACTGACCTTTTTGGTCTGATGTTACTCTGCTTGTGACATCTCTTTGGGTGTACTACTGAGCGACCCTTGACTTCCTCGTGGTCGACTAGAAGGGACATTCACGCCCTTGGTTGGACAAATTCCAAGCTTATGTACACGGGTAAAGGTTTCGTACCTAACGTTACTGTTCATGATCTGACTACTTTGGTCTTAGAGAAGGGTGTCATCCTACACATCTTACGCGACCGTTTTCCTACCACCGCATCTTTCTATGTGTGGTCATGATGTTTGTACAAAACCTACACATGCGTATACAAAATACATTTCTTGCTATGTCTAACTAACAGGGATTATGTTTCCTTACAGTGGTGGCGCGGCGACATTTGTTTTTCCGAAGGAAAATCCGACTGCTGGGGACTTTCAGAACCTTGCCCCGAGGCCGTCAAAATCCTGCAATCCAAGACAAACCCTAAATTTCACATTTTCCCCTTGAGGTTTTCGTTGGAAAAATTCTGATAATCTAGGGTAACCAAAATCAAAAGGTTAACATAGTGTATTACCTTTACGTGAGAGTGATTGAGGCTCTCAATGCGCCCAACTCCAATATCGTGGTGGATCCCGTACTCCAAAACCTAATTAGGGCAATAGGATGAAAACCTAGTTTAGATTAACTTCCAAATCGAAGGATTTCCATGAAGAAATAGAGACAAGGGAGAAATAAAACTCACCGGAACCAAACGTTTTCAACTTCCACCGGTTAGGGTTTAATCTGGTTCTTCCACGGCCAAGGAAGGAAGGAAAACACTCTCACCGGCGCCCGTAGAGGAAGGAGGAGAAGTCGGCGATGAGTTCTGGAGCGAGGAAGACCGTCGGCTAGGGCAGCGGGGGGCGTCGGGCTCGTGCGTCGCCGCTTGCAGAACGGGAGAAGTCGGGAGAACGGCTTGCGGTTTGCGGCTTTTCTCCGTGAAAAGAGAGGGTGCGGGTTATAAAAACTATCGGGTGAGGGGTTTATGTGTTGCGGTTTTAACCAATCGTATGGTGCGGTTTTTATAAGAACCGTGAGGATGGTTTGATAATCACCTCCCCCCCTATTTACCCAAAATGATAATTTTTACTATACGCACACCCACTCTACACTAACTCCTTTGAATATAAATGATTTCGCCGCGCAATGTTACTAAAATAAAATGTGTCACACCACCACTAAGATTGACACACTTCTCAAATTAATAGACGCGATCTCTAGGAATAGTAACATTGTATCTTGACGTCACGCTGCCTCGATCAAAATCCGTCACGACTTGATCCTACACTTTAAATAAATTTTTGCGTCAAAACTTACGGATGCTACAGTAACACTTACCAAATATGATCCAACAGGAAAGAATGTTATTGTATCAAATGTAGGTTTTTTGTATGGAGAAACATAACTCTTTACTTTGATAATCTACGACTTTATAAAACTAAATCAAAGTGGAAACTTCATTATAATCCACGCAGCACTGAATATATTTTGTGTAATGTTATAGGCAAACCTAATTTAAAATTTTAAATATTAGCAAACCAAAAGAGCCTAATTATAAAAAAATTTATTTCTTTTTTCGTTCCCCACAATATTCTAACCGCAAACTAGCCCAAACCTCAAATGTAGGTTTTTTGTATGGAGAAACATAACTCTTTATTTTCATAATCTATGACTTTATATAACTAATAAAAGTGGAAACTTCATTATAATCCCCGCAACACTGAATATATTTTGTGCGATGTTATGGGCAAACCAAATTTAGAAATTTAAATATTATCAAACCAAAAAAAGCCCAATTATAAACAAATTATGTTTTTTTTCGTTTCCCACAATATTCCAATGGCAAACTAGTCCTAACATCCTAATCGCGTAGCCACCACGCGCCTCAATTATTCCACCCGCATTCCTGCTTTACTCTGCCAAAGATGACATTCAAGGAACATCTTCCGACGCTAATTTAGTTGAATTATAGCCTATTTAGGAGTTAAATAGTCCATAGCAAAGGACCGCTTATAAGACCCACTTTCCTCCTTACTCAGTCCCACACCTCTAATCTTGTTTTAGGTTCTCCTCCATTGTGAATATATAGAGGAGCAATGTAATAGAAAATCTTTATATTATTGAAATAATATTTTATTTCATCTCTCAACTTGGTATCAAAGTCGGGAATTGCTTCCGCCCGTGTCGTCTATTGGTAGATCTTGTCTCGTAATCCCTCTCCTTCTCGTCGACAAGTCCAGATTCTGCTCCCATCGCCAAGCGCAATTTCTGATTCCAACGACGACAGCCGCGACAGTGGTCGCTGCGTTCTTTGTCACATCCCGTTGCTATGTCTTCCTCTAGCTTTGTTGAGCTCGTCGATGTGTCCCTTTGTTGATCCCTTCGAGCTCTCGTCTGCTCAACCAGCCGCTGCTTCCACACGAGGCACGCAAACTCTCCCTCATGCGAGGGTCGCGAGTTCCATACATGCAGGACATGAGTTCTAGACGCGCGGTACACGACCTCTTCCTCGCGCGAGAGACGCGAGTTGCAACCTCTTCAAAACGCGGGGGACACGACTTCTTCCTCACGCGAGAGAGGCAAGTTCTAGTGACGCGTGAGAGGCAAGTTCTAGTGACGCGTGAGAGGCAAGTTCTAGTGACGCGTGAGAGGCAAGTTCTAGTGACGCGTGAGAGGCAAGTTCTAGTGACGCGTGAGACGTGAACCTAGAGGTTCCTCCTCACACCAGTTCCTTCCTTGGCTCACTCTTTTGCAACCATCCGCGAGATCCTTTTTAGTGTTTGTGTTTTCTCATGTTAGAATAGCCCATGTATTGGGCCCATCTTTTGGGCCCAATTTTGTTCTCTCCTCTTTATTCTCACATCTTGTATATGATTTTTTCTCTTTCTCTTCCTCCTATATATTTGTATTCTCTCCTTGTATTTACTTACATAAGATACACATACAAGTTTTGAGCTTTCTCAACATGGTATCAGAGCCAGGTTCTTGTAGCTGCGGTTTCCCCTTTTTCTAACCGCCCAGCCCACCCTCCCTTCTCCTACCAGCCTCTTTCCGTGACTTCCTCTCCTGCGGACTGCCTGTCTATCTGCTCCGGTCTCTTGCGGCCAGTTTATCCTATCCGCTCTTCCCCTTATCCGCGTAGCTTCTGCGGACTGCAACTCTGCATCCGCTTCTCTTCTCTCTCTCCGTGGTTTCACCCTCCTCAGGTTTCTTATAGCCATCTTCTGCTCTGACCCGTGGGGCCCACCTCTCTTATCCGTTGCGGGCTCTCCTCTTGTCCGCTGTGAGCTCATCTCCTCCCTTGCTGCTTGGGTTCCTCCTCCTCGCGGTCTCTTCTTCTGACCGCTCGAGCTTCTCTACTCGCGGACTTCTCCTTCCCGCTGCGACCTCCTACTTCTCTACTCGTGGACTTCTCCTTCCCGCTTCATCCTGGCGCTTGAGTTCTACTCGCGCCAGTCTCCTTGCGGACTGCACCTGGCTTAACCGCTGCGGGCTCGAGCTTCTCTCTCCTGACCGCTGCGGGCTCCTCTCTCTTGCGGACTGCTCTTGTCTGCCGCAGTCTCTCTCCCTGTCCGCCGCAGTCTCTTGCGGACTGCTCCTGTCCGCTGCGGGCTCGCGCTTCTCTATCCTCACCGCTGCGGGCTCCTCTCTCTTGCGGACTGCTCCTCTCTCTTGCGGACCACTCCTCTCTCTTGCGGACTGCGCCTCTCTCTTGCGGACTGCTTCTGTCCGCCGCAGTCTCTCTCTCTCTTGCGGCCTGCTCCTATCCGCTGCGGGCTCGAGTTATCCTCGCTGCTTCCTGTGCTCTGACCGCTGTTGTGTTCACCTAGACCATGCGGACTCCTCTATTTCCGCATTTTGGTCGTGATCTGACTAATCGCTGGTGTCCGGCGTGACCGTGCGGACTGGTGTCTTCCCGCATTTTTTTGATCGCGGTCTTCTCCAGTCCTTCCCGCTGCGGCCTTGTCGTGCGGCCTCCTGCTCTTCTCGCGGCGGTCTCCCTCGATGTTCTATTTTTGTGGTCTGCCTCTATGGGTTCTTCGGGTAACTCCACTGGCTCGGCGGCCAGTCCGCCTATTGACCGCCCGGTTTGCTCTGCTGAAGTCCGTGACGAGCTGCGGATCACTACCATCTCTCTTTCTGGCAAGAAAAACTTTATTCCTTGGGTGCACTCAGTTAGACGGGTTTTTCAGGCCAAGGGTCTTCTGCCTCACCTTACTCAGGCACCTCCGTCTCCTCTTACCGATGATTGGCTCCGCAATGATGGCCGCGTTCAGACTTGGATCCTGAATTCATTGGATGGTGAGCCTAATCAGATGGCTATGTACCACGACACCGCCAAGGCTATGTGGGATGAGTTGCATTCCTTATACTCAGGTTGCGACAGCCTTCAGCATCTCTACGACATACTCACTGACCTCTTTGCTCTCGACACTGGCGGGGCTTCGGATATGACCACTTTTGTCGCTCGGGCTAAAACTCTTGTTGAAGCCTGGATCCAGCATCAGTCGTCCACCAATGATCATGTTGCTCAGCGCGCTCAGAATGAAGCCGCATGCATTGTCATCATAATGGCCCGTCTTCCATCTCACCTTCAAAGCATTCGTGCTCAGGTCCTGGCTGCTCCCACCACACCATCTTTCTCTGATGTATGCTCCATGCTTCTTCGTGTATCACCTCCTCCGGATACTTCTGCTCCTTCTCCCCCGGCCCTTCTACAGCAGGCCCCTCCGCTCCTACCATCCCCTCCTACTTCTGCTCGGGGGGGACGTTCGGGCTCTTGGGGTCGGGGCCGTGGTGGTCGGGGTCGGTCGAAGTGTTCCTTCTGCGGGAAAGATGATCATCTGGAGGCGACCTGCTACAGGAAAATTGATTATCCTCCTCGTCCGATGGCATCTGTTGTTACTGACGTCAGTCCTCCTGATCTTGAGACCGTCCGTCTTCAGCTCCAGCAACTTCAGGGTCTGCTCAACCCACCATCTGTCTCCGTCTCCAACACAGGTACTGCTTGTCTCTCCACCAGCCTGGGCTGGATTGTGGACTCTGGTGTCACTCATCACATTACTTCGCGACGGCCTGCCCGGTACTCGGATTCTCCTTATCCAAAGTCTATCATTGTGGTCCAATGGGGCGATGGTTCCCGTCTCCGGCTCGGCAGATCTTTCTCTCAACACATCAATCTCCCTTCGCTCGGCTCTTCATGTTCCGAGTTCACCGTTTAATTTACTCTCTGTTGGACGTCTTACGAGTGATCTTGATTGTTCCGTTATATTCACCTCCTCTTCCTCTGTTATACAGGATAGACGGACGCAGACTACCATTGGTAAAGGCCGGCTGCGGAACGGGCTCTACCTTCTCGACGAACCTCCCACCATTCTGCCTTCGGTCTCTTCCACTGCGTGGCATCGTCGTCTTGGGCATGCCCCTCTGCCGGTCCTCCAGCGGGCTCTTCCAGATATCTCTTTTACTCCTTTTCAGTGTGACTCATGTATCCTTGGCAAGCAGCTGCGTTCTTCTTTTTCTGCGCATTGTACTCGGAGCACTGCTCCCTTTGATTTAGCACATTCTGATGTATGGGGCCCCTTTAAGGTTACCAGTATTTCTGGTTTTCGCTATTTTATCACATTTATTGATGATCACTCTCGCACTACGTGGTTATACTTACTTCGTGATCGCTCCGAGCTTTCACGTGTTTTTCGGGCATTTGTCCTCGAGATCCGTACACAATTCCACACCACACTCAAAATACTATGCACCGACAATGCTCGTGAGTACACCAGCCACGACTTTACCGCTTTATGTTCTGAATTCGGGATTATTCATCAAACCTTCTGTGCTTACACCCCCCCCAGCAAAACGGTGTTGCCGAAAGGAAGAACCATCACTTACTCGATGTAGCCCGCTCCCTCATGCTTCAAATGCATGTTCTCAAACCTTATTAGAACTTTGCGGTCTGGACGGTTTGCTTTCTCATCAACCGTCTCCCTTCCTCCGTCCTCAACCATGCTACTCCGTTTAGCATCTTATTTCCCTCCACTCCGGCTTTTCCTCTCCTGTCTCGTGTTTTTGGCAGCATCTGCTACGTCCACCATCTGGGGCCATCCTCGGATAAGTTGGATCCCCGGGCGGCTAAACACATCTTTGTCGGCTATTCGCGCACCAAGAAGAGCTATGTTTGTTACTCTTCAACTACTCGAAAGATCTCTGTTTTTGCTGACGTTACCTTCCGGGAAAACCAACCGTTTTTCCCGCTCCTTTACCCGCTGATCTACCCCCCACTCCTCTCCTGCCATCCATCCCACGCCCAGTTATTCTTGCTACTACACCACCTTCGTCGGTTTCTCCTGCTCCCTCCAAACCACCTGTCATCCGTGTCTACAATCGTCGCCCTCCCAGTTTTGTTGCCCCTCTGCAGACGACCTCTACCACGGGTATTCGGCGTCCTGTTGATCAAGTACCGCCTTCCACTGCTCATCCTCTGGCCAACTACATCTCTCTTCATCGCCTCTCTCCCCTTCTACACACATTTGCTACTTCTCTCTCTTCGGTTGCTGTTCTTAACTCTGTGCAGGAGGCGCTTCAACATCCAGGCTGGCGAGCAGCCATGAAGGAAGAAAAGTCTGCTCTCTGGGCTAACCAGACATGGACCGTCGTGCCCCTTCCTCCGGGTCAGAAACCAGTTGGGTGTAAATGGGTCTTTGTCATCAAACATGCTGCTGATGGGACAATTGACCGTCTAAAGGCTCGTCTCGTGGCTCGTGGTTTCACCCAGCAACAGGGACTCGACTATAAGGAAACTTTCTCTCTGGTCGCCAAGCTCAATACCATTCGCGTCCTCATCTCTGTCGTTGTTCATCGTCAGTGGCCCCTCTTTCAGCTGGATATCAAGAATGCTTTCTTAAATGGGGATCTCCAGGAGACGGTGTACATGCAACAACCACCCGGGTTTGAGACCACGGGGGAGTCTTCAGGTCTGTCGCCTTCTAAAGGCTCTGTATGGTCTCAAACAATCTCCACGGGCATAATTTGAAAAGTTCAGTAAGGTCCTAAGTGATATCGGTTTTACTCGAATCTCGGCCGACTTCTCGCTGTTTACTCGTCACCGACCAACAGGGACGGTCCTTCTGTTAGTATACGTTGACGATATCATCATCACAGGAGATGACTCATAAGGGATACAGGCAGTCAAAGTACATTTAAACTCCGTCTTTCAGACAAAGGATCTGGGACCTCTACGATATTTTTTGGGTCTTGAAGTTGCCAGACGACCGGATTGGCTTACTCTATCTCAACGGAAGTACTGTCTTGACCTTCTTCATGATGCTGGTTATTCAGTTTGTAAGTCAAGTGATACCCCTATGGATGCAAACCACAAGTTGTGCGCCCAGGCATCTGACTCGGATCTACTTCTCTAGAATCCTGAATATTATCGTCGACTCGTTGGAAAATTGATCTATCTCACGGTTACCAGACCAGATATTTCTTTTGTTGTTGGTCTTGTCAGTCGGTACATGCACTCTCCTCGAAGATCTCATCTTCAGGCTGTTGAACGTATTCTTAGGTACCTTAAAACAGCTCCTGGTCAAGGACTTGTTTATCGGACCTCTTCTTCTGCTCCAACTTTGGTGGCATACTCAGATACTGATTATGCTGGTTCTCTCGATGACCGGCGATCTACTAGTGGTTTTTGCACATACTTTGGAGGACATTTGGTTACATGGCGAAGCAAGAAACAAGCAGTCGTTGCTCGATCATCAGCTGAGGCAGAATACCGGGCAATGGCATCTGTTGTATCGGAACTGATCTGGGTGTAAAACAAGCATGGCTTGAGAGTCTTGAGAGTCTTCTCACTGATCTGGGTGTAAAATTACCGTCTCCGGCTCTTCTCCTCTGTGACAGCCAAGCGGCTATATATATCGCCAAGAACCCAGTCTTCCACGAAAGAACGAAGCACATTGAAGTCGATTGTCACTTCATTCGGGAAAAAGTTCAAATGAAGAAGCTCGATCTAAAGCATGTCCCAGGGTCGGAACAAGTTGCGAATGTCCTCACAAAGGCTCTTCCCAAGACACTTTTCTATCAATGCTTGTCCAAGCTTGGTGCATACGATTTGTACGCTCCAGCTTGCGGGGGACTGTTAGAATAGCTCATGTATTGGGCCCATTTTTGTTCTCTCCTCTTTAGTCCCACATCTTGTATATGATTTTTTCTCTCTCTCTTCCTCCTATATATTTGTACTCTCTCCTTGTATTTACTTACATAAGATATACATACACGTTTTGAGCTTTCTCGACATCTCTTAATGCCAGACTCCTCGAACTCCGGCGTTCAGTCCTCTCCGATCAGGAATCCTTTGCTGGTTGATTATCCTCGAAGCCATGGTTCTTCCAACTCCTACAGGATTATCACTATCCCTTTGGACGGTTCAAACTATCTTGAGTAATCTCGCGCGGCTCAACATGTGATCAACAACCATCATGTAACACCTTAAATTGAAACGTCGCGTGTAATTTTAATTTCAGGGCCCGATCACGAACAAAATTAATCGAGTCGGCGTTATGTGGAGGTATCAAGTTATTTTAATCAATTTCATTGTTCACCAAAAAATCAATGGTCGTGATGTCGGCACGTAATTATTCATGATTCAAATTGATTGCTATGATTTAAGTATTCGAGCAAGTTTATTTCGCAAAATTTTTATTTTAGCGATTGACACGATTTAGAATCCTGCGAGAATTTTTTCTGTTTCGAGATATTCATGTTGTTTGGTTCCTATGACACAACTGAAATTGGAAGAAAAACAAAAAATTTCCTTATCTATTATAATAGTGTCAGTTCACACCTCCCACTCACAGTTCGGTTATTAAAACTGAACCCCTCTCGATGCCGCTCTCACATTAACCCCTCACTCCTTCTCTATCGCGGACCCCCCCCCCCCCCCCTCAGCCGAGCGGAAACATTTTCGCGCACAGGAAGCGCTTATTCCACCTCCCATAACTGCTCACGAGAAGCGTCGGTAGCGCCGGAAACCCTAGACGACCTCTTCTCCTCCTTTTGCAGCCCTCAACAGCCTCCTCTCCCTTTATCCAAGTGTCGTTGGAGTTCTGGCTTCCCTTTATCCAAGTGTCGTTGGAGTTCCGGCTTCTGCCCTAGACGGCGGGGGAAAAGTGGTTGGAGCACGGTTTTGGTTCCAGTGAGTATCGTTCTTCCTTCTTTCCATTCCTTACGTGGAAATCGTCTGGTTAGATGCCCAGCGTTGAGTACCCTTCGTTTCTCTTACCCAAATTCAGGCATTGAAGATTTTGGCCTTTTCCAAGTCCTAATCAGCCACCAAATTTGGGGTGTAACCACTGTTGGATCAAGGTAACGCACATGTTTGTGCTCTTTTTCCTCCATATTAAATTATTTATCATCTTTTAGAGTAAAGTTCCACCGAAAATCCTAGAAGGGTAAAACGGCTAATTTGGATTTTCGGTTGAAATTCAGATTTTGGGAAGAATGTTGGAGTTAAGGAGTTTGTGGTGGACAGATTAATTCGAAGGGGATCATGTCGCCTCGCCGCGTTTACGAGCGTCGAAACACCGCGGTAAGAAATTCGACTCTTTTTAGTTAAACAACTCAGATTGTCTGTGATTCATGTTTTAATTATGTTAGTATACACACTTGAAAGTTACAAGTTCTTATAGTCAGAACCAAGTCAAAGGGGGTAGGTACACTTAGGCTAAATTAGCAAATTCAGTTTCATGAAAAAAAATTCTAAACCCATTGTATTTAATTAGAATGCTACCCCATGTTTGATATATTGAACTCCAGTCCATATTAATTCAGAAAATGGTGTGGGAGGTTCACCCTCCTATTTTGGTGGAGGCATCGCTATTGTCAGTCATTTCAGTTGCACTATTCTATTCTTGTATTCCAGTTATATTTGATGTACCAGTTTATTATAATTTGTCAGTATTATAGTCTCTTAGTGTTATATTCAGTTTTAGTTGACTTTGTGAATTCAGCATTGCAATGTACACTTTTACTCATAGATTTTTCTTACTCTTCTTCCGCTGTAAGTTTCCTTTTAGCGCTTTTATTATTATCTGTTTTATACCAGTTTTATACCGTTACATAGTTTACTTCTTTATCGCGGGCTCGGCGGGACTGATGATTTCCTGTTAAACTAGGTTGGGGTGTTTCACATCAACTATAAGGGTACATTGATGGGACTGTGGTTCAACCTCCCGTCACTGACCCCTCATGAAGGAAGTGGGATGTTGATAACTCTCTGGTGGTGTCGTGGTTTCTTCACTCTGTCTCCTTTGGTCTATCACAGTTACACGTTCATGGACTCTGCCTCTGAGATTTGAATTTGAGCACGTGAGAAATGCCTAAATTGGTAGCTCCACTCAGGTGTCTGAGCTTACCCGTCGTCTTCTCAGCCTTCAGCAAGGATCTTCTGGTGTTGCAACATATTTTAAGGAATTTGAACGTCTCTATCAGGAGCTTGACTACTTTGACGATTTCACTTCCACGTGCACTGTCGATGCTCGGACATTGAAAACAAAGGAAGACGGATACCACCTCCATGTCTTCCTTATCTTAACATGGATTTTGACATGGTTCGCACTCATGTCCTGAATCGTCATCCTCTTACCTCTCTGCGAGAAGCCTTCAACATGGTTCTGGGTGATGAGGATCATCGTTGTTCTCTCCATTCCAACAAGGTTCTGGATCACTCCGCCCTGGCTGGCATTCACCAGGGGCCAGCCGTCCACCGGCCCTTCGACTAAAATTTGTGATCACTGCAGGAAGTCAGGACAAGTTCGTGACTCCTGTTACTGTCTTCATCCTCATCATGCTCTTGTACAAAAAACTAATGGAGGTCGTGGCAAGGGTGGTTTTCGCCAGCATAATTCTCGTCCTGTTGTCCATACTACTGACACTTGTATTGAGAAACTTCCCTCTGACATTTTTTAGTTGAAGATTTTGTTGTTCTGCACTATCTGCTTCGGTCTCCAGACACCTCTTTTATCGCTGCCTTTGTCACTTTTGGGGGGCCCAGTGTGCAATTTGCTTATGTTGTCCAATCTGAGTGGATCAACGACTCCGGTGCCACCAATCATATGACAGACATCATCAGGTTATACCTCATACACACCCCTCTCAGGACGTGATAAATTCATCACTGCTAATGGCTCTCTTTCCACCTATGTTATTAAAGGTGTGCATAAGGCTCACCAGGCTCGGAAGTTTGCGCCTCTGTGCATCTTATTTGCGTCATTGGAATATAAAAAACGCGTCTGAGTGAGATTTTTGTTGTAAATTTTTTTCTTCAAAAACTATGAAAGTAAGAACTCAATATTTTTTTATTGATTTAGTGTTTGTGAAAGATAATTGTCTGTTGAGACTGAGAAATGATGCAAGAAAGCACATTGATTCTATTTTTTAAGAGATAAACAATAGTAATGAATGATTAATTATTAGACTAGATGAAGTATTTGACTAAGAAGCTGAAATGATGTTTGATGCTGATTATTTAAAATGGATGTGGTTGCACCTTGTCTTCGTCTGGCGTGCGCCTGCGCCTTGAGCCTTGCGTCTAGGCTCCAAGACCGATTTGCGCCATGGTGCGCCTTGCGCCTTTAATAACTAAGCTTTCCACTATAGTTGGCAAAGAGACTGTATTTTCTTCCCTTGTCATGTCTCTCTCGTTCGTCTTGCACATTCCTACATTTCCTCGCAATTTACTTTCTATTAATCACTTGATTGCATTCTTAAATTGCTTTGTAATATTTCTACCTGATGGTTGTGTTTTTCAGAATCTGACAACGAAGCAACGTATTGCCTTGGCAGTGGTCGGAACATCAGGGCCTGTACGTTTTAGACCATCCTCCTGCCCAAGCTCTCTCTAGTACCTCTGCTTCCACCTCTGTGGATGTTCAACGATGGCATCAACGTCTTGAACATCTGTCCCCAATTATCTTCTGAAGAAGTTTCTTGTTTTTTCCAAACGTTTGGACAAGTTTGCTTGTGATGCTTGTAGTTTTTCTAAACATATACGACATAGTCCGACTAATGTATCTTCTCCCAATATAATTCCTTTTGATATTATTCACACTGATGTTTGGGTGCTTTCTCCAATTACTTCTTTCTATGGTCACCGATGGCTTGTTACATTTATTGATTATTTTTCTCGTACTACATAGGTGTACTTATTAAAAAAGAAGAGTGATGTCTTAAACTGTTTTCAACTCTTTCATAAGATGGTTGACACTGGGTTTGGTTGTGAAATGTGTCTTTTATAGCAATAATGGGCAATATGATGATCGTGGTATATTTGGTTCTTATCTTGCTAATCATGGGATCCTCAATCAAACCATATGTGTTCACACCTTTATCCAAAACAGTGTGACTGAGCGAAAAAAATAAACACCTGCTCAAATTCACTCGGTGCCTCCTCATTACTATGAATCTTCCCAAATCTCATTGGGGCGAAGTAATCCTCACTGAGGTGTACCTCATGAATCGTCTTCGCACCAATACCTAACAATATATCTCCCATCTATCTCAATTGCCCATCAAATGTGTAGTCCACACATCTCATTTACCTCCTCGTGTGTTTGGATGTGTATGATTTGTCCACATTCATCAACAAACTCGTGATAAATGTGATGCATGTTCCTTGAAATGTGTCTTTGTTGACTACTCCACTATGAAAGGCTATCCTTGTTATCATCCCGTATCTCGTTGTTTCTTTTGTATCATGGACATGACGTTCTGTGAAGGGGAAACCTTCTTTGGCTCACGATAGAGGGAACAAAACAACTTGTTGACGTCGTTCCAACTATTCCCTTTCTCGTCCTTCCAAATATTCCCCGTTCTACTGTGACATCACATTCCTACAGCAGATCCAACTATCATGACCCCTCTTGTACAACCCATAGTTATTATTCTGAAACTTATTTCACTTCTTTCTCATGTCTAACAGAGACGTAATACTGGTGTTAAGGTGCTACAAACTCCTGTCATTACACCACAACCGATACATTCTTCTGAACCAGACACTGATGAAGACCTTCATCAACCTCTCAAACATTGAAAATGTAAGTCGTTCTCTTCAACATACCCAATTGCAAATTATATCTCATATCACAATTTGACTGAGGCACATAAAGCCTTCATTACCTCTTTGGCCTCTGTTCGTATTCTTGACACTTGGCAAGAAACAATAAATATACCAGAATGAAGAAAGGCAATGGAAGAAGAGATGTCTGCATTAGAGAAGAACAAGACTTGGACTATATCACATCTCTCGCTTGAAAAGAAACATATTGGCTCCATATGGGTATTCTCTGCCAAGCAGATCAAGAAGGTATCGTCGAGAGATACAAAGCATGTCTTGTTACTCAGGGATATACACAAACCACTGGTGTGGATTATCATGAGACTTTTGCGTTAGTTGCCAAAATGGACTATCTGCATTATTTTATCATGTGTCGCATGCCTTGGATGGGATCTCTGGTAAATAGATGTTAAAAATATTTTTTACATAGCAATCTTGAAGAATAAGTATACATGAAGTTTCCACCGGGTTTCTTGAAGCAACGAGCGGAACAGAAAATTTGTCAACTCCAAAAATCTTCCTAAGGGTTGAAACAATGTCCTGGTGTTTGGTTTGGAAAATTCAAAAAGGTTGTGACCCTATTGGGATACAAACAAGGTCACTCTGAGCATACCCTCTTTGTTAAGAGGAATGCAGAGAAGGTGGTGGTTCTCAACGTCTATGTCGACGATATCATCATTGTGGGAAATGATTTGGAAGAAATCACATGGTTAAAAACACGCCTATGTAAGGAGTTCAAAGTCAAAGACCTAGGAAAGTTAAAATACTTCTTAAGAATTGAAGTTGCGCGATCTGACCGTGGAATCTTCATTTCTCAAATGAAATGTCATACATCTACTAGAGGAAATAGAGATGTTTGGTTGTGCTCCAGCAGATACCCTCATTGAAGCAAATTATAAAATTGATGAAGACAAGGATGGTGAGAAGGTGAACTCCATGAGCTATCAAAGACTGGTGGGAAGATTAATCTACATCACACACACTGGCCCTAATATCACACATGTTGTTGGGATCCTTAAAATATACATGCATTCTCCCAGACTAAGACATCAAGAAACAGTTATGAGAGTGCTACGGTAGCTGAAGATGTCTCCTGGGCGAGGACTCTTATTCTCTCGAAATGAGTATTTAAATGTTAAAGTACACACAGGCGTTGATTGGGTTGGATAGAAGCCAAGACGATAGAAATTCAACCACTGAACATTGTTCCTTTATTGGAGGAAACCTCGTGATCTGGCTAAGAAACAAAATGTAGTAGCAAAGTCCAATGCAGAAGCATAATACAAAGCTATCACAGGGAGTGCAAAGGGCTCTGGCTCAAATCTCTAGTGCAGGATTTAGGGCTACAAGATGAGAAGCATATACGGCTATATTGCGATGATAAAGTTGTTATCAACATTGTTCATAATCCTGTTCAACATGATCGAACAAAGCATATTGAGATCGATAGACACTTCATCAAAGACCACCTGGAAAAAGACAGCATTTGCACTCCTTTTGTTCAATCCCAAGATCAACTAGCTGACATCTTCACCAAAGGCTTGAGTTGTGACACCTTCACTGATAACATCTCCAAGATGGTAATGATTGACATATACTCTCATTTTGAGGGGAGAGAGTTGAATTATAGCCTATTTAGAAGTTAAATAGCTCATTGTAAAAGCGCACTTATATGGCTCATTTTTCTCCTTTTATTTAGTTTCACACCTCTAATTGGAATTGACTCAATTTCAATTTCTATGAGAATCAAAATTGAATCAAGTCAATTCCAATTCCCACCCCCCAATTTCGTCTAAACAAACGGACCCTAAGGGTGTTTGTGAACTGATTTAAATCCAGTTGGACCTCAACGGGTCATAAGCGAGTTGTGAGCACTGGATCAAACTCCCAGGTCAACACAGTTGAGCCTTAACGGCCTAACGGGTCTTATGCGAGTTGTACGCACTGATTTTGACCCAAGTGGAATGGGCTCAAGACTAAATATTGATATAAATACAGTGACTCTTAACGTAATAAAATGAAGACATTGAAAACGAATGCAAAAGTATAAAAGTTAAATGAATATAATGTTACTTGCCTGTTACCCTTTCTTACAATTATCTTCTTCCTGTTCATATAAATACAACTTGAAATGCATCATTATGCATTATTCAAGTAGACTATATATTACTAATTATGATACATTGCTTACTGACTAAAAAGGCATAATAACATTGCTTACTACGAATGGAATGAAAGGAACAAGAGTTATGGTATACAAATGAATACAAAAATGGATACGATAACCTATATGAATATGAAATTGACTACCACGTATTAATCATATGCGTATGAATTATGAAATAAGTCAGACAAATTAATTGATAAATGTTTTTTGCTTCTTCCATTATTACTTAGATACATGTCTCACCTTTACACTAAATCATGTTATATGAGTCTTCTTTATTTAGTTAAACTGTTATTGTTAATCTAACTAACATAATGAATTATATATGTAAATTGTTACTGATTCACCTTGTTTGTATGTACAAGCGGTTTAAAAGATAAATTCTCACTTAATATTAACTAAAGGCTAATCTTTTTGTTGTCTTTTGTTTTTGGAAAAAGAATGATTAACTCTAAAAGAAAATTTTGAAGCTTGGCTACACATGACAATTAGGTATGTCTATTTTATTAATAGTGGAATTTTAGACATGTATTATTATTAATGCAAAGACAAGTTACGTGACGAGGTACATATTTGGTACTCAATGTGATGTATGTTATTATACTGCGCCAAAGTGAAGTTTAAAAATATTGCTATAAAATTAATATTGATATGTTGTGGCGATCTCTGGACAGTTACAGTCAACACTTAGAGATACGGTAGACAATGATGAGAAGCAAAGCTTAGTGATAAAATCCATGGCAATGTCCTCCAACGTTGAGTTAGAATCGGTAATGGCTGAAATTGACATGTTGGGGAAAGCCTGTGGTATTTTGCCTTTTGAAATGTCAGGCAGTTTGCCATGAACTACTAGATGACACGTGTCATTCTTCGCCAGTAAAGGGTGACGGATGGGCACATGTTTGTGTGATATGCCCAGGAGTGTCCCGCAAAGGAGGTGGCATGGAACTCGTGAAGGCGATGTGGAATCTAGGGGGATGTGTCCACGAGCACCAATCCATCACAGCCATGTAACTATTCTCCCACTAAGTGGAAAGGAGGGCGGGAGCTGGGAAGCGAGGTCTTGCTTGAGATCCCGCATGATGACCCCATAGTGAGGATCACACCATACCTCGATCTGAATAGCGTCGACGGCAAAACACCGTGAGTGAGAGAAGGCTAGCGGGTGTCACTATAATCCTTGTGGGAAAGGGCATCTACAGTGGTGTTAGCAGATCTTGCTTTGTACTCAATACAAAGTTGTACCCCGATGATTTAGCAATCAACAGTTGTTAGGTCAGTGTTGTCATATCCTAATACAAGAGGTCTATAAGTTGTGATGATATGTGCAGACCACAACGTGGAGACCAAGCAAATAAGACTGCCAATGTTGGATGGCTAAGACCAAGACACGTAACTCAATGACATAAGCCGAGGTGGCATATCAGCGATCGTTGAAGGCCATATTTTAGCAAGCGATAAGTCGTCCCCCCTACATGAGAATGGCCCCCACTCCCGTCCCTGAAGCATCGCCTTCAATGAAGAAGGATTATTTGAAATCTGGCATGTAGAATACTAAAGCAAAAAAAACAAGGCATGCTGAAGGATGTGGAAGGTTGCCTAGGCGGCCAATCCACACAAAACAAATCCATTTCAGTTGTATTAGGGGGCATGCCAATGCACCATAGTTGTTGATGAAACGGTGATAATAGCTCATAAGGTTGAGGAAGCCCAATAATTGCAGATGAAATGGCGATAATAGCTCATAAGGCCGAGGAAGCCCCGTATTGCTCTGGTAAAAGATGGTGTCTCCCACTGGAGGACTGTTGTCTTCTTGGTCAGGTCCATGGTTAACCCAACGATAAAGATTATGTGGCTCAAATACTCTATCTGAGTTTGCCCAAAAGGAACTTCTTCTAGTGCGTCCAATTGATGACCCGAGAGAAGCTAAAGTATTGTCAAGTATCAATAGATAATCCAAGTGGAGCTGCCAAGAAGAATTGTAAACCAAAATGTCATCAAAGAATACCAAGACGAACTCACGCAAGTGGAACCAAAGATGTCATTCATAGTGGAGTGAAAGGTCGGTGACATGTTGTCCAAACCAAACGGCACGACCAATAACTCATAATGTCTAACATGGGTACAAAAAGTGGTCTTGGGAATGTCAGCGGCCTGTACCCGTATCTGATGGTAGTATGATCGCAGGTCAAGCTTGAAGTAGTAGGTCACCCGTTGTAGCTCGTCCAAGAGGTCCTGATTCAGTAGAATGGGGAATCAGACTAGCAATATATGTTTGTTCAGGTCACGATAGTTCACACAAAACTATTAACTGTTGCCCTTCTTCCGTACCAGAAGGACCTAGCCGTAGAACAGGCTTGCGCTCGGTTAGATTATAACCTCGCGGCATCTCCTCTACCATAGTCTTAATGGTTGTCTTATGGGCATGATCGTAACAATAAAGGCAGGGAGACAATGTTGTCACCCTGGGATGGAGACCATGTGATGGTTGGAGGGACGATTCTATGGCAACTTGTGTGGGGTTCTGAAGATACAAGTGAATTTTTACAACAAGAGCGGAATCACTGGGTGTGCGCGTGCATCCGACTAGTTCAGTACGGTCGCCATATGCCATAATAGATGTGAAAGCCTGAGTTGATTGTCCTAAGAAGGGATTGTAATTTCGTCAGTGAAAGAGCGAAGTAGGGGCCCCCTTGAAGAAGTTGGGCGGCACCTGGTGTCTCGAAGGCCTAGTAAGCTTGTCCCATATGTGTTAGATGTCGCCTAGGATTCACAATCAAGCCACGTTGCGCATACCCAAGATGGTGTCCAAACCACTAAGCCCAAATACGTAAAAATCCATAGCACCTGAGTAAGATCCAATCGCCAAGGAAAGACCCACGCAACAACCTGTCGTGCGGATACAGTGTTCATAGCCAAAGAACACATGAAATCATTGTGCCAACTCCACCGGGTGCTATAACTCCTCGTTGGAGATAACATTGTGCCTCGTTCCACTGTCAATCATAAGTCAAAAACACCAACATGCAACCCCAACGTGTGGCTTAAGATTTCATTATGTAAGGTTGGTCATGTCGTCCACTAAGCATAGTAGCAGGTCGAGACAGTTGAGTGGCATAGGCTTGTAGAAGGACTAGTCATCCAACTCTAGGGCTTGCTTCATAGTGAATGCCACCGAGCCTCCTCCACCTGCATGCATCAGAGCGAGAATAGTCGGTTATGCACACACAGATGTACTCGAATGTGTGGTTGCAGATCGGTCAAAAAATACCCCAGATATTACTCTGCCTCCAGGCCGTGCGCATGAGTGACAATTTTGATGAATGCATTAATGTAGGAGACAACTGACTCCACTTATCAAATAGTGCTCAATCGCTCGAACAGGTTTGCGGTGTGGCGCATATCATAGTGACGGATCAGTTCATCCTTGAGGGGCAACCAGGAGAGAGCAGGGTTGGATTGATGTATACAACAGATCCGATGGAGAGACAAGCCCTCCATGTAGATGGTGTTGAGCAAAACCTTCTGAAATTTTGGGGTAACTTATTGATCAAAATACTGTTATGCGCAGGCTAGCCAAATCATGGGATCAGCCCCCTCGAACAACAGAATATCGAGGGGACGAATGTGTATCGAGTTCCACGAGATGACTGCAAGAACTCTATAGGACTGGTTGAGTTGTTGGTTAATGCCATGAAAGGTACAGGCGGAGTAGGTGATGGTGTATCTTGTTGAGTGGAGGAGAGCGAAATAACGTCGTGGATGGCGACCTAAAGGCCGAAGAGTGTTGTCGGCGTAATCCATGAGATCGAAGAAAGATTTGACGGGAGAGGGCGCGTCCTTATCCCAAGCCATCCAACGGGTCACGGGTTTAAATAGAAAAAAGAACTCCAATCGTAGAGAAGAAAACAACGCGCGTGGAATACGCGGAGCTAGACGCAATGGTGCAGGAGAGGACGACCTGCTCGGGGCGTGGAATCGGCGGATGCGGCAAAAAAACTTGGATGGAAGACCCGGAGCGGAACGCCCGGGCGTGGAGAAGAGGTCGCGGGCTGGACTCACTAGAGCGGAGAACACGTCGCAGGCATTGTTCAGTGTTGAAAGGAGGCAAGCGGAACAGTTGATAAACGATGTTATCGACTCGCAGTTTTTCCTTGGTTGCACAATAATAGGGATGTCGGTTCACCCACTTCCATTTTTCACATTAGATAGAAAATAGTCCAAAATATGCACACAACACTAGACCTTTATATACAAGGACAGTCTATTATTTAAACATAAGGGCAATCAGTGCACAAAGCATCCCCGCGCGGCGAGGGTCCGGGGAAGGGTCCCACTACAATAAGTGGCAAAAATAATGCGACATAATAATTAAAAGAGCATTGAAAGTTAAGATACAACGTCGTCGCTACGCATGCACATCTAATAGGGCTTGTGGTCGGTGTGAGTAGACTTGCATACACCGTTGCCAGGTGGTAGCATCGCTCATGCTCGTGTCAGTAAGTTTATTTAAATAGGTAGAAAATAGTCCAAAAGATCTACACAATGCTATACCTTCTTATTTATGTACTAGGAGGGTCTACTACTTAGAGATAAGTAGCAGATAATAATTCGCCATAATAATTGAAGGAAAATTGGAAGTAAAGATACAATGTCACTACTCATGCACATCCGACAGGGGCTCGTAGCCAGAATGAGTAGACTTGCACTTATCGTTGTCAGGTGGTAGCACCGCCCATGTTCATATCAATAAGTCTATTTAAATAGATAGGGAACTTATGGTTTATAATTAGGGTATACTATGGAATGATGAATCAAATAACAAGGTTCCGCCCACCATTCTCATATGTTTCTCCAAATTATCGAGTCGTTATCATAGGCTTTGTTTGGGGCAATGGCGGTGGTGAGAAAAGTTCTATTTCCACAGTCACCATTGTTTTGGAGGCGTTGTTTTCTCGGTGGTGGTAAATGTTTGTCAAAAAGGTGTTTTGGGGACCTTTTAGAAAGCAGTGAACTCTCACTTTCAGAAAAACTAAAAGAAGTTTTTCGTGTTTTCATGCTCCTGTGTTCGTCGGTCAACATCACTCTTCTTTGCATGTTGTTTTTCCTACTACTGCTTTTCAGACAACACTAATCTCACCACTAGTTTCCACCATTGCTTTGCGGGCATTCACAACAGCTCTAATATCAGACTTCTCTCATTTCCCACCCAGCTCTACATCATTTGTTATTAGAATCGGTAAATTCTTGTATCTCACCGGTCATGCAGCCCACATCTTTAACAACGCCATGCACAGTAGAGTTGAGCCTAACACCCTAATACAACATAACGTTTGCACTCAACTATATACAAATCGCACATTTGCAAATTGCATGCAAACCATTGTTGGGGGCTCCCTACTGAGCTCGGGTGATGGGGAGGGAGAGGTAGAAGTCTTGCGGAGGATTGAACTCCCCCTTCCTTGAAGCCGGAGGAGCTATGGTGGCAATGAGCTTGATCGCGAAGGGAGTCGGTCCAGGCGAGCATGTTGCGGCCGATCGGCGAGATTTTTCCTACGGGTGAAATCGCCGGGTAGAAGATAATAGAAAATAAAATTAAGGAAAAGAGAGAGAGAAAGAGAAGGATATTAATTCATTCATGCCCTCAAAATGAGTCCACAATCCCTTAAGTATGGAGTGTCATGATTGTTCAAGAGCACCTCACTTGGGTCATAGTACAAGTGAGATAAAAAACATGACATGTAAAATACAATACGCAAGGAAAATAAGAAAGATAATGTGTGATCTTCTTCGATGGCATGCGCGCGATGCTGATAAGCCCAGCCCCAACATGGATCCATAACAATGACTAATATTACAAACCTTTCATTCTAGCTTTTAAGACCCTTGTTGTATTTCACACCCACCCTAACAGTTTCACTCTGTAACATTCACATTTTCACCACCTCCTCACACCCCATCAACTCATTTACGCATTGAGTGTCGCATCTTCTATTTATGCCTAACAACCCTCATTTCTGAAATCAACACTAGCATATTCCTACAATCGGTAGTCGCGGCTCACTCTTCCCTAGGACAACACCCACAAACCTATGATTTTGTAAACACTCTGTTAAGTGCAGGCTTTCCCCACACACATTATGCATCACTTGTAATGCCCCGATCTACTGTGAGTGCGCTACAAGTCTGCAGATCAGTGACCCCAACCCATCTCCACGGATCTGATTGTCTGCAGCCACTAATTCCAATGGAGGGTTGTGGAGGTCGGGACTGAACCCCGGACCTCCTAGATAAGGGAGCTCTCTAATTAGGAGGTCTGGGTTCAAGCCCAGACCTCCCTTATCTAGGAGGTCTGGGTTCAAGCCCCAGCCTCAATAACCCGCCATTGGAATTAGCGGTTGCGGCCAATCAGATTCGTGGAGATGGGTTGGGGCCACTGGTATGCAGACCTATAGCGCACCCGCAAACCACAGTAGACCGGGGTGTTACATAAAAAAGTGCAACTCACTCATCCCTAATCCAACACTCACAAAGCTATGATTCTACTATATAACATGCATCTCGCCTAATCATAGCGCATTTGCTCTTAGTCCCACACTTCGTGCAATTAGCTACGATTATGTAAACACCTTGTTAAGTGTAGGCTTTCCCCACACACACTATGCATCACTTACTTGTAAAGCCCTGGTCTACTATGGGTGACCCCAACCCATCTCCACGAATCTAATTGGCAGCAATCGCTAATTCCAATGGTAGGTTGTTAAGGCTAGGGCTTGAACCTCAGACCTCCAAGATAAGGGAGCTCTAAAATGGTCATCACCAATTGAGTTCTACACAATTGGTGATGAGGACCAATTTAGAGTTCCCTTATCTGGGAGGTTTGTGGTTTAATCCCCAGCCCCAACAACCCAGCCAATGGAATTAGTGGTTTTGGTCAATCAGATTTGTGGAGATGGGTTGGGGTCACTGGTCTGCAGACCTGTAACGCACTCACAGTAGACCGGGGCGTTACATTACTAGTGCACACTCGCGGTCCCTTTTTATCTGCTTTGGTTCAAGCATGGATCACCTTGCAAGGATCTAGCACGCATCAAAAGACTCAAACCAGTAGATATGAGCACAAATATTGTGAAAATATTCATTGGTCGTATAAAATTATCCAAGTGCTAGCATGTTGTCTTCAAAACCAACAGAATGATTGACACGTGCAAAGGTGATTTTATTATTCCAGGGATAGATTGTCATGCTAGCTTTTTGATCCTATGAGCACAGGGAGACAATGCCCTTTTTAAAGTAACTAATTAATTACTTGGCACTTGTAAAATATTTCTAGAACATTCCAGTCCTGTTAAAACCAGTATATATATATATATGTATATATATATATATGTATATATATATATATCCAAACATAAAAATTACTTACCTGACGATTAGTGGAGGTAACATATTCCACAGATATTCTAATTTCAACAGTAGGATAGGTTTGGGAGATTTCAGCCGTAACTCTGTCCTGTGATGCTTCAAATTCTCCCCAGGTTCTCAAAATTTCTTGCATGCACTCACCAGCTTTATAAACAACTGTGGATGTGTCAGCCTTACCTAAGACATTAGGAAAGAGCCTTAAAACTTGGTAAAGAGAAAAGAAAGAAACACGAAACCTAGATAAAAGTACAACGAAAATTTTTTCTTAAAAAGATACAATCGTGATTGACCTATCTGGAGAAAAATAGAAACAGCTCATGAAATCCATAATCCAATAGGCTGAGATAATTAAATATAATCAAGTTGGAGTGCAGAGAGAACTTATTAACACAGTTCTGATTGAATGGTGTGGTAGCTCATGAACATCGAAATTGTCCCTAAAGTTGAACTCCGGAAATTGTGTGTGCACCTTGCATCCTAAGATCCACATACCTTCCTCGGGGGGCATGTTCTTGCACTGTAAAAAGATCTATTGTGCCGTCTGCCTTTGATCTTCTTCCGTATGGGTGGCCAACACTCTGACAAGCTCGCATACGGGAATGGCCTCCACTGACATATTATCAGGAAGGGATGCCTAAATTGGTTGCTCTCACATTGTCTTCATAAGTCCTGCTGGAAAGTAATAATTGTAGGAGGCAAGTGACCTCGCTGATCCTTTACAGGATCATGACGGGCCCATAGCAGCATGCAAAGAGCTTGGAGTGGAATTGATTGGCCATCGAACTCTACCTGTGAGGTTGCACCTTCAAGAGTACACTCACCCGGGGTGAACACGACGTCCTTCATGTAGCGGTTGGCCTATTGGGCCATGTTTTGTTGCGGCTAGAGGTGTATTTTCAACAATCGCATTGCTTCATCCGGTCTCTGAACTTGGCGGTCGCGGATTCAATTCGGCACTCACCGGACATATGACTGATAAGTTTGAACGGTGGACAAACATAGACAACCCGGAAGGGAGAGGTGTTGGTTGCTAACTAGTAAGACGTGTTGTACCACAATTCAGCCCAGGAGAACCACGTGTACCAACGACAGGGCTACTCCGTGGAAAACAACGCATGTATGTCTTGAGGCAATGATTCAGGACATCGGTATGACGACTTAGTTAATAAAGGCTCAAGGTGCGCCAAGGCGCAAAGGAGCCTTGGAGCCTAGGCTCAAGGTGCGTCAAGGAGCAAAGGAGCCTTGGAGCCTAGGCTCAAGGCACAGGCGCGCGACTGACGAAGGCAGGGCGCAACCAAATTCATTTTAAATAATCAGCAACAAAGATCAGTTCATCTTCTTGATCAGATTCTTCATCTATTCTACTAATTAATCATTCAATATTGTCATTTATATCTCTTAAAAATAGAATCAATGTACTCACTTGCATCATATATAAGTTTCAGCATTCGATTATGTTTCACAAACACTTGATCATGCAAAAATTATTAAGTTCTTATAATATTTCTTTCTTTATTTTGAAAAAAAAATTACAACAGAAATCTTATCCAGGTGTGTTGTTTATGCTCCAAAGGTGCAAAAAAATACGTGTAAAGGTGCAAATCTCTGAGCCTTGAGGCTTAAGCGTGCCTAAGTCGCGCCTTTAATAACATAGACTGGCGATGGTTAAGTTGTGTTGAAGCGCAATTGAGTCCTTGTGGCTTGAACAACTTAAGACGGGAGCTCGTGAATATCGAGTCGCAATCGCTCACAATAGAGTATGAGAACTCATCCAATCCGACAATCTCGCATATGAAGACATGTGTAATGGAGCTGGTCGTGTACCTGTTTCTGGATGAAATGAAGTGATCATACATCAACAAATGGTCAATGATCACAAGAGACAGTCAAAGTCATGTGGGCGCGTCAATTATGTAATAAAGTCCATGACAATTTCCTCCAAAACAAGATCTGGGATCACATGGGTTATAGGGATTCTACTGGTGTGAGGGCTTGTTTCTTCGCCTTCCAGTAGGTCAGACATCTGGTAACAAACTGATGGACGACCTTCATCATTCCGCGCCAGTAAAATTCTTCGTCAAACGGGGATGTGTGGTATGCATCTGAATGACCACAAGTGGCATTAGCATGAAATTAATGAAGCAATCTGGGGATCCAAGGAGATAAATCGGTGACCATCGCGGTAATGTAGAAACTCTCCCACAAGATGGAAAGGAGGATGAGAGTTTAGATCGCTTCGCAGATCCTCGAAGACTGTCGTATAATGCAAATCACACCATACTTCCCCTGGAATGGCCTTGGCTTCGAACCAACAAGGGTGAGAGATATCTAGAAGTGTGCCTTGGTGATCCATGTGAATTAGAAGAACCTAACTTGTACTCCACCGAAAAATTATAGGCCACTAATTTAGCAATCCATAGTTGTCGCATCGATATTGAGATTTTTGATTCAAGAGGCAGCACAGATTGCAGCGATTGTTCAAGAAAGCAAATTGGCATCTCAGGCTACCAACAGGTAAAGACGCCAATGTTACACAGCGAGCACAAGGGCAAGTAGCTCATTATCATAGGCCAACATGGTGTGTCGGTGGCTGGTGAAAACCCAATTATAATAGGCAATGGGGCGATCTTGTTGCATTAATAACGCCCCCTCCCCCACCCTAGCTTATGATCGTGTCGCAAATCGCAATCAATATCTTGATCATGAACGACTTATCCAAGTCAAGCATGCTCAGAATAGGAGTTGTCACCAGCGCCTGATGTAAGCTGGCAAAGACCTCCTGAGCAGTGGGACTTCAAGTGAACGTCATCAATGCCTCCTTCCATAGGAGCTACGTCAGTGGACAAACCAACGGGGTGTACTTACGAATAAAGTAGGGATAATATTCAGCGAGTCCCGGGATGCCATGAACTAAACAAGCAAAATATAAAGAGTTTCACAGAAGCACAACCTCCACTTTGGTTAGGTCTGTGGCCAAGTGTCTGATATTAGAGTGAAGAGGGAAGAGATGGGTCGCGGGATGGATTAACAATGAGGAAGGTGATAGGCATGGACGTTGGATCATCCATGACCTTGTTGTATTCTTTAATTTCTAATTAGTTCCAAAAGCATGCATATAACTAAAGTCTCCCTTTTTATATTACTTGGTGCCTCGAACAAAAAAAAAGTGAACCACACAATAGTAATACTAGTACATAATCTAACGAATATGAATGCATAGTTAGAGCGATGCCATGGTTCCTCTCGTGGTCAGTAGAAATAAAATGTATAAACCGCTATCTAGATGGCTCTCTCATACATGTATTTGAATGAAGGATATAGGCCAAAAACAACAAAACTCAAGCCTTTATCCCACTATAGTGGGGTCGGCTATATGGATCCTTTGTCACCATTGTGCCCTATCTTTTGTCATAATCTCACTAATGTCTAAGTACATCATGTCTTTCCTTATAGTTTCATTCCAAGTCTTTATTGGTCTACCCCTCCCTCGTTTAATGTCTAGTGACTAAGACTCACAACGTCTAACAGGTGCAATGTTGTAAATATTGGATGTCGGCGATATATCAGATTGCGTTTTTAAATGTCAGAAGTCGGAGACATGTCGGGGATATTTTAAAATATGGGATTTGCATTTATTATAAATAATTTTTTTAGTTTTATGTATACTAATAATTATTATATGTTATAAAAATAGAAAAATAATATAACAAATAGACAAAAAATGAGTCATTTATATTACAAAATAAAATTGAATAGTATCTAAGATAAAATATTATTAAAATACAAAATAATACATTGTAAAATATATTTAATAGTATATAATAATTTTATTTTGATAACAATAAGTTTATTGCAAATAAAAAATATTTAAAAATTAAAAAACTTTGATTAATTATAAGTCTTTTCGAACTTATAAATTTATATTAAAAACATGTAAACAATCAACTAATAAATGTATTAAATATTTTCTTTTTTTGTAATATGAAATAAAAAATTTTGTGAAATAATTATACAAAATTGATTGTAATAACAAAAGGTTAAAAAAAACTGAAACAATAAATTTAACTGATTTAAGCATACATAATATAATATATATAGACAATTTAAAAATATGTTGCTACATAAAATAAAATAGCGTACGATATATTAAAAAGTCGTGTCGACCGATATATCGGAAAAAATCGAACATGTCGGTCTATATTTATAAAAGGATATAATTTATTTTTTTAAAAAAAACATATTGTTTTGCCTTTAAAAATGACACGGCGGGGAGACATGTTGGACATGTCGGAGGACATTTAAAACAATGAACAGGTATCTTTAATGGTCTCCTTTGTACGTGTCCAAACCCTCTTAGTCGAGTTTCTCGCATCTTCTCTGCAATTGGGGCTACTCCTACCTTATCCCTGATACATTCATTCCTAATTTTATCCGGACTCGTGTGTCCACACATCCACCTATGCATTCTCATCTTCGCAACTCCCATGTTTTGCTCATGTACACAATTCACTGCCCAACGCTCAGAACAATAGAGCAATGCTGGTCTAATTGCAGTACGGAAAAACTTGTCCTTAAGTTTTAATGGTAATTTATGATCACATAAAATCCCTGAAGCACCTCTTCACTTCAACCAACCCGCTTGGATTCTATGTGTCGCATCTTTGTTAATACCTCCGTTTTTTTAAACTATCGATGCAAGATATTTAAAACACTCACTACGGGAAATATCTTGATCAGCCAACTTAATAATGAAGTCATCTGTCCTTCTTGCACTGCTAAATTTAAGCTTCATATACTCTGTCTTTGTCTTGCTCAACCTAAAACCCATCTTTTCTAAATTGTCTCGCCAAGATTCAAGTTTTGTGTTTACACCCTCGCTTGGATATGTCTGGTGAGCTCATCAAAGATCAGGGTAAAGAGATAAGGGCTTAAAGATGAACTTTGATATAAGCCAACAATGATAGAGAATTCTTGTGTTAATCCTCCAGATGTCATCACCCTTATCACAGAATTTGTATACATATATTAAAATTAAGTCAATGTATGATACATTTACACCTTTTTTCTAAGACTCTCCATAAGATCTCTCTCGGAACTCTATCATAAGCCTTCTTAAAATCGATAAACAACATATGCAAATCTTGTTTTCTTTCTCGATAGTTGTCAATTAGTCTCCTTAAGAGATGTATAGCTTCCATGGTTGACTGCCTTGACATGTATCCAAATTGATTCTCTGAGATGTTAGTCTCCCGTCTTACTCTTTTTCTATTATTCGTTCTCATAGTTTAATGATATGACTCATTAATTTAATTCATTTGTAATTACCATAATTTTGTATATCGCTTTTGTTCTTATACAAAAGTATCAAGAGACTTTCTCTCAATTAGTCTGACATCCTTTTTGACTTCAATATCTTATTGAAAAAACATGTAAGCCACAAAATTTTGTCATTCACTAGACATTTTCATACTTCGATGGGTATATCGTCTTGGCCCAACCACCGATTCATTTTCCATCTTCTTTAGAGCATCATTTACCTCTGGTACTTAAATTTTACAATAAAACGTTATGTTCATATACTTCTCTGATTTACTTAACTGTTGCAAATTCAATTCATTGTCTTTCAAGTATCTTTTTCATCGCTCTTTAATATCCACATTATCCGTCAAAATTATATCTATTTCATCATTTATGCATTTTACTTGACTTAAATCTTTTGTCGTCTTTTTTATAGCTCGAGCAATTTTATATATGTCACGCTCTTCATCTTTAGTATCTAGTCACTTATAAAAAATTTCATAAACTTGACTTCTTGCTTTACTTACTGCATGTTTAGCTCCTTTTTGGCAACTTTATACCTGGCTAAGTTTTCATCATTTCCTCAAGCATAGAGTGATTTATAACTGTCTCTCTTTGCCCTCACTTTATCTTGTACTTCCTCTTTTCATCGCTAAATTTTTTTATTTGGGGTCACACGACCATTTGATACTCCAAGTACGTTTTTTTCACTTATCCTTAAATGTGAAAACATAACTTTTCATGAGACACTGGGATCAATATAAGGGTCATCAACTAGTTGTTCCATAATTGTTGTCATGAAAGCAACCTGCTTTTCCATTTCAAATTCCACTACCGAATTTTTAACATCATTTTTGTTCTTATCTTAAATTTATTATATTTAATTTATACGTCTAATACCACTACCCTATGTTGTGTTGTCAAACTTTATCCTGTAACAACTTTGCAATCCTTACAAATCATTTTATTCATTTTACGAGTCATAAAATAATCAATTTGTGACTTATTTGATCCATTTTTAAATGTAATTAAATATTTTTCCCTCTTTATGAAAAACGTATTTGTCACAATTAGCATATGTGTTACGGCAAAATCTAAAATGTTTCGTCCTTCTTCATTTCTTTCTTCATATCCAAATCCTCCATGAACGGCTGTATAATCTACATTTTTCATCTCTATATGTCTATTTAAGCCTCCTCCTATAAAAAAATTCTCTCTTTGTAAGATTCTCTTACTAAATCATTCAAGTCTTTACAAAATTGCACTTGAATAGCTTCACTTAATCCTACTTGTGGTGCATAAGCACTGATCACATTAATAGTTTTCTTTTTTATGATCAATTTAAGAGCTAAGATTCTATCACATTTTCTACTTACCCCAACAACTTCATCCCTCCAAGTAGTATCCATAATAATACATATTGCACTACTTGGTTTTTTTTGTATACTATAATTTAAAACTTGAATTATCTAAAAAATTAGTTTTCTCACACACTCATCTAATCTCTTACAGGCATAAAATATTTATCCATCTTCTAATTATCGTATCCACTACTTTCATCGTTTTCTCTGTTAGTGTACTAATATTCCAACTTTCAAACTTAAGTCGGTCACAATTCATACGACATACTTTCCTAGGACATCTAATATGTGAGGATTTTGTCTATTTAACACTACACTCAAGTTCTCTTGGAGATGCAGTGGTCCTTGCCAAGACGCCGCATTCACACCAAACAACAAGGACTCTTGCATATTTAACACTACACCCAAGTCCTGGAGATGCAGCGGTCTTTGCCAAAATGTCGCATTCAGATTATGTGACGCGTTCTTTAGGAGTAACAACCTAGCTTTTGCACAATTTTTCAAATGATATATATTCATAAGGATAACTAAATTTTACCATGGCCGTCTACGTAACACAACCCTCAACATTTTTCATCCGAACTTGGGACCGGCATGGGCCAAAATTAAGAGTAGAGAAAACAACAATAGGAATTCACACAAACAACGGTAAAAGTAGTCCGTGAACTACTAGAATAGAGAGATGTAAGATACAGGAGTGAGAAAACTAATATAGATAAGGAAAACTATATAAGAATTGAGACAAAGAGGGGAGGAATAACAAAAGAGAACAATCTCAAGGGATTAACAATACTATCTCCCACCAGCCAATAGTTTTTTATTTTTTTTTTATTCAAGTAACTTCATTGTTACAGTATTATACCTTCTCTAAGATGCTATAAAATACAGACGAGAATAGCTACTACAGAAAAAGTAAAAGGGGCTGAAGGAGAATTCAATAAGCAACAGTGTGAACCCATCAAGGGATTTTAATAGCACTAATCAAATTTGAAATTTGAATCTCCTTATTTTCTCTTTGTTTGTACTCCTAAATACCAAGTCAAAATAAGTTCCACCAACCATATATAAAGCAGAAATAAACCAAGGTTGAAACATAGGAAAAACAAAAACCGCAACCTATATATGACCCAAGCCCATGACACAGTAGAGGTAACAAAAGCATTGATCTAGGCCCTCCCTCTAAATAAGTTTTTATACCATGTACTTGGAATGCATTTTTTAGGGGTTCAATCAATCTTCATAAATAACTCCGAACAACATCATCCACTAAATGAAAAAAAAACATATGTTTCTTTGATGTTGAAGTTAATCTCCAGAAAGAAAAAAAAACACGAGCAAGCATCTATTGATTATGCAAAAAAAAAAAAAATCATCGACAATGTGTCATGTCCAAATTGCAACAGCTGCTTGCATCATCGAAATCCTCAATGAAAAGCATGTCATTTAGTGACTGACCTTGATATCTGCAAGATTAAAAAATACGAGAGATGATCAGAGCAGTAATGAGCTCAAAACAGCGTCTGAAAATTAATATTGCTAAAAACTCCAAAGCACTAAGGTATTGAGATAAACTAATAAAATATTTGGCAGGTTATTCTCATCAAATAGAAGGGATGCTCCTACCAATGGATTTGCCAAACATGAGTTAGCATCACTGTTCTCATACAGATACACTTAGACTGTTCATTAGCTTAATCATCAACATAACCAAGCCTCTTGCATCAACTATCTATGATCAGCTACCTATGCACTTAGTTCATAACCAAGAAATGCCTGACAAATCAAAGTGAAGCAGGAAAATGAAGTGTGTTATATATGATGCCATCTAGAATGGTTTCTAGCTTGGATTTCTCTTTCAACATTTCCTCATAATGCTAAGCCAAACTGTCACATTGCTTTTTAAAATAAATGTTTTAACCATTGGCAACGAAGCCATTCATGCTAATTTTAGAAGTTTAAAAAAGAAATATATACAGTAAAAGAAATTTAACCATAAATGAAAACATATTCTTACAGTAATGGGTAAAATGTGGTATTGATTCTCTTCTGAGTACACATCAAATCCCATTAACAGGTAGCATGGGAGGAGCTCAGGTTTAAAATACAATGCAAATTAGGGTTACTTGAGTGGTGAAAATATAATGGACAATTAAAAAAATACATGATGACAAGTTAATGTCGCTCAGGCAACTTCAAGGATTGCACATAACTTATATAAGGATGTAATTGATATACAAAAATAGTTGATAAATTATAAATTTAATAGTAATAAAAATAATAACATTTATTCAAGAAACTAAAAAACAAATGAAAATCCATCCAAGGAACTTAGTTGAGTTCACTCGAACTATTTTACTCACAAAATCTGTACGATGAAGCAATATTGTATACCACATATAAGGTCAGAAATGTACCCGTCAGGGTCCCGAGCTCTCGATCGAAAACGAGGTTCCCGGTGAGTTGATTGAGTGGCACCTCTGGATCGTAACATTCTCCTCCGTTGCTGTATACCATAACATGATGTATCTCTATCCCTCTCTGGACCTCCGTCTCCTTCAGCAGTATCATCATCCAAATCCTTATCATAACACTTGCTGGGCTGGCCATATCTATCGCCCATCTCTGCATCTCTTTCTCTTTTCTTGTCCCTAATGTCCCTGTCGGAACCTTTCCAGCCATCATCTTTTGACCTCCTGAGATCCAATGATGAAATGGCCTGATCAGAAATTTTAACAGATCCTTCAGGTACCTCCTTTACATAATGTGAATTTTCCTTTTCGTTAGAGTTTGGAGACTCTTTCTTTATATCTTTCTCCGGTTCATTCTGTTCCTTGTCTTTCTGAATGTCCTTCCGCTCCCTCTCCCATCTCTCTAATTCTTTTTCTTCCTTCAAATCTTTGCCCTCATTAGTGATTTCATAAAGCTGCATGCTTCCTCTGCGGTCATTTCTCTCCTTATCCCACTCACCAAAATCTCTTTGTCTATCATCTTTCCTTTTCTTATCCTTTTCCCTGAGTTTGTCATCACCTTTCAAGTCAATCTTGTTCTCAGCAACCCCTTCATGTGATCCCAAAGGATTTCTATCCTCACCTCTTGAGGATTGGTCCTTCCAAAGTTCAACAGAGTTCTGCAAATGCCTCGCAATAGGCCAAGAATCCATCCCATCACTAGTAGGCTCGGAGTATCTCTTAGTCCAAAGGTGATCTTTGTTGCTCTCTTTCCAGCTTGAATAAGACATGGATGTTGCATAACTATCTCTTTCATATTTAACAGTGCCCTTATAGTCATTGTAAGACACCCTATCAGATCTTAATTCTTTTTCATCGCCCCTTGTATCTCTTGCATCACTTTCGCCTTTACTGACTTGTAAATCTATTTTTACGTCAATGCAGGAATCCCTGGTATCTAGCTTTATTTCCCTATTTGCAGATTTAACATTTCTCACATCCTTGGAAGCTCTCAGTTCTGATCTGTTCTCAGAAGTAGTGGGATGGTCCATGCCATGGTTTGGGGAGGAAGTCATTCTATGTGAAGACCTTTTATCAGCATCACGAGGTTCAATACGTTGGATTTTTGCTAGTCTTCCATCATGCCCGGACCTTCCATCATGTCCGGGTTCATAAGGCAGATGAAATTCATTTCCAAGCTGCTGCATCATCTTTCCTGAAAGACCAGAATACATGCTAGGCTCTTCATGTGATCTCTTAACAGGTGTGGAGTGTCCTCCATCTTCAGGTAACCTTTTAGATGCACCACTCATGTTTCAAGAATCAACACTCAATGCTGAAATAATTAGTGAAGAAGGGACAATCAAGAGAGAGTCTGGACCAAGTATCTTTGCTAAAGAATGCAATACCTTACTCCTGTAAAAAAAAAAACATGATCAGCATTGACAGTCGATCACACAAAAAAAATGAAGCAAACCCTAAAGGTTCCTTATAGAGTATTAATGCTCTATTAACAAAATCACATAAATGGAAGTTCTAAAAAGACTTATTTCTGAACCACTGCAACAAATTGAAATGTTTGAATTCTTACACATCATATTTATCCAGACAGTCGGTTTTATTTTCATTAACAAATTATCACTAGCCCTATCCAAATTAGTTGGAGTCTCCTTATTCAGAAAACCAATTGGTTATACTTAAAATTGTTCCACGGACAAAACATTAGATTCACACCCCTTTACATCTTTACCCCAATCAAGAAAGATCGTGAGTTAACATTTTCTGAATTTGCAATTTTTTACTGCTTTTTCCTGGTTGGAATATGGATAATTGGATATAATCTTTTTTCTCTAAAATTCATTTTTCCTGGTACTAGAAGCCCGGTGGTAAATTTATCACTGATTCACTGATAACCATTAAAATATAACTTTATTAGCAGAATATTCCACAATACATGAAAATTTAACACTTATCGTCATCATAAGTTTAAAAAACATAGGATGCAAGATGCGGGATGCATTCATATGTGTACGTGCAAACAAATGCGGTCCCGCACTCTTAAATGCATGTATTTGCAGTTTTGCACTTCCATATAAGCATGGGAATTATTTTACAAAAGCACTTAAAAATAGTAGAATCAAAATGGTAATGCAGACATGTCCTTTGCACTAGGAAAAGTGCATCATAAATCACCAAACTCAACCATCTGATAAGATTTATTAAGGCAACTCATAAGTATTTTGGTACCAACTCGTAGTTAATCTATTACAATTAACTACCAGAATAAAAAATGAATCAAGGTAACTCATGTCCAGCATGTGAAAATTTTGTGACCTTGACCAACATTTAGCTTCCTCCCTAACAGTAGATGAAAGTCAAAAAAAAATTTTAGGCTGCGCAACGTAAGCCCTGGTTTTGAAGGTGTATGTTGTAAGCTTATTCTTTGAAGAAACCTAATGGTGGGTCGAGAGAAGTGTACATAGGCTAAAACCATTAAGTTCTCAACATAGGCATACTCATTACAGTATTAATTTTCATAATTGCCACTAGATGGTCCATAATCTAAATATCTGGTTTACGGCATTTTCCCTGATATAGCTTTATGATGTATTTCAAAATCGTGGAATGATTTAAAAGTTAAATCTTGAAAATCAATTTGAAATTATGAGGCGGTAGCGAAATGCTTACCGGAAATAACATACGTAAATCAACCTAGGGTTCGCAAACAGTGGCGGAACTAGGATTTTGAAGTCGCACGGGCACAATTTAAGTACTGTCAATTAGGGGGGTTCGGGGGGCAGCGCACCTTGAGCGGGGGTTCGGGGGCAGCGCCCCCAAAAATATTTTTTGCAGGCGGGTGACCCTCCTAACTCCTAAGCAAACTAAAACAGAAAACCGGGAAGCAAGAGTAATTACCAATGGTGTGTTCCAGCAACAAAAGACGATTGGAGCTCCAAATCAACCCTTTACGATGGATTTCAGCAACACAATGATGTGTACCTAACATTAAAATGTTAGAAGATTAGCACAATGGTGCGTTCAAATCAACCTTTCACAGAAATCTGGATTGAAATCAGTCCAGATTTCAGTCCAGATTTCAAGAAGAAGAAGAAGAACCTCCTGTCCAGAGCTAGTTTGGCCCAAAACCGGTCGGGCACGTGCCGGAAGAAGAAGAACCTCATGTCCAGGGCTAGTTCCGCCCAAAACCGGTCGGGCACGTGCCGGAAGAAGAAGAAGAACCTCATGTCCAGGACTAGTTTCGCCCAAAATCGGTCGGGCACGTGCCCTACCGTGTCCAGGGCTAGTTACGCCCATGTTCGCAAACACTCACGTGGTGCTAACATTCAAACGATGAGAAACACAATTTATCATTCCACTGGTGTGAACTTGAAACAACAAAAACTAGAGGATTTGTAGTTGACGACAATTATGTAGAGAAAAATTTAAGCAAACTCTGATTTTAAAAGATCATTGACGTTTAAGTATAAAAGTAAACTAATAATAATAATCAATGGGGCATGATATGGGTCATACCATCAGCCAAATAGCTGAAATGATGAGTCCGCGAGACCAGTGGCAGGGGTTTTGCTGGAGTCAGATGTGGCCCGGAAGGTCGGTTCCCTCCAGAACATGGCAAGAACCATTTAACTAGTTGTAAGGAGGAACAGCGGTTGTTAGGAGAAGAGTTGGCCGGAAGAAAACCGAGGAGGTAACCGGAGGAGGGCCGGGAATGGATCTTCGGTGGTCGATCGGCCCTCCGGCTATGAAGTCGGAGGAGTATGCCTCTTTTGTGGCTGGTGGGACGGGAAACAGAGACCGGACTCACCATGGCCGTCGATTCCTTCCTGAGAAGGATCAAGATAGGGTCGCCCGAGGCTGGTCTGCCGTAGGGAGGCTCGCCAAAGACCAATCTTCCCAGGAGGGGAGCTTGTCAACGATGGAGGGGAAAATGGGCAGGAGGAGCACTAGAGTTGAGTGTAAAAGAGCTAAAAAAAGACAAATTTTATTGCTCCAAAAAGATAAATAATACAAAGGTACCCCCTCTCTCTATTTATAGAAGATGGGGGAGAGAGGAGAATACAACAAGCGATAAGGGACTAATTACAAGCCGCGCGGTCTATGCGGTTTGACAGTGTCAAACAACAAAGCTATACAAGAAGACTAACATCACGGGTTGCCACCAGACCGCAGCGCGGGTTGCCACCAGACCGCAGCGCGGGTTGCCACCAGACCGCAGCGCGGGTTGCCACCAGACCGCAGCGCGGGTTGCCACCAGACCGCAGCGCGGGTTGCCACCAGACCGCAGCGCGGGTTGCCACCAGACCGCAGCGCGGGTTGCCACCAGACCGCAGCGCGGGTTGCCACCAGACCGCAGCGCGGGTTGCCACCAGACCGCAACGCGGGTTGCCACCAGACTGCACCGCGGGTTGCCACCAGACCGCAGCGCGGGTTGCCACCAGACCGTTATTGTGGGTTGTCACTAGACCGCGGTGCGGGATGCCACCAGACCGCAGCGCTGGTTTCCACTAGACCGCAGCTGCGGGTTGCCACCAGACCGCAGCTGTGTGTTGCCATTAGACCGCTGCGTGAGTAGGCAAACCTCTCAGACAGTACTGCGAGAAGTCAGCCAACAACTGCGGTTTGTCAAACCGCCAAGAACTGCTAAACAACCAGTCCACTGAGCCAAACAAACAGACAGCCCGGTCAGCAGACCGCTAGACAGACCGCCCGGTCAGCAGACCGCTAGACAGACCGCCCGGTCAGCAGACCGCTAGACAGACAGCCCGGTCAGCAAATCGCTGAGACCGCTAGACAGACCGTCCGGTCACCACAAGTCTCAACACTCCCCCTCAAGCTGGAGTATATATGTCAACCATGCCCAGCTTGCTACAGACGTCGGAAAAACAGGTAAATGACTTGGTGAAAATATCTGCTAGCTCTTTATCAAAGGTAACAAATGGAGTGCAAATTTGATTCTTCAATATCTCTTTTTTGATAAAGTGGCAATCCACTTCAATATGTTTTGCCTCTCATGGAAGACTGAATTCCTCGAAATATATGTAGTTATCTTATTGTCACAGAACATCGGCAGAGGATGATCATAAACTTCTCCCAAATCAAGCATAAGCGTTCGCAACCACTTCACCTCACAGGTAGTCAAAGTCATGTTTTTGTACTCGGCTTCTGCACTTAACCTGGAAACTATAGCCTATTTTTTGCTCTTTCAGCTGACCAGATTCCCTCATGCGAAGGTACATAAATCAGACGTAGATTTTCTATCTTCCTTATCATCAGCATAACTAGCATCAGAGTAGGCCTCAATCATCAAATGATCCCTCTTCTGAAACAAAAGTCCTTTTCCCGGAGCACCTTTCACATATTCTAAGATTTTTAGAGCCGACTGTAAATGACACTTCTTAGGAGCTTGCATAAACTGACTCACCCTTCCTACAGCATAACAGATATTTGGTCTTATGACTGTCAGTTAAATGAGTTTTCTCACAAGCCGTCTGTATCTGGTGACATCTTCAAGAATAGGCGAATCCTCATTAAAGCATTTGTCATCACCAACCGTCACTGGAGACCGAGCAGGTTTAGCCCTAAGAAGACCTGTCACTTTCAAAAGATCCAAGACATACTTCTGTTGTGAGAGAACCATAGAACTGGGCTTTCGAGATATCTCAATCCCCAGAAATATTTGGGAGACCTCATATCTTTTGTAACAAAATACTGAAAAAGATGCTTCTTTGTCAGGTCAACTCTCTTCTTATCATCTCATGTAAGAAAAATATCATCTACATAAATCACAAGAACAACTAGGCAATCTGAGGTTTTGTGAACGAACAAAGAGTGATCTGCAGCGCTTCGAGCAAACACAATAATAGAAATAACTTCGTTGAACTTCTCAAACCAGGCTCGCGGACTTTGCTTAAGATCATAAATTGCCTTCCTCAATTTACATACCTGAGACTCCTCTTGAGCAACATACTCAGGACGGTCTCCGGTAAATCACCATGAAGAAAGGCATTCTTGACATTCAACTGAGACATCTCTCAATCTCTGTTGACAGCCAAAGAAAGTGAACGCAGATTGTAGTAATCCGAGCAACATGAGAGAAGATGTAAAAGAAATCCACACCCTAGGTCTGGGTAAAACCTTTGGCAACAAACCGAGCCTTGTAACGATCAATGGTACCGTCATGATGAAATTTGATCACAAAGACTCAGCGTCAGCCAACCACATCAACTCCTGGTGGAGTGAGGACATGAGTCAAGTACCCCGTTCAGTTAGAGTTTTCATCTTCTCATCCATTGTGGCTTTCCAATGAGGAACATCAAAGGCCTCATGATAGGTAGCCGGAATGACATTGGCCGAGAGAGCGAGAGAAAAGCTCTTGCAAAAAGGGGGACAACCGCGCGTAAGAGACAACATCACTAATAGGATGTTGAGTGCATGTCCAAACTCCATTCCGAAGGACAGTCGGAAGATCAAGGTCTGACCTGTCTACTGTATCAGATTCCTCTGAAGGAGACATTGTTGGCACAGGAACTGTCGGCAGCGGCTTATGAGGGAAAGAAGAACCAGAGACGGGTGGAGATGAAAGAGACACAGGCTCAGGTAGAGGTGCCGAAACAATAGGGAAAGAAGAAGAATCATCAGAAGTGAAAGAGTAAAGGTGGGAGAAAAGTACGGAGCATCCACAGAGAAAGTTACGTCTGTGGAAACATACTGTTTCCGGAGAACGAGGAGAGAATTTTTCACGACCAGAAGAAGGAGAGTGAACAAACGTTGTGCATCCAAAGACACGATGAGATAAAGGAAACAGCGTCACACCAAGATATAAAATGGAGAAAGGGGATTTGTCGTTGAGAACCAAAGAAGGAACTCGATTGATGAGATAACAGGAAAAAAGAACGACATGACCCCAATAAGACCGAGGAACACTCGGTTTTTGCGTTCAACAACTCTATTCTGTGGAGAGGTGTAAAAACAACTAGTTTGATGTACAATGTCATGATGCATACAAAAAGTGGAAAACTGATGACTCAGATACTCTTTAGTATTGTCAGTGCGAAGCACTTTAATAGGAACATCAAACTGTGTACGTATCTCATTATAGAACGCAGTGAAAATAGAAAAAATTTCAGAACGTTCTTGTAACAAGTACAACCAAGTATATCTCGAAAAATCATTAATAAAAGTAACAAAATACAAGTTACCCCTACCAACAGTCTTGGTAGGGGCAGGACCCCAAATATCAGAATGAACAATTTCAAAAGGACGAGATGAACTACGTCTGTGCTTTGCTGAAAAAGTGGAACGGTGGTGTTTTCCAAACTGAGAAACTTCACAGTTAAGACGATAATCTCCTCGAGGTAGACCAGGGAGAAGCTGATAAAGAACCTGAGGAGGAGGATGCTCAAGGTGAAGATGTCAATGCAGAAGGGAAGAGGAAGCAGAAAAAGCGGAGACATTGTCAAGATAAAACAAGTCGCCGCTTTTAGTCCCAGTAGCAATCGTCTCCTTGGAGTGAGGATTCTGGAAAAAAACAAATAGACGCGATAAAAATAGTCACACAACTCAACTGTTTACAAAGAGAGGTAACAGAAAGTAATTTGTAAGGAAAGTTTGGGACATAAAGAGTGTCCTCAAGCTGGAGAGAAGGAGTGACATGCATTGTTCCAGATCCACACACAAGAGACGGAGAATCATCCGCAATAAGAACCGGAGGTAACTGGTTATGTTTGTCTAGGCAAGAGTAAATACGAGGATTTCTCGTCATATGACTAGTAACACCAGAATCAATGAGCCACCTACCCGTAGTGGCCAACTGAGCAGCACCGGACGAGGTAACAAGAGAAGAAGCAGACTTCTTTGAGAAAGTATCAGCCGAAACAGGGCGAAGATGAGGATATTTGGCCCAGCAACGATCATGAAGGTGACCAACCTTGCCACAATGAGAACAGAGATATATAGAGAAACCGCGACCACCAGAGCGGCCTCCTCGACCACTGAGAATTTCATGATGAGCTGGATGAGCAACAGTGTCGAGAGGAGGTGGAGAGGGAAGTAAAGGACGTTGAATAAGAGTGGTAACAGCGGAAATGCGAGCAACGGTAACATCCAGAGTAGGAGTGTCAGTCTCTCCAAGAATTTGTTGTTGAATCATATCATAAGATTCCAGCAAGCAAAGCAAGTAGCAGACAACGATAAGTTCTTGAAAATGTTTATGTTGCTCAGCGAGATCTGCGGAAAAAGGTCGATGCTGAAAAGTTCAGTACTGAGAGTTTGAACTTCTTGATAAGCAGCAGTCGGAGTCATGACGGGCCGGGAAAAAAGATCCACATACAAAGTATATATGCGTGAAGTTTGTGCTCCCTTGAAGTACAAGACAGCAAGATGATTCCAATCAGCCTTAACCGTCGCATCATGCCCAATGACGGGAAGGTACTCGTCAGACAAACTGTTGGTTCAACCACGTTTTTACCAAAGCAGCACTAACATCACAATCATCAAAAACAGCAGACCCATATGCAGGAGGATCATCAGTCAGATGATGCTGCTTACGTTGAGAGCGCAACGGAAAGACAAAGGAAACGCTCCAGTCGGGATAATTCGACCCCGCAAGCCTGGAAGCAGTACCCAAATTACCAGAAGGAGTGGAAACAGAAGAAGTGGTAAGAGAAAGAGGAGCGGGTAGAGTAGAAGAAGAGAGAGTCGGAGTATCCATAGAAAAGGAGAAAAAACCGAACAAAAGAAGCAAACCGCGCGAACAAACAGAACAGGGCAGAAGGGAAACTCTAACCGCACGGTTAGAGAGAGACTGAAAGTCACGCGAACAAGGCAAAGAACAAGTTGCAGGAACACAGCAAAAGCCGCACGAACAGGCAAAGAACAAACCGCAAGAGCGACAAGAAGAGAGCTGAGGGAGGGCGGGAAGGAGACCGCAAGAGGTTAGAAAAAATAAACCACGAGCTCTATCAAAAAGCCGCACCGCAAACTGGAGCAAAGGAACCGGTTAGCACTGATACTATGTAAAAATAGATAAATAAAAGACATATTTTATTGCTCCAAAAAGATAAATAATACAAAAGTAGGCCCCCTATTTGGTAAGTGAGCCCCTCATGTGGGGTTACGATCAGAAGAGGTCGTTCAGATCAAGGCAAGTCGGGTGGTCGAGGGCCGGATCTCGCTCAACTCGCGTGTAATTCGGGCCGAGAGCAAGCAAGGGGCGAGTGAGGTGTTTTGACCAGCACTCGCCCCGTAGTCAGGGTGGGTGGCGAGTGCGAGGGTCATCAAGCACTCGCCACCTCAAACGAGAGGCCAACTCGCTCGGCAGTTTTCCCCTAGAAGAGTCTCAATTGGGTCTGCTAATAACCTCTCCAAATAGAGGAGTTTCATTGTTGGCATATCACTTTGGGTTGCGTATAATAGAACCAAAAGGCGGGATTTCGCTATGTGCAGGCCAGACTTGGAAAACTATAAATAGACCCCAAGGGCGCCATTGGAGGGGATACGATTTTTTGGCTTCTTCCTCCTCTGGTTAACTTTGGTTGGCTTCCAGAGCCCTCCAAGGTGCCCAGCTCAGCATTGTCTAGGGAGGGGAATCTATTTTAGATCTTCTGAGTGTGTGGCGGGACCTCCATGCTGCAGCTCAGGGTCTGTTCCTAATTCTAAGTTGTCGGTCAGGCGCTCTTACTCAGGAGAAGAAGGTGCAGGCTACCCCCTTTGGGTCTGAACTCCTATTGGGACTGGGTTTCGGTTTCAATATTTTTGATGCGGTGAGCGTGGACCGTAGCCTGCACAAGAAAATCTTGAGTTAAACTCTATGGTTGGAGATTAAGGAGAAGGAGCTCACCAGGGCAACTCGCCACCACCGGCGGGAGGAGTCACGGTTGGTATGTTTGAAGATTTCAAGAGGGAGGTCTTGCAGACCTTACATCACGCATTCGCCGCAAGAGGCGAGTGCTCGACACCTTCCGTCCTAGTGGTCGCATCTCAGCTGCTAGGTGAGAATGCCCCGGGTCAGCGGCCTGGGAAGGAGGTGACAGTTGAGGGGGGAGAGCGAGATCTAGTTGGGCAAGAGCTCTTCCCCAGCCCAGCGAATGCTGGAAGGTCAGGCGAGCTGACAACGCGAGACCAGCCGACTCGCCCCGCAGGAGGAGGAAGTCGCTTTAGCGAGTTGATCGTCTCTGCCCCAGTTCCGGAGGGGTTCAGTGAGATAGAGATGTCCTACTACACCGGTAGAGATGACCCAGTGCAACACCTCCAGTGGTTCGAAGATGCAGTTTCCATCAGGCAGATGTCGGACGCCTTCAAGTGCCGACTCTTCATCATCACCTTCAAGGAAAAGGCAAGGTACTGGTTCCACCAGCTTCCCTCCAGTTCGATCTATTGTTTTGAGGACTTGCGTCGGGGATTCCTGTTGAGCTTCTCGACGTCCAAGAAGAGGAAACATAAGCGGAGTTCTTGTTCGCGATAAAGCAGGGGGCGGAGGAAACTTTGGAAAGTTATGTGGATAGGTTCCAGGAGGAGGTTCTCCTGTACCAAGAGGTACCAGGGTACGCCCTGATGTTAGCCTTTACGCTTGGGCTTCGTTAGGGATTCTTTAGCATGGAACTGAAGCGGGAACCTCTATCCTTTGAGGAATTGATTGAGATGGCGGCAAAGGAAATAGAGGGAGAATCGGCGAACCCGACATTCACAAAAAAGTCGGCTGAGTTGGTAGGAGATGAGGTGAGAGAGTATGGAGGAAGCAAGCAACAGGAGGTGAGGAAGAGAGACGAGCCCAGAGGGCAAGGATTCCAGAGACATTAGCATGGATAGGGTCATCAGGAACCAAACAATCGGCTGGCCTGGAGGCCACAAGGAGGGCCCGTCCAGGGCCAGGGGAGAGGATATCAAGGAGGAGGAAACTTTCATGGAGGATAAGGGTAGTTCAACCCCCTGGGGTGGAGGCCAGTCCAGAGGCCCCTCCTACCTCCTCCCCAGCAGGCAATGACTATTGGAAGAGGAAGAGGGAGAGGGAGAGGGAACAGAAGAGAAGCTCTGGTAGGGGGAGAAGGAGGCGAGGTGGCGTTGTCGTATTGCGACTACCATCCGGAGGAAGTTCGTGCAACGGCCACCAGCCCGGAGTTCTTGGAAGTAAGGAGGGCGAGAGGCCCAGCACAATAATAACAACAACAGGTGTGGATCGAGTATGTCGTAGCAAAAGCAGGAGAGGATGATAGGTGTGAAGATCGGGCCGACGTGGGGACCCAAGGGGGGATCGAGGTGATCCATGGAGGAGTGGGGATCGAGGTCACCCGAAAGGGAAGCTTCCAAATGATGTTTAGAGGGAGCGTCGATTCGACCTCCTAGACCCCGCCCCCAGATGAGAAGATTACTTTCTCATCGAAAGACATGCCAGACTATGAGGACTCGTTCTGTGATGCCTGGGTGATCCAGACGGCTATAGAAAACTTCACGGTCTCCCGAATCCTGGTCGACAACGGGAGCTCGGTGAACGTCATCTTCAAAAAGGCCTTCGATGAGATGGAGGTAGAGGCGCGGAGGGTACTGGCTTCGGATGGGCCGCTGCTTGGGTTTTTCGGAGAGAGGAGGGAGGTAGAGGGTGGAGTTGGACTACATGTGATGCTGGGGGGGATGTCGAGAAACCGCAGGTTCGTCATTGTTGACGCACCAAGCAGTTACATGTGACGCTTAAGCAAAATTCTGCACTTTTACGCTCAGGAATCCTACTTTCTTGTTGTTGATTTGTTATATGGTATGTTTGGGAAAGTGGTGGCGGTTGTGAAAGGAGTGGCGGCAAATGAAAGGTTGCCAATGGAGCTATAGAAAACTGGTTATTGCAAATGGAGATCTGTTTAGTAAAGTTGTTCCAAATTTAGAAATTTTTGTTTTTTAGCAAAACAGCGATGTGATGTTTAATAACAATATTTTCAATGATAAATATTGTGAAAATCAACAAAATAAATTTATTTTTCAGTATCAATCGTGAAGGATATTTTTTATATTTATTATTAAAAAAATTGGCCATCAAGATTTTGGAAAGTAGCATTTCATCTTTTAATTATTTGGAATTTGAATTATTATAAAATATTTTAATTTCATAGAGCCGTCTATTGATTAGTAAGGGTCTGTTTGGGAGTGCGGTGGTGGTAGGAAAGGTGTGGTACCAAAAGGAGGGTGGGAGGAGCTGCTGGAAAGGTCTGTTACAAATGGTGATCTGTTTGGATGAACTTTGTTTGCAGAGCCTTTCAGAATAGAGAAACACATTGTAAACTGTTTGACAAAACTCCGTTGTGGTGAATGACTTTCCTAAGACGCTTAATACATTGTGAAACATCAAATGTGCGTTTTTATTGTGTTTTTCAAAGGAAAGCAACCATTGTGATGCAACTCACAGAAATTGGATGAAAAAGATGACAAAACAGTCATAAATCTGGACATGCACTAAGTGGAAATATAAAAAACAAGTATTTATACTAGCTTCACACATCATTCAGTGGCCTTCACATTGCAATCCATGGGCTTCACACAACAGGAATTTACAAATAGTGAAGGTTACCACAGCAACAATCAGAAATCCATGGAATCAGTGCCGAACAAAATTAACAAATAAAAAAACTGTGAAGGTTACCGATTCTGCCTCCCGAAAACGGGAAGAGCTCACAGCTACAGTGGCGACTGGAAGAGGCCGGAGTGTTGTCAAGGGGAAGGAGGTAGAAGATCGAGCGATCTTCTTCTTTCCAATTCCAGTGGCGACGGGAAGAGGGCAGAGCAAAGTTGGCGGGAAGAGGCCGGAGGAGGGCGATGGGAAGAGGCCGGAGCTAGGCGACGATAAGAGGCCGGAGCTAGGGCGACGATAAGAGGCCGGAGCTAGGGCGACGGGAAGAGGCTGGACCGAGGGCGACGGGAAGAGGCCTCAGGCCGAAGTGGGGGCGACGGGAAGAGACCGGAGCGATCTTGTTGTTTCCTTCGGCAGGTGGCGACCTTGGATCGCGATCGAGAGGAGCCGAAAGCGAAGACAAGCTGTTTGAAACGCGGGGAATTATTAGAGCTCGGGGCTGCTGCTGCATCGCGGGATCGAAATAGAAAAGCCAAGGAGACGCTGTTAAAGGGAAAAATTGGAAATTATTAACACTGCACAATTGAATATTCATATCCAAAAAAAATATTAGAAATTTTAGAGTTTTATTTTTTAAATCCTACAAGATATTTGTACCCAAAGGATTTCATTCGGTTCTCTCCGGCCCTAAACCCCACGCAGCGAACCCACCTCTCCTTCGATGTGGCTCCCAGTCACTCGGTGTTTGTCGCCGATTCCTCGCCGCCGGTCCTTTCCCGTCGCAGCCTTCTGCTTGTTTCCTTGTCGGCTGGCAAGTCGTTGGAAGCTTGCACGAATCTCCTTACGGTGTCTCCGTACAGGTAAGTCGCTAGTTTTCTGGTTCCCACAACCATCCTATCATCTTCCTTTCTCACTTCTATCCAGCTCGCCTCCATGTCGTCTCCTCGTATGACCCGACAATTCCCAAATCTTTCACAATCATCTGCAGGCGAAAATTTTCGGTGTGTATCACGCACCGAAAATCCATGCTTGTTTAAATAGACTGGGTCCACCATGTTTTCAAATTTTAACGTTGTTTCTCTCCTCTCCCGACTTCGTTCGGTGTCGCACCTCCCTTTTCGAACCCTAAACTTCTCCCTTCTCCAGATCTTTGCAACCGTTGTCGAAGGCTCCGCCCCACCGCAGGCCTCTGCTGAAGGAAAAAAATTTTGGTGTGTTTCTCTCACCTATTTGACTAAGTCTAGCAAACGTCATAGTTCAACAAGTGCAATCAAACTTAGTTAGCCTTAAGACTCTACATAAGAGATTAGGACACATGAACTATAGGAAAATATTCCAAATAACTAGAGCTCAACAGATCACATTGGACACTAAAAACTAACTTGAGAAATATGAAGTGTGTACTTAGATTAAGATCACTAGAAAATCTTTTAGTGCGGTTACTAGAAGCACAATACCCTAGAGCTAATACATTTCAACATCTGTGACTTTAAAAGTTGTCACAGGAGGGGGTAAGAAGTATATGATCACATTTATAGATGACTGTTTTAGGTTTTGTCACTTTTACCTTCTTAAAACTAAAGATGAAGCGTTTGAAAAGTTTTGTTTTTTTCAAAACCAGGGTTGAAAACCAACTTAACATGAAAATTAAAAGATTTTAAAATGATAAAGGAGGAGAATACATGTCTAGTGAGTTCAGATGTTTTCTTGTCTCTCAAAGAATCATAACAGAAATCACTACTCTTTACTTACCCCAATCAAATGGTATAGTTGTGCGAAAGAATTGAACGTTAACAAAAATATTAAACTTCATGCTCTTAACTGTTGGCATGTCTACTACTTATTAGGGAGAAGCAGTTTTAACTATAAATCACATTCTAAATAAAGTCTCTCATGTTAAGTTAGAGGTTATACCCTACGAGCTTTAGTTTAAGAGACCCTGAAAATAGATAAACTTAAGATCTGAGGTTGTATAGCCTATGGTAGGATTTCTGACCCAAGAAGGTCTAAGATTGAATCTAGTACCAACACATGTGTCTACATAGGTTGTGCTGAGGATAGTGCTGCAGATAGATTTTTAGATATCTCCAATAACATCACTATAAAATCTAGAGATGTGGTGTTCATTGAAGATAAATTCCTTAAATATGAGAACTTGTCACTCCCATGTATGTAAACAACTATTACTGAGGAAGATCCTGAATTAGTATCGAGCACCTCCTATTCAGTTTCAGTAGATAATAGTGGTATAGAGTCTAAAAGGACTTCTGTAAGAGAGAGAACCCCTAGAACTTTCGGTAGCGATTTTGTCATTTACCACGTCGAGGATGATCCATCCACATATAAGAAAGAGATGAGATCAAGGGATTCACTACTCTGGAAAGAAGTGATTGATGAAGAGATGAACTCTCTACTTCAGAACAACACCCGAACGTTGATTGATAAGCCAAAAGGGGCTAAAACTATAGGGTGTAAGTGAGTTCTGAAAAGAAATTAAATCTGGATGGTAGCACATCTAAGTATAAAGCATGACTGGTGGGTAAAGGTTTCACACAAATGAGTAGAATAGATTATTTTGATGTATACTCATATGTGTATCATCTAGCAACCATTAGGATCCTTCTTGTTATTGCATCTATTGAGAACCTTATTATTCGTCAAATGGATGTTAAGACTACATTTTTGAATGGAGATCTGACCGAAGAGATGTACATGAGTCAACTTGAAGGTTTTATAGTAGAAGGTCACAAAAATAAGGTTTGTAAGTTAATTAAGTCACTATACAGACTAAAAGAAGCACTGAAATTATAACAAGTGAAATTTGACTATAGTGTAAAGGACATGAGATTCATGTCGAGTCTCTCTAATAAATATTTTTACATACATCATAGATCAAATAAAGTCGCTATAATATGTTTGTATATAGATGATATGCTAATTCTAGGATCTGATCAATCTGAAGTGGGTGATGTAAAGTCAGATCTAATAAAATAATATAGCATTAAAGACCTGGGTGTAGTTAAAACTATACTAGACATGCAAGTGAGTTTTGAGAAAAATAGCATTTTCCTAAGTTAAAACCATTACATAAAATTCATGTTGTATACGTGTGGATACAGTGAAAGTAAATTGATATAGACACAATATAATTACAATAACCGCTTAAAGCCCAATAAAAAAGCTACGGTTAGAGAGTTAGATTACTCTAAACTGATTGATAGTCTCATGTATGTTATGCTCTGCACCGAACCTGACATATTTTTACGGTCATCATGTTATACAGATTCACTAGTAATCTTTGCCAAGATCATTGGAATGTCCTCGATAGGCTATTGAGATACTTAAGCACACCCAAAAGTATGTTTTATATTACAATGGTCATCCTCCAATCCTGAGAGAATATTTTGATGCATCATGATGCTCAGAAATAAACGACAGCAACAAGTCCACTAGTGGATTTATATTCACACTAGGAGGAGCAACTATAGCCTGAAAGTCCAGAGGCAATCATATATTGCACTCTCATCTATGAAATCCGAACTCTACGCTTTAGCTTTAATAGGAGAAGAAACATAATGAATAAGAGATTTGGTGATACACAATCCACTGACGAGCCTGAAACTGAGTTATGTTGCAATTTACTGTGACAATCACACTACTAAATTGATTGCTTATTAACACATTGTTCAATGACAAAAGAAAACAACTAAGGATGAAACAAGTCTGGCTAACCCCCCTCACAGGTCAAGGGTTATGACCGTAATTGATGTGAGGTCAAATGATATTATTACATGAGCTTTGACAAAAGACTTAAATAGAGTTCTCACAATCAAAACATTGGGGAAGATGAGATTAACATTCATAGAAATATGAAATTTTTCTCCTATGTTTAAGTTTTGATAATAAGAACATATAGTCGCAATATTTAAGCATTTAATAATAAATTGAAATTAAAAAATCATTGTAAAGGTTAATCTAAACATTAAGGATCGTAGCACATTATTTCACACTTGATAATGTTGCAAATGATGTTGTACCAAATCATTTCGTACATGATGATGAGGCACATGATGATCATTAATGAGTAAGATAACAACATGTAATTTATCAAAATCATAACTTGACCGGTTCTAGTTAGATTGGATAGAGATGCTGACAATGTTACTTCATTACTGATATAAGTACTAAGTTCATTTATGTAGAGCTAGTTTACTTTAAATGTCACTGCATATGTTTATGAATTCATAAAGTCTAAACTTATGAAATTTCTTGCAGGCACTAGTGAAGATGGAGATAAAGTAGACATTGACATAGATGATGATGATCTAATCTATGAGTAGAATTGTTACATGTTTTGATCCATTTTTACTATGTTTCAATACTTTTATTATTGAGATGTACTTTATGTTGGATGTTTGTTTTTCTGTTTATGCAAAACTTATTTATGTTCAATTGTGTTTTTCTTCTCTATATAATGTTTAAAGTCTGAAACTTAGTACTTTCTACTTTTCAGCGCTCTGAAACGTAAATATTATATACCACAAATATATGATGAGATTGTTAATGTATATTTGGGTACATAACAGGTTTGGAGGCTTAACGGGTCTGGTTCAGATACCGGGATATCCGATACTTGTATTGAACCTAGGATTTGCTTATAAAACCCAAGCTGAGGGCAACGAGGATATAGTTCCACTTTGACCGCCACCGGGATGCTTCGAACGACCAAACAGAAACAACATTGCAAATATTGATATTCTAAATAGTTTCACAGTTTTTCCACCACTCTGCAAAACAGTTGAGTTTTCTATCACTGTTTCTCCAGTCGATTCAGCTAAGCCAAACACAACCAAAGTATGTACATAGTTGTGCTACCATCGTCATCTGTGTGACATGGTCACCATGCACCATCACACATATCGGCGTCCACTACACTGGATTTGTTGGCCTCCTGAGTGTACCCTGATCACATTAATGGTCAGGTGTTGGAGGATTTGGACCACATGCCTTGCAGAGCTTTGGTCTCATGAAAATGAAGCGCCTTGAAATATTAAAATTAATTTATATTTTCTTATATTAATTCTTCTAACAATTATAATTTGGATCTATTTAACATACGGATTCTTCTAAAATGACCTAAGCGGGAACAAAACCCCATCAATGTAACAATTTTCAGCCTGGTGGATCGATTTGCAAAAATAATTGACAACAAAACTATTAATATTCTTTATGTTTTTTGTAGTTTTGTTATCAATTATTTTCTTAAATTAAATGGATCCGCTACGCTGAAAATTGTTCAATTGAACTGGATTCTGTTTCCGTTTAAAAATTCATCAATAATTTATAGAAGAATGAGCATTATGTCAAATGGATCCAAATTATAATTGTTAGAGGAATCAATATAAGATAAATATAAAATTATTTTTGATAATTAATTCATGGAGCTGAGCTGACTGAGTTTCATTTTCAGGAAACCAAAGCTCCCAACCCGGCCGCTGCAATGCGCGGACGAAATCCTCCAAAACCCGA